>OX246738.1:23160185-23760185 GCA_945910005.1 Isoperla grammatica
TAATTTTTTCACAAACTCCTGCGATGATATCTCGGCTACCAAGTGGCTGATGAAGAGTTCAAGCGGATGGTCTGGCGTCAAGGGTGGTGGTTCGAAGTTTGATTTAGGCTTGAATTTTGCCACAGCAGGGTGTGCAATCGCATTATCCTTAGGTGTATACGGATTCTCTTCGAAGAAGCATTTGAGACGTAGATTGTGGGCAAACGTCAGCACATCCTTAACCAGGTTGAAATGGTTAAACTTGGGTGTGGGCGCAAAGGTTAGGCCTTTGGTTAGGACGCAAAGTTCAGTTTCACTGAGCTCGTGGCTGGACAGGTTCAGTACACATGGAGGTGTAGTTTGGCTCTGCAGTCCTTTCTCTTGTTTCTCTTGTTTCAGAGGTGTTTGTTTAGGCATCCTAGGTGGAATCGGCCGCAATGCCACCAACCATTTGCATAAACTTTCGCGCCTTACCTTGAGCTATATGAATAATAACTTCCCTATACCTACAGGGCTGAGAAAACCACCTAAGCCCCCACCGCTTATAGGCCAGAAACCTAACCTAGCAGACGTTCTAGGCCTAGGCAAACCTAGGAAAGTCCTCGACAAAATCTTCCTTGTGCAGAAGAGAGCAATTCGTACCTTAGCCAGTGTGGGCAAACGGCATTCCTGTCGACAACTCTTTCCCGAGTTGGGTATTCTCACCCTCGCTGGGCTCTATATCTTCGAAGCGGTGATGTATGTGAGGAAGGGACAAGGGAAACTGAAAAAGAATTTGGACTTCCACGGGTATGCTACCAGACATCGGGATGATTTCCACCGAACATCAGCCAGAACAACTAGCGCTGGACTAAGGAGCCCGGAGAACCGTGGCCTGCGTCTATATAATCATCTACCTCAGGAACTCAAATCTATTGGAAGTGATAGCTGTTTTAAGAATAGACTGAAGGCCTTCCTTGTCAAAAGCTGTTTTTACTCCATTCAAGAATTCTGTTTTTTAGCTTAATGCTGGTATCCCCTTTTGTATTGTATAGTACCGTCGTTTCTATTTATTGTATTCTTCATTGGTAATCTTTTATTGTAATAATAACTGACTGTTAGTTAATTTTAAGTTTTGACTATGTAAAATATCCCACATGACTGTTTTTGCTCAGGGATCTATTTACAATAAACAACCATTAAACCATTACCTAGGTCACACTTTCAACATAATTGATCTCAAATTATGTCCATAATGCCAAATTGAGCTTTAAAGTGTGTATGTGTGCATGTGTGTTATAACTTACAATTATAGGTATATAAGAACAAGTTAACACAAGGCAAACCACAATCCAAATAAAAAGTACCTACTTTATGGTTGAACGTTAATCAATTCAATGGTTGCTGTATATAGGTAGCTTTCAATAGACGTCATGTGGCGGCCATTATGAGGTACACATTGCTTGTTAACATTTGTTCTGTCAATAGAAGACACATAGGTTATCCAGGAAATATCACAGTTTCAAGCCGTATAGATTGATGTGCAAGTAAAAGTTCAAGAAAATAATAACACATGCAAATGATAGTCTTCAAACAGAGTTTACGCGTTCTTATTTTGTTTTCAGTCATAATTCGGAACTTTTGTTTGAAAACAGTTGATGTGTCAGTCAAAGGACATCTGCAATCCAATATTGGAACAATGCAGTGTCGGAAGAACGTAAACAAATGTTTACAGAGTACCTCAGTATGGCTACCGTGCGATACCGGAAATGATGTAATTGCAAGCTCCCTATAGGGAGAGGTGACCATGCATATAAACTGAGGGTTATAGGCAGCAGGACTAACACCAGAAAATACTCCTTTCTGGCTAAACAAACATATTTGCTAGGTAAGCTGTTGGATTCTCTGTCCTCCGCTAAAACAAGCATCAAGTGGAATAAATAAATAAATCCATTTTTATTTATAGTCAAAGTCAGGGCTTTTTTTCGGCCGGTACGAGCCGGTACGCGTACCGGCTAACACAAGAGGCGTACCGGTAAAAGGCAATAAAGTCACACTATAGCCGGTACGCTACGATTAGCCTTGAAGCGCGTGAATAACTTTGAATTGTGCAGTGTGACAGGCTAGTGACTGCAAAATATGTTTCATTTTGTAATATAAGGATGTTGCCACCCGCTGGTGACATGGGTGTGACATGTAGTAAATCACTTCTTTTTAGACTCTTAGCGGCCACTCCCTACAGTAATCTTTTCTATCATTTGGGTCATCAGTTCTAAGGAAAGATAATTAGGGTTGTTTTGACTAAAATGTCAACTGTCAAGAGTAGCTTCTGGGAACCGCAAAAAAGAATTTACCTATTCTTACTTTTCTGTTTTCCTGGAAAGCGCCTTTTCAATTTACAGACAATAATTGGGTTGTGTTGTGGGAGGAAGGGGGGTGGGGGGGATCGGTGGTCAAGGGATTGTAAGTTGTTGTGTGGCCGGGTTAGTTTCCTCTCTGGTGACGAGTGGAGATGTCGTCGTGATTAGCAAGTGTGTGTGTGTTTAGTGAGAGTGTAAAAAATAAAAATGAACCGAAAAATAACTTCTTGGGTCGTCACCTCGCCACCTATACCCGAAACAGAGCAAAAGACCGACGTGTTGCTGACGAGAACATGACTACGAGTCATGTTTGAAAATTTCTTTGAATTCGATATCATCGATTTTGGTGAGTTATAAATTATTTTAAAACAAATAGTAACTATTAAGTTTGTAGTGAGTAAATGCACGTCTCAAGTTTGGGTCACGTTAAACAGGGGCGGATTCAACATGAGGCGGGGGGAGGGGGTGGGGGGGGGAGGGGGTCTGAAAAAATAATTTTATTTTCCGTCTTATTACAATGAAACCATCACTATTGGCACGTTTAAAAAAAAGATATTTTATATTTTCTGCGGACGCCAGTTCACGCGCACGCGCTGCTCGATCGTGTGGACACAGAATCTAATCTCCCAGTCATGAGCTGTGCAATATAAGCTTCATATTTTGTCGATATCTACGATACAAATCCGCCTTAAAAATGCGTTTTTGGCCATCAAACTTAATGCAGTGCCCCAAAATCTTTTCGCCTACGGCGAATCTGCCTCCGGCGGCTGGGGCTTCGCCCCAGACCCCAGCTATACCGCGCCAGTCACATGAAACATTATACCGAACGTACCGGTTAACTTTATTTTAGAAAAAAAGCACTGGTCAAAGTTAACCCACTTAGTTATACTGGCCACACCATGAGAAGCAAGGTGACCCCTAAAATTATGAGAAGAGATGGTCACCTCGGGATTTCCCAATAGCTGTATAGTTATAGTTATTGTCCACTGCATTGACTGCACCATTCGACCCCACCATGTCTGACAACTACTATGCCTGAGGCATAAGAATGAGATGGAACTAGATTTAGGTTGGTAGTTGTCAACGCGTCACTTCCCGATTACATAATCCGTGACGACAACACCTTGTAAGTTTTTTATATTCACAATTTATATTCATACATAGTGTACTAGGTTTTCAATATTGCAGTGCTTATGTTCATACTATGTATTGGTACATACTAACTCATTTCATTCAAGGCCTTTCAATGTATAACACATTTTTTTTTTTACATAGACTTTCTAGTTTTGATTCTGATTGTTGGGTTTAAAAACGGTCAGTGAGACTGTTGCTTATTGACTTAAATGAGTGACTAGGATAACCCTAGACGTGGCCTTCAACTGCTGTGCCTAGGCCTAGATATAGGACAAAACCCAATAAATGATTGTAATTAGTTCTACTCAGTAACCCAAATAAAAATGTGCTACATACAATAGTACACATTGATTTATTTAAACAAACCTAGTAAATATAGTAGAACTAGGAAAAAATCAGAACAGCTATAATACATTTATATTTGGTCAACATGTTTGCAGTGCTATTTTGAAATGTTTGCAATATGACTCCTTTAAAAAATAAGTAATTATAGTCATTATAGTCTGTAACAAGTAAGTGTACAAGACATTCAGTGTTGGGTAAGTTTCCAAAAAAAGGAACTTTTAAAAGTTACGTTACTATGTGTTTACAGAGAACTTTTAAAGGTTCCTCAAGAAAAGAAGGAACTTTTGATTCGTGGAATACTGAAAGTTTCATTTATGGGAAAAGAATGGGTTCTAGGATTTAGATAGCGATTTTTACCCCCACAATACGATAGGCTAAGCAAGACACATTAATCTAGCTTCCATCCCAGGTTCCAAGAAGTAACAAATATGTCACCACTATTCAAGTCTGCAAAGAGTGGCAACCAATTTCTTGAAGGAAGAATTAATAATATGTTTTGTTACATAGAATTGAAAATTCAAGTTTTAATATTTAAACCTAACCTGCTCAAAATCCTTTTGATGAGGTCAGTGAAATTGTCACCTACTGGTGCAGAATTTCTAACAGGAAGCAGCTGATATCTAATAGTGAAAAGACAAAGTTATTAGAAATGGAAGTTTTTACATACTTATCGAAAACTTGGAGGTAATATTTGTAATTTGTTTAGTTATCAATGTTTCCCCAAAATTACAGCAGTAACTTATGGTCAAACCCAAATGTATAGTTGGATAGGAGGCCTAGATATATATATATTATAAATATGGTCAAATGAAGCCCGAACGGCTGAATGGCGGTTGTTATAAATGCCTCATAACATGAAAGAAACTTGTAATTTTTGTTTTAGCAAGTTGCTCATAATTAGGAAATTTTGTATTAAAAGTTCATTAATAGACCTTTTTCAGAATTGATCTAGGACCTTAGAGAGAATTAATCACGATTCACGACCCTCTAGATCGTCAATTACAACAATGCCCAACAGTGAAAAATGCAACTTTTGAAAACTATCAACGACCCTTAGCTCAGTGATTCCCAACCGGGGTGCCGCGAAACTCTCCTAGCGGTGCCGCAAAATGTTCGTTGAAATTGAAAAAATCTTGTTTCTGAACATTTTGATAATAAAACAAAATAATAATTATTAAAAGTACAAACGGAAACGTAGTCTTAACCTGAACCATTATGAATTTTCACTAAAACATATTATTACATCGAGGATGCAACGTTTTGTACTGCTGATTAATATACTCACCCTCCACCCCCTCAACCCTCAATAACAATTCAGAAACAATTAAGAAAACAGGATTAAATATCTTATGTAGTTTTTAGCGTCATATCTGTGCGAGTTAGGAGTTTCAGCATTAACGAACAGTAAATCAAAGAAAATAGAAAGACATATCAGTTAAAGAGGAAATGAGAGTATGTTTGTTTACCATTCGGCCACAAATCAAAGACATTAATTTGGAAAAAGCATCACAGCTAGATTTCTCAGTGACCTAATAATGAATGTTACCCAACTATAAAAAAGTGGTTTTACAGTTATTAGCCTAAATCATTTTGAATTTACAAAGTGATTTAATACAATTCTTTATTCTTATATATATAAATTATTGGTTTTTAGTGTGGACGTTAGTTGGGGGGGGGGGGAGGCTGTATCATGTCTACTGAATGTAGACTTGGGGTGCCTTGAGTTGAAAAAGGTTGGGAACCACTGCCTTATATAGAAGTAATCACGGCCCTCTACATCAATTCTGAAAATCGTCTATTAAAAACGAAATTTCCTTTTAAAAAGGTCTTACCCAACACTGAAGATATTCTAGTGTAAAGTTTAAGAAGAACATCAGTTGAACATGAAAAAAATACTGTACATATAGATACACTTAGTTCATTCACATAACAAAGAACAACAAATGGAAACCAATCGTCTTAGTCTATTCCGAGTGTTCACCGACTTTGTCTACTTTTGAGAAGACAAGAGTTAGACAATGATTGCTTCTTTAAGATTGTAGGACAAATATGTTGCCACTTTTCTTTGGCTGGATACTACCATGTAATTAGTTACATACTTGAACTACACCAAACTAGGCCTATGTAGGCCTAAAATAAATAATTACAAAAACAGCAATAAGGCAAATCAGGGGGTGTTTAGCCCATAAGGCACCGTCTGTGACTTAACAAATTGGTTTCATCCGACTGTCTGTGCATTAGGTGTTGTTCTATACCTACTAAGTGAGACATGATGGTTTACTGCATATAGCAGCCCTGAGGTGCTCAGTTTCATGCTGCTTCTGCTCTAGGAGAGAACCAAGCACTACCTTACAGAAATGGCAGCGGAAATCGATCCCTTCACAGTGTTTTAACCAACGGTCTTCACCTGGGTACACAAGGCCACACATTGGACACCTCCATATTTTAGTTTTGGTCTTCGGTACAGACGCGATGATGGAATCCATCAGAACTCTACTTTCGTCAAGACTGCTAAAGGCGACACGGCTCTCACACTTACTGTCTACATCACTTTGGTTGCCCTTTGTTAAGTCAATGTATTTTCTTCCTACGCAAGGCCTGTTTTCACAACTAATGGCCGGATTGTTACCGCTTGCTTCTGCATTTAATGACCTAGGACTATCACCCATCATTTTTGTAACATTTTCACATTTGTCATGAGAAATTTCTTCTTTGGTTAAAGGGTTAGACCTAATGTCTACTAATGTCTTAACACTTTTGACCTGGTCATTCGCAGTATTTTTTCTGATCGTCGAATTAGGCCAAGAGTCTTCCAATTTCATAGTCCATAGTTTTGGTGTTTGCACTTGCAATTGTGGTACTACTTTAGAAATGAAAGGTTCACGTATCTCTATTGGAGAAGACTCCGAGGGTTCATGCTCAATCTCTTGTTTTAGATGGGACTTCGTAAGTTCACCTTCAATCTTTGCCATTACACAACACTCCGAGGGTTTACTCTCAATCTCTTGCTTTAGACGAGACTTCAAAGGTTCACTTTCAACCTCCTCTGTAACACGAGGCTTTAAGGATTCACAATCAATCTCTTCTGTAACATGAGAGTTCGAGGGTTCACAGTCAATCTCTTCCAATACATGAAGCTCCAAGTGTTCATTTAGCTTAATTTGTGTTTCAAAAGTCTGAGAACAATAACAAAAGAGAAGATCTTTGTGCGAGGCAGCCACGTGAGAGTTCAACGCATCTATGTCCTTGAACATATTCTCACAAGATGGGCAAATGAAGTCATCTGGCACAGTCAGTCTCTTAGAGGTGTCTTCTGTTTGGTAGTCTCTTGGTTCCAGTGGCAATCGAATGTATTTGTTGGGTTTAAGAAGGCCATATGTTTTCAAACCTTGTAATTTCTTATGTAATCTGCAACTCAAATAGTACCAGTTTATTTATATCAGTCTATTAATGACTATATGTGCAACAACTTTCACATTAAAACAAAACAGGATATCAAATTACCATCTCTTAATAAATGGTATAAATGCCCCCAATAGAAAATCAGTTCTTGTACGCAAACTGAGTGGATAGACTACCGGTATGCAGTAAATAATGTAGGCCTAATGTAAATATAAATTTCTTTAATTTCATTTGATTTTGATTTGATTATGGAAACGGGATCATGATATTTTTAAGTTACTTGCATTGAAACTTGTGAGTATAATTTTCCTGCCTATAGGGTATTATATTTTCGCCATCTTTGCTTTCGACTGCCATTGCAAACATTCTTGAACACATTTTTTTAGTTTATTTTAGTTTAAAACTCTGGTCACCTTACTTTAATAATTTTGTTTCTAGTATTTCTTGTACAGTACTAGGTTCAACTTTCCACCCTTAGATTCAGGTACACAAAACATGAAATTAATGCTAATAATAACTGCCCTTTAGCATCCTTACCTTTTAGGAACAGGGCCTTTAGCTTCTGGCAAATCTCCAGCTTCTTGCTTGGATTTGACAATTTTTAATGCTTTTTCTAGTTGCACTGCCTTTGACAAACTCGCTGAGTTCTTCAGTTTGACCAAGACTACTTTGTATTTCTGTGTCTCCTTTTGACAAAACAAAAAAATAACACATTAATTACAAATGAATGGGCAGCAAATGAGAATGAAAGACTAGCTATGGCAGAGATTCTAGAAGCTGCCTTCAAGAGACACGTTGCAATGTAGGTATAAGGCGGGTGCACACAAAATGAACTAACGATTAGTGTTTAAGAAAGTTGAAGTATACGATTTACATTGAAGCGTTCACATACTTTACTAGTGATTAGTGTTTAAGACCGAGTGATTAAGAAAGTTCATTATTGTTATTCACGATTGTTAAGCGTTAGTAACAACCAATCGCTGAGTGGAACATTACAGTAGTTCACCCAATGAAAATCGTACCATCCGAGTCAAGTTAAGTTTTAATGTTGTTTAGGTGTTCACTTATACGCAGAGTTTGTTTTGACAGCTTCCGGTCACGGCTTCCGGTACCGATGTAAACAATAGGTTCGTTTGATTTGGCTACACCTTTTGTATTTTTTGCACTCACTGACGGTAAATCAAACAAACCTAATTTTAAATCAAAGTTTCACGTCATCTGCTGCAGCCTGTAGGTTATCAGTCCATACTCCATATCATTTACTATTTGAAAATAAATTCCGATAAGGAGTGACTATGGCGATATCATTCATATCTTCATCCATTTTCAGCAAATATAATAACAGCAGCTGTCAACTTCGGGACAACATAGAACCGCCATAGTACTAATTTTTACGGGAAGAGTGCGCTACTCACTTGTCAAAGCACTCGAAGACTGCCATCTTTCAAAGTCGTCATGTATTTCTTTGCAAGATATGGGGGGCGGAGTTTTGTTTTCCTAAGGCTTAGTCACTGGTTGTTTAGTCATTCTGTCTGAACACGCCTATACTCAAAACTAGCATAGATAGCGCTGCTAAGCAACCTCCTTTCAGCGCCATTGATCAGTAATAACAATAAAACAACAATGAAAACTGACAGCTAAACCACTCTTTTTAGAAGTTTATTTTCTTGCCACCAGAATGCATCTAGTGTATTTTGAGTGCTCTGGGATTTGGGAGTAGTTTGATTTTTTGTTTGAATTTTCAATCTTGTAGGCCTATCTAGATATAAATTTAGATAAGGGGCCAAGATATGTATAGCATGAACACTACATATTTGCAAATACAGATTTTGCTAAATACTAGGAAAACGCTCTGTTTGACGCGTTGATAAGCGAGCGCGTCCATATCTACGAACGTTCTGGCGAAAAGATCTCAAAGCTAATAAAAACAACAATTAACAACAATTCAAGAATGCACATTGCAAACATTTGTCTAATTCCCATAGCTATTATAATTCCTGATATTGTTGAATGCAGTGCCATGTGCGTTGCTAAGAATTTTCTTTGTCATGTTTTCGCCGCGGTCCGCCACCGTTACTAACAGTTATTGACAGCAATAGAAATGTAATTTATGCCTCTAATACGTATCCGATCACGTCTAAATTAGTATATTCGTGACCGGATGAAAATGTACTACAAGATAGCCACCTCACATTTTGCTGTTACTGTTTTTCAGAAAAATATTTTCGAGTAACTTTTGTGTAACTTTGCCAATATTGATCAGATAGCCATTAAATGAACATATTCGTGACCGGAAAAAGCTTTAAAAAAATATGGCTATCTCACATTTTGCCGCCATTTTGTTTCAGAAAAATATTTTGCAGTAACTATGGTGTAACTTTGTAACTTTTCAAACGATTTTGCCTCAAAACTATACACCTTCAATCCACATCGAGGCTTGTGGATTGTCCAAATTTCAAGTTGATCGGACTTTCCGTTCGACCGCTATCGACGGACATAAAAACAAAAAAAAAAAAAAACAGAATGAAGTGCCGTTAGAGTATAGTACGGTACAAAAAAAAAAAAAAAAAAACAGAACGAAGTGCCATAAGAGTCTCGTGGAAACGCTCGCTTAATAATCACTAATCAGCAATTTTATGGGTTAACCCGTTTCTTCTCAGAAAAATCCTAGTTACTTTTTTCTGAAGCACTGGATCCCAAAAGCCAATGAATTCGTAAGTTTAACCTCAAAACATTTTATATTGAGAATTGAATCACGCTGAGTGATCAAGACTACCTGATGGCCAAAGGGCCATGTACACTGTACAAGGTTATACTACATTATTAAGCGAGCATCTCCATTAGGCTTTTATGGCACACATTCTGTTTGTTTGCTTGTTTTTTTATGTCTGTCGATAGCGGTCGAACGGAAAGTCCGATCAAGTTGAAATTTGAACCATCCACAAGCCTCAATGTGGATTGAAGGTGTATAGTTTTGTGGCCCAAAAGTTTTTGTTCCGAAAGTTACAAAGTTACACCATAGTTACTGTAAAATATTTTTCTGAAACAAAATGGCAGTAAAATGTGAGATAGCCATATTTTTATAAAGATTTTTCCGATCACGAATACATTCATTTTATGGCCATCTGATTGGCCATTGAAGTATTGGCAAGCTTACACAAAAGTTACTCGAATATATTTTTCTGAAACACATTAATGGCAAAATGTGAGGAGTCAATTTTTGTCCGGTCACGAATATACTAGGTACTGTAATTTAAACGCGATCTGATACATATTAGAGGCAGAAATAACAAATCTATTGCTGTCAATAAGTGTTAGTAACTGTGGCGGATTATGTTGAAAACAATATACGAAATGACAGCGAAAATTCTTAGCAATGCACATTGCACGACGTTCAACAATGTCGGGAAGTATAATAGCTATGGAAAATTTGAAAAATGTTTGCAATGTGCATTCTTGTATTGTTGTTAATTGTTGTTTTTATTAGCTTTGAAAACTTTTCCCCCGAAAGTTCGTAGATATGGACGTGCTCGCTTATCAACGCGTCAAACAGAGCATTTTCCTAGTAGACTATACAGAGGGTTATTAACTTATTACAGTCATAACTTAAATTCATACCTTTTGTTTGACTGGTAATGCTTGAAGAGTTTTTTCTTTATCTGGTGATGTACTTCTGCTGCATTTTCTTTTAACAGTATAAGTTTTTAGGCAATCTTCTTTCCCCAGTATTGGCAACTGTGCAGTATAAGATATGTGTATTTCTTCAGCTTCAAATAGATTTGGATCTCCATCTTCTTGTAAATGCGACTTTCGTTTAAGTCCTTTTAAAATACGTTTGGCATATGTCTTAGGCGTGTGTATTAAATGCTGATCCGTTTCGGCAATAGAATTTCTAGGTAAGACACTGGCTCTTAAAGAAGCCGATTTGTGTAATTCTTGAAGGTGATTCTTCTTGGTTTTTGAATACTCAATCTGAAACAAATAAAAAATGTACCTCATGTATGCAACCACATAGGCCCTACCATCCATTATTGGTGGGTGTATGACTGACAGTAGTGTTCTTTGTGACTAGGAGTGTCTAAAATGATTGCAACGTGAAGAAAATAATGTAATCTTGATACTTTTGTGTTTTTAAGTGCCGTTTTAAAGATTTTACGAAATGGGAAGCTGAAGAATTATTTAAACCAGAAAGAATTAGGAAGTATGTTCAGATTTCCATTGGATTAAGACCTGTATATGCAAGGCATGGCCTGTGCCATAGATCAGCCCTAGGGTAGACTAGGCCTTTCCTCATCAGAGAAATAATACCTACTAAATAAGCTAGACTGAAGTAGCCTTTGCACTGTTTGTAATTGTGAGAACGACTTAAATGTAACTAGCCTACACATATCTTCTAAATATTCATTAACACTTTACAGTAATATGAAGCTCGGAAGATTGTTCAGAGAAATGTTTTTGACACTCGAATCTTGCCAAGTGTTATTGTAAGTTACTTTAGTAACTTAGGCCCTATTAAACGATCGCTAATAACCATGTGAGTTTACTGACATGTTGAAAATAGAAAATAAAATTTAAAAAATAAACATTTTGCTTGCCCGGTTGTTTTTGGTCAATCTGTTGCATCGCATCTCACAAGGTGTCGTGTGATTGGGAGGTAGCATACAGAAATATAACACTTTGAGATGTCAGAAAATTGTCAGTGTCAAATTTGCAAAAAAAAAGACAACACCCTCCCTCTTATTTTAAATGTTTTAAACATTTATTTTATTTATTTCCATTTATTTTGTTACCTGAACAGTGAACATACTAAATATTGGGTGAAAATGTGTTGTCTTTTCATTGGAAGAAAAAACTCCACTTGAAATAGGCCTATGCCATTACCTGACCCTACCCAAAACCCAAAGTTATTTGTACTACCTGCAGACACCTACATTTTTATTTTAATAACTTTAAGTTTTAACAACCGGCCAGTTCGGGCTTGCAAATGGCCACGACGTCCAACAGCATCACCTAAACCTTTTAACATCAATAAGGCACCGGCAACGTGTAGCTCCAAAGACTTTAGATGTGCCATTAAGTTTTATATCGACTCCCTGCCCAATGATATGAGCAGGCCAGAAAAGGAAGCCAGTTAATATTGGATAGTTAGACAAAAGAATGGCATAAGAAGAAAAAATCCATAAGACCTTTGTCTCTAATAGTAATCTCTAATACATAGTACAAATCTCAAACCAGAGGCTTGTCTCCCTGCAACAATGTCCGTAACTTCCAATCTGCTTCAAGACATCGGTTAACCAACTCGTGGCAAGCGTTCAACTTTTCAATGCAGTGGTTACAGCAAGAAAGTGGCAAAACATCATACATAGTAACCTGCAACAGAATGAACAATCGAATGTTTGCGATTAATGGTGAATTCACGACCTTGCGTTGCGCTGAGCTGAGCGTTGGACTTTGTTGCGTTGCATTGCATTGCATCTCCAATCAAGTGGACCTTGCGTGGATTGAACCAACATTCGAGGAGGCTGTGCTTTAAACCGAGTATCCCGGATCATACATGCCGCGAGGATCAAGAAGGCTTTGCTTTGCGTTATTGCGTTGGAAAGTTGAACTAGAATCAATGTTGCAGCATCGCACAGTCGTGCACTGATGATGCTCATGATTGGTTGCTAGGACTTCGAAGTTCAAAGTTGCGTAGCGCAACGCAAGGTCGTGAATTCACCATTAGAGATGTTTGTTCAATGGACTCTTTTAGCACAAGGTTAGCAGTATGGGCATTTTCTTTGCTTAGTAGCTATTTAGGTGATGTCCAAGTCTTAAGGTGAATCTATCCCCCCTGAAAAAACACTTTTGCTAGGAATTACTTGTAAATGTGTATGTGTGACGTATGAAGTGTACCCCTCCTCCCCCCCACTACCACAACTCCGACCGACCTCCGCGCGCTTCGTTCTGATGTCAGTCGAGCGCAGGCTCTTGTTAAAGCAAGGTCACGCCCGGCGAGGCGCCGCTCCGCTAACTTGGTGTCATGTTTTCCTCCAATACTTGGATTGCATCTGTACATTTGCGTTCTCAACTACTGGTGAGCGGTGCTAGGACACAAGGAGACAATTTCTTTGTGCAAATTACCTGTCTAGACCCGTAAAGTAGTTACGGCTGGACTGCGACACGAGCAAACTGGTGCGCTTTACATCCATGTACGTATTTCACCAACACTCGAAAAGTTTTTTACGTAGGCTTGAGACTGCAAGCATTTTGGGAAGATAAAGGTTGAGCGCATGATAAACACTTTATTTCTTGTAAGTGACTCTTTTCATAATTAAGTTATGGAATAGTAAAAACAGCATATACTCAAATGCCTTTTCACCGGGAACCGAAAAAATTCATTAAAAAAAACTGGTCATATAATTGTGTGTTAAAATTGTATACCATCATTCCTAAGATAGCAACCTATAGCATACTACATTTTTGTGAACTTGACAAATATGGTCTAGAGGTGTTATACATTAGAGATATGTTATACATTTTAGAGATATGATTATAAAAAACAAATTTAGTAGTATTTAAGTAACATAAAAATAAAAAACATTGTTATTATTATGATTGTAAACATTAATTATAAAAGGGCTTCTCCCTTCCTTAATCAATGGTTCTAAGAATTACTTTATACTTATTTAGTGAGAAATTTATGTCAAATGTTTTGTAACTGAGTGAAAGAGCTCCAAACTAAACTAATAAAGAATACAAATACAAATGAACGTAAAGACTTTTGAAGCTATCGGTACACGTGAAAAATAAAAGTGTAATTTTTTTAAAACAACTTTTTGCAGACATAATATCATTGAGTTTGTTAGTGTAGGGTAGAGACCCAGCGGCCATTGGCGGCTATCTACCAATACATTTCCCGTGGACTCTAGTAGTACGAGCGCGTACCGCTAGAAAGCGCTACACGTACCCACTGATGTCAGCGTTCCTGTGGAAAGAAAGGGATACTACGTAGTACGCGCAGATGCGAAGTCGGTAAGGTAGTAGTATCCAGATGGCGGTGGATATTGTTATTAAAGCATTATCATTTGTTCTGATAAACATGTCAAACGGGCACAAAGCTAACAATAAGTAAGCTAATACTTTATTACAACACATTATATAAGGTGTTATACATTATATAGGCTAGGCTGTAGTACGTTACTAATGTAGGCCTATTAATGTAGGCCTAGGCTTATTGTAGCCTAGTAATGGCCTAGACTAAAAGAGTTGGGCCTAGACCTAGGCTAGACCTAAGCCACGTGATCGTACTACGTAGTATCCCTTTCTTTCCACGGGAACGCTGACATCAGTGGGTACGAGTAGCGCTTTCTAGCGGTACGCGCTCGTACTACTAGAGTCCACGGGAAATATATTGGTAGATAGCCGCCAATGGCCGCTGGGTCTCTACCCTACACTAACAAACTCAATGATAATATCAACATGAAATCAACTTTCATCAAAAAAACTTAATTTAAAAAAGTTACGTTACCTAGATACCTTCACCTTAAAGGTCGGTGCACAATAGCCCGGTAACGATAACTGTAACGATAACGATAACGGGAATAAACTTCGATTTCATGTTAAATTACGATACGATGCACAATAAGAGCTTCCCGTTACCGGGCCCGGTAACGGTAAGTTCGCCAAGTTTTAACTTAACGTTACCGTTCCCGTCTGTAAATTACCGGGACCAATCAGAATCAAGCGTCCACGGCGTGGTAAAAATATTAGCAAATAGCCGAGCGTCTGCTTAACGGGCAATTGTGCATCGAATGCCTTCCCCTTACCGTTTTATCGTTATCGTTATAGTTTCAGTTATCGTTACCGGGCAATTGTGCACCGACCTTAAAGGCAAAATGGATTCCTTCAGTGGCGTAGGAATAGCCCGGGCAAAGCCCAGGGCCAGTGGTCTACAAGGGCCCGGTTTCTAGACTGCCCTGAGTTGGAAAGCTATCATTGTTTATAAGCTTCAATAAAGTCATACACAATTCCTCCAAAAAATTGTTAAATTAATAATTGCCTGTGCAAATTTAATCATCTCATTTGGGTCAAGTTCAAGAAACGAGATTGTAAATCTTGCGTCTATAACAGTATAGTTTCGAAATACTGCATACTGTATTCCACTTTTCTGCTGTTTGTTCTGTCAACGGCATTGATAAATTTCTACCACTACCAGTTACTGTTGGAAGTTCAGAATGCTCATTTTCACAATTGAGAATAATGCATGGGATGAGAACACTTTCGATTGAAAATCGCTCAGAAGACGTACTTAATACTACTACCTTACTAACCCAGTAACCAAACCCTTACTACCCTACTAACTTAGACTAACTAGCAGACTAACGCAACAATTAGTGACACTATTTACAACAATTGCTGACTTGAAAAGGCTAGTCGACTAGCTTAGAAACTATAGAGCTTTGAGATACGCCTATAATGATCATGAACATAATCTCGGACACAATACAAAATTACGTTTACGAGTCTATAGAGGTCCGCGAGGTTCTATTTCCTGGGGGCCCGTGGTTTTATAGCTAGGCCACTGGATTCCTTGCCACAGGCATGAAGTATGAAGAGAAACTTGCAAAACCAGTGGAGTGTTCGCCAGCTGGCAAGCATGTCGACAAAGAAAACAATAATGCCACCACTTCTTCGGCTTCTAAGAAAGTAGAGTTGACGTGCATTATTGTTGTGTGTGTGCTGTGATCATTTCAAGTCAAAGAAATGAATTCAAAATAATGTGCGTTCAGAGAAAATTAAGATATCTTCGCGGGTTTATTTTGTGGCACTCATGTGTGTTAATACTATTTACAAAGCCCCATGGGAGGTGTAGGCCAAATGGCTTGGCCACCCCTACTATAGGCTATTTATTATGTTTGCAGGTTAATCCATGTGTTCTATAATTTATTTTAAAACTAATGTTCCCGCTGGATCCCCTGGCCATTTACAAGATTGGAACAAATAAACATTGGCATATAAAGTACAAACCAGAACAAGCCAAATAAACAAAAACATATTAGAACATTAATTGTACTACTTGTGTTGTAATGGAAACACCCGTCATGTCTGTGCTGTATGCACACGCAGACCACTCTTCGCACATCTCGTCAGAGATTTAGACTTTGTACAATTACCATGTATGTCTTGAAGAATAAATATCTTTTATCTTTATCTTTATTAGGCCTAAATGAAGTCACTGCAACAAATGTATTCTAAAACTACTTATTTATATTTGTTACATAATAATAGAGAATACTCTACATTTCCCAATACTGCTGAAATATAAGACTTCATCTATAAACAAGAGCAACATAATTTTTCCCACTTAACATGTCACTGTTTGATTTTTATAACATAATCAAGTTTGAAATTGTTTCTTTCCCAGGCTTTCATTGTGAAACAGGTTGCTACATCAAACCCTAAACCTCATTGTTTATGGATGAGCTTGCTACTCACCACCTTGCTAATCACAATAGAATCCACAATTATCGGAAAACAACGTATTCATTGTTGTCCGATCTCTTCAAAAAATTACTATCACACCTATTATTTACTAAAAATTCTGTTGCATCATTACAAATTATTAAGCCTGTGGTGCAAATTAATGGTCGAAACAATTATTGTAAATCATAATGAATCCAAATAAAAGTTTTTAAATACCGTATAGGCCTAGCTAGAGGTGTTTGCAAATGGTGTTATGTTTTCTTAAATTTCGTTTATAGATTTCATAATTTCGATGTTATGGCGGTGTTATGCTTTTTGGGAGATGTTTTACTGTAAATTTCACCAGAAACATGTTTAAATTAAAAAGGAATTTTAATGTAATTTAATTTATTTGAATTGTATTTACAAACTAGTACTAGTTAATACAAAGTGTATTAACATTACCATTACCTGTGTTTGTCTAGTGTGTCTTTACGGTCGAATTAAAGGCGGCAGTCACAACACATCAGAATCTTCTTGTCCGTCACGTAAAATCCCTCACAATTGTACTCGTTTGCTCTGCTTGACGCCGAATTTCAGCAAAAATAAATCGTTGATCTTCTTAACGAAATCATAATTATAATGAAAAAATATTAGGTCCTCACAATTGTGTTGTAATGACGTTTGACTGTAATAATAAATTTAAATTTTTTAAAAATGTTTATGATAAATTAAAAACAATCGAGATTTCGTGTTATTTTGCTCTTTAATACAAATTTCGATGTTATGACTGGAAATTGACGGATTTCGCGAATTTTCGCGGTGAAATTTTGATGTTTTTAAGGTGCCTATCAACAGATATACACTTTGTTTATCTCCCCCTTCTTTATCAACACTTTTCGCGATTTCGCGGTCCGCGAAAAACAAACACCTCTACGTATAGCCTACTCGTTTCAATGAGATATTCGGCAAATACATTTTCGATTAATCTTTATTAGGGCTAGGCTGATTGATTGGATTGGATAGGCTGATTGATGTTAGGCAGTAATGACATCAATCTCTGTCTTTCCCGCCATTATCATGTGTGGAATTTTCAGCTTAAGGTTTGTTCGCCCGACGTTCTCTAACTTACTCCCTACTCTACTCCGATCAGACCCGAGCAAGCCGCGAGTAGGCTTCTGAAACGTCACGAGCAACTCCGAGCACCGATGACGGACGAACGCGTTTCCAGTGCCGAGAGTAAACAAAGATGTAAAACACGCGGCCTATAGCTCGTATTCCAGGCTACAGCCACACCTTGGCTATGAATAGGCCTAGTCTTTCTACCTGAATTGAAATATATTCGTGTTCTTTGCTTAGCACGGGCATTGCATGGGTTTAGCGGATGCCAAAGTTAGGTTATGTGAAAGAAGGCAGGGGTGAAACAGATAATGAGACTAACTAGGCATATAATAATAATAATAACTGACAGTAATTAACAACTTTCTGACGAACTGTCCTGTACAGGAAACATCCGTCGACACTTTCTTCTATGTTTACACAAACACTACATCGGCCATTTTCGCGTGTTAATTACTTACTTACTCTAGCTTGATCTGACTTCAAAGCGAGAATAAGAAAATCGTGATCTAAGTTGCTCGGATCACTTTACTCTGGTCGGGCAAACACAACTTCCGAGTATGAATCTGGCACGAACGAACGCATTTCCGTGATCGAAAGCAGCCAGATCAAGTAGAGTACGTCGGGCAAACAAACCTTTACTTTCATGACTGAACAGTTTTCTGAAAATTAAGAAATTAAATATTTTTGTCTTCACAATGTCGTCAATAATTTAGTAATTCAAAGAATCAAAAAAAAGGAACATGTATTCCCTATTAATTGGGTAATTAATTACCCATCTTCCATCCAACCTTTGCAAAATCAATAGGCCGACTACTCCCAATTGGCAATTACCTATTCTCATCAATGATGTCAGTACGGTACCCGTAACTCTTTGTGTGGGTCTGGGTAGGGTTGCCAACTCTCACGTATTTCCCGGGAAATCCCGTTTTCCACTGTGATTTCCCGCTTCCCGTATCAACTCTACACGGGAATCACTTTTCCCGTATTTTCACAATTTGTTTTAAAGTACACATTTCGTGAACTTCCGCCTACTAACAGTACACAGTTTTCAGCATTTGAGCATTTTGAACTTAGTTTAATGTTCAGACAATTGTTTCATTATTAATGGTAGGGCCTACATAAATGGTTAGACAATAGAAAGAAACAGATCAACCAGCTGAGTTACAAGTTGTTGGTGTTTATTCTCTTTCGTGTCAAGAATTTGATAATTATTTAAAACGGGATATAAAGATTCTACGTGATGCAAAATAGCTTGACAAAATGTAGAAGGTAACCAGCTTAAATTCAGTTCACCCTCCCAAATTATCATAGGAAAACATTTTTTGCGCCTGCGGCGATTTGGCCTTCGGCAACTAAGACATCGCCGTCCTCTTTCCCTCTACATTTCACATCAATTTTAAAATTCCTGTATTTTCATATTCAATAGTTGGCAACCCTAGGTCTGGGTCTCACAGCAGTGCTCACTTCCACAGCCATGATGCCATCCACTTAGCCCGTTTGTTTTCTTGAGTTACCGTATGTATCCCGTTTCCGACAATTGTGGAGCCGTTTAATTTTAACTTTAATCATTTTAAATCTCTCACCTCTATTGGCAAATGGGTATGTATTTTATTAATAAGATCCATCTTAGCTCCATTTTTGCCAAACACAGGAACCAAGCCATCACTGAATTGCGCGCATATGCGACAGATCTGAGAAGCATCTACTTGATACTCGTCTCTGTGCTCTATGCTCTTTCCCCAATCATAGACGGCATCCCTCTGTAAAGACATGGCGACTGCTGCACACCACCTGTCAAACATTGCCATGGAAATAGATTTATATTCATTGTTTAAAGACTGACAAGTAGGAATGACATTGAGTAGTAAAATTCGGAACCAGTTCCAACTCTCACATTGTGGGCATACAACTAAAAGTCACAACTCCATTTTCATAGTTGTGAGCAAAATGACTTTGAAGTTTAAGTTGCCACTTAGTGACTTTTAGCAGTCAATATGTATAAATTAAATTTGGGAATAAGGTAGGCCTATATACTTTTTATAGGTTTGGTGTTTTAAAACACCCAACCTGTTCTTTACCTAGGTCGTAGTGATATAAGCATTGAGTGAGTAATATATGGTAGAGGCGCAATGCCATCGGCAGTTTGTCTACCGTCTTTTATTGCCTAACATACTTTAGTCTACCCGACTTAAGTATGTTGGGCAGTAAAAGACGGTAGGGTAGGACCGTAGGGGTTCGCCAAGCGACGCGACGACGGAGCCTGGTTGGTCGGCTAACAGCCGATTGCTGTGATGTTGTGTACGCTTGGCGAACTCTACTACCCAACTGAAGTATGTTGGACGGTAAGACGTGGTAGACAAACTGCCAATGGCATTGGGCCTCTACCCTACATCACTCACTCAACGACATGTAAGCCTATGTTGACCATTATTATAAGCTACGTGATTGAAATTACGTATAATATGTAATAATAATCAATTATTGGGAGTTTTGAGATGGCAAAAAACAACTAAGTGTACATAGTTACTTTTGCCTGTCAACAAAACTTTTTAATGGAGTTAGTGGATGGAGTTAGTGAGGAAATATAAGCTTTTGTTACACATCTGAGCAAAGACTGTACTTAGTACATCTGGCACTCAATAGAGGATTTTTTTCTGGATTTAATGACATTCTTGAATCAATTTCACTAAAAATGGAGTTAAGAGTTTTGGTTGTAAGCCCACGAATCATCGCTGACAGTACCGTCTTGTGCAATTTCATAGAAAAAAAAAACTGTTGTTATAGAGTGGTGTCATCATTGTCAATGCAAGTGCTTTAATTAGTCAGTTCGTTATTTGGTGTTGAATGATGTACTGCCCAATGGGGACGAATGGGGACGAAAAAGGAAGGACGTGGACTGCCTTTTGTCTGACTTGTCTACCTCGACCAGTGGCCCTACCAGAAGCATATGCTTCCGCCGGCATAGTTCTGGGGATTAACAAAGCACATAAACCTGCGCACCATGATAATTGGTAGCAGTCCCTGGGCAGGTAAGTGACTTTAAATATCTTCAAGTAGGCTAGCCATACATATATTTTCAGAGGCAATATTACAAACATCTGGCAGGTCTATAGTGACAATTATGGGGGGGGGGGGGGCAACAAGGCCGATTCCCCCCCCCCCCCCCCCAACCTGTCATGACTTTTATCATGTGGACCTATTTGACCACAATCACAAGTTTAAAAAGTAATTTAGGCCTACATTACTTTAAATATTATGAGCAAATAGTATTGTTAGGATTTCTGTTAATCTCCACATACCCTACATCCATAAAAAATTTTAAAAAATGCACAACAATCTAAAGGCCCCCTCCAGCGAGACTCATTTCATTCGGGGCTAATACACATAGGCCTACTATTTGATATTTGTAATGTAAAATTTATCATCAGTTAAAATAAAAAGAGATTATTATTATAATACCTTAGGATACAGAAGTAATCCTATTACTTAGGACATATACAGTAGTTAAGACTAAAACCATAAGCTACTGGAAGGCCTAGGCCTACCCCCCATAAATGTGTAAAATCCTCAGTTGTGTAAAATGTATGCCTGTACTACACAAAAATTGCCTAGAAATATAAAGGAAAAGAAACTAATCTATCTTTAGTAGAAGTAGCCCTACACATAATATGTAAAAAATATGTAACTTAGGTAAGAGCATTCGGAAGTAGTCATTTTACCGCTGTACCGGTAACATGCGTCTAAACTTAGACTCCTCACGCCTGAACCGATAATTTAGGATTTCTCTCTAATTTTACGTCCTAGAATAAAAGTGTCAAATTGATGGTCCTTTCATTATGAAAACACAAGATATTAATTTTGAAAGAGTATAAAAAATTATAAAATATATTTTTTTTTCCTTCTTGTGCCAAGATGGCTTTTTCAGCCATTCTTTTGTCTTACTATCCAATATAAAACTGCTTCCTTTTCTGGCCTGCTCATATCATTGGGCAGGGAGTCGATAAAAACCTTGAGGGCAGCACATCTAAAAAGATGTGCCCTGTCTTGTACATCGGAGCTGCACAATTTACACGTTGCCGGTTCTTTGCTGATGTTAAAGCGGCTCAGGTGATGCTGCAGGACGTCATGGCCTGTTGCCAGCCGGAACTGGGCGGTGGCCGTCTAACGGGACCAATTTTTATCAGGTCCTCTGTTGATCTCTGCCCACCAGCTTTTGGCTCGTAAGGCCTCTTCATATGTGCTTTTGTACGCCTTTTTGATGGCTGTCTTGATCTTGATTTTAGCACCTCTGAAGGACGTAGCCGCAGCTTGTGGAGGAGGAGCTTTCGTGGCTTTTTTGGCCAAGAAATCAGCTCTTTCGTTGCCCAGGATCTGGCAGTGGCTAGGGATCCATTGAATTTCTAGTTCTTTATTCTGCTGACGGAGACTGGCAAGGGAGTTTTTGAAGAGCAGCGATTGGGGGTGGAGGTTCACTGCTTGAGAGACAAATTGGATTGCTGAAACGCTGTCGCTAAGGATAACAAATTTTGTCTTGTTGAGTGGGAAGGCTGGCACCTCTGCAATTTTTTGAGCCGCTCTGGCGATGGCTGCAACCTCCGCATCGAAGTATGTTGTGCCGACGCCCATCGGAGTGGCTTCCTCGAAGAAAGTGCAGTAGATGCTATAGCCGGTTCTATGTGTGGCTGAGTCATAGGAGCCATCCGTGAAAATGTGCACCCACTCTTTCAGAGGAAAATACTTTTTCAAGTGTACCTCAGTTAGCGCTTTCAGCTCTTTCTTGTCGAGACCTTCCTTTTTCTCAATGCCATCTATTTTTATTCCTGGTATAAGCTGATTGGATCTATCTGGAAGGGAGGCCGGCAGTGGGACGTCAAAAGGTTGGCGTACCGCAACCAGGAGCTCGGGGCAGACTTTTTCTTTCAGCTTAGTGACCGCTTCAGCGAAGTTGGTGTGAGCCATTACTCTTGAGGTTGGGTAGTTGAGCCATTTGTCAGGGTCGAGGCGTGCCAATTTTTCATGCAGCTGGATAGCGCGCTGTTCTCTACGCAGCTGCATTGGCTCGATTTGGCTGTACCATTCCATGGCGTCTATAGGGGTGGTTTTCACTGCACCGGTGATGAGTCGGAGGGCTTGATTTTGGACTCTGTCGATGAGACGGGCCTGGGAGGCGGCGGCTGCAGGGAAAATTTCGGTGCCATATTCGATAGCTGGTCTTACGTAAGAAGTGTATGTCAGCGTTAGGGTATCTAATTTGGCACCCCAGGAAACACCACAGGCCCTCTGCATTTGACGTAATCGTTTTTTACCCTTTTCTGCTGCCTTTTCAAAGTGGAGCTTACCGGTCACTTTTTTGTCAAGGGTAACGCCTAGGTATTTCATCTCATCAGTCTGTTTAATGTTTATACCGTCAAGAGGAATGTTAAAATTAAATGTTTATTGCTCATCGTGAAGTAGGGGCAGAAGGTTTTGCTGCAGTTGATCTTAAAACCATGTACCTGGAGCCAGCCTGCAGCAATTTTCATGGCACGAATCATTTTTTGTTCCATGCTGACTGGGCATTTTTCTGTGAAAAATATGACAAAGTCATCAGCGTAAGCTTTGACAGTCAGGCCAGGGATGGAGCGTTTCAAAAGTTTGATAAGCCCATTGATAGCAATTTTGAAAACGGTTGGTGCCGTTATTGTTCCTTGAGCCACCCCTGCTTTTATGGTGCGTGTTTTACTGTGTGCACCTTTGTGGACAACCTTTATTCGCCTATCATTAATAAAGTCGTGGAGCCATTTTATGATGTTATTCGGCACCAAATCATCGATCATCTGCTTGATGGCATATGATCGGTCGGTTGAGTCGAAGGCTCCGGATAGGTCAATAGAGACAGCCAGCGTACTTTTCTGTTTAGAGAAACCCTCTTTCACTGTCTGTACAAGGTAGGCAATTTGGTCGACAGTTCCTCGGTTTTTTCTGTAGCCAGCCTGGTCCTCTTCTATGATGTCGTTACTTTCAAGGAAATTTTCCAGACGGAGGTTGACCATTTTTTCTGCTACTTTAGCAAGGGCACTGGTAAGGGCAATAGGACGATAGCTGGCTGGGTCCAAGGCATCTTTTTCTGGCTTCAAAATGGGCGTGATGTTCGCAATTTTCCAACTTGATGGGACTTGGCATGTCCAGGAACTGTTGATAAGGTCTAGGATGAGTTTCCGCGCCCAGGGGCCTAGGTGTTTCAGAAACTCTACATGAATCTTGTCTGGTCCAGGCAATTTCTTGTTGTCTAGATTATTAATGGCAAAGTCAAGCTCCGCGGCATTAAATGGTCAGTTATAGGGATCGTTTGGCAGATGTTGATATTCAATTTTTGGCAGTTTCTTTGGTTTACGCCTTTGAGGAGTGCTGATGGCTTTAAAGTGTTTGCACAAAACATCGGCTTTTTCTGAATTCGTAACTGCCATTTTGCCTTTGTAGAGGATGGGAGAATTTTCTTCTTCGAGTTTTGCTTTTTTACCGCACAAATTAGAGAAAAAAGTGTGGGCTTTCACAGTGTCGGTTCTGTAGTCAAGATTTTTAAGAAGACTCTTGAATTTCTCCTCTTTTGCTTCTTCAATGGCTTTGGTGAGGGCATTTTGTGCTTCAGCCAATTTTTCTTTGCTGGTATGAGTTTTTTGTTGTTCAGTTACTAATCTGCACTGGTTTCTTTTTTTCCTTAGATTTTCCAGCTTTTTGCTCCAGAAAGGTACGTATGCTCTCTGAGCACCTCTGGGGATGTGTTTGCTTGCAGCTTCTAGTGTTTTTTCTTCCAGCACTTTTGTGTCTTTGTGGGGATTTCCAGTGAGTTGAAAGTTCGAGGCAAAATTTTCCACGGTTTCGGTGAAGCTATCCCATCTGGCCTTTTGGAAATTCCATCTCAAATAAGGAGGTTGCTTTCTTTTAGAAGGACCTTCAGTAGCGCAGATTTTAATAACTTTGTGACCTAGACCCGTGGGGCAGTCCAGATTTTCTTGGGTCAGGTCATCTGCAATTGACATGTGAGCAATGGCAAGTGGCCTGAATTAGAGAGAAAGGTGGTACGGTTTTCCCCATCAGGGGGCTCGAGCAGAAGCAGTGCATTCGAGTAGACAAATTCTGCCACTGATCGTCCTACTGGAGTTGTCGACTCGTAGTCCCAGTCTTGATGTGGAGAATTAAGGTCTCCAACAATGATTGTGTGGTTTGTCATGTGCATGTTTTCAAGGGTCTCTGGAATGTTGCTGGGAGGGTTGTACACAAGGTGGATGGTATATTTGGTGCGTCCCATCCAGACATCCAGAGTGGCAATTTCAATCTTGTCGCCGCTTGGCTCCATCGCGTGCGTGACTTTGAAAGCCGAGACCAGAGTCGACCTGACTCCCACTATCAGGCCTGAGGAGATTTGCCTACTCCTCTCCAGTATATGGATGGTGTAGTTTGGAGTTTTGAGGTCCGTCATGTTCTTCACATTTTTTTCCGCAATCTTGCCAGCCTCAGAAATGCAAAAAACATCAGCATTGTGTCTATGGACAATATTATAGAACTCGGCACGTTTAGTTGTGGTAACGCGTAACGCCTCCTGCGTTCCAGTATATCACAGTAGGTGGGCCCTGAAAAGGGCTGTTTTGCGCTGAACAAGCAGCAGGTGGAGCCATATTGGATAGTGTGGCGTGGTGCGGCGACTTTTGGTACCAGACTTCTGTTCTGGACCAGGGGGCACTTGATCTTGGACTTGTCGGTCACTTGTAGCAGATCGGAAGCGTCGTCGCATAGCCCCCCAATAAAATATATAAATTTGTACAGATTGAAACTGCATTGTGTAGGCCTACAACAAATGTACATATTTTAATTTTGTATATACTCTTTCAAGATTAATATCTTGTGTTTTTGTAATGAAAGTCATCAGTTTGACACTTTTATACGAGGACGTAAAATTAGAGAGAAATCCCGTTATCGGTTTAGGTGTGAGGAGTGTAAGTTTAGAAGCACGTTTTAGCGGTAAAATGACTACTTCCGAACGCTCTTAAGGTGACCATATGGTATTTATGGCCAGGAGCTGATTCGCGTTTTTACGCACATTTTTTATTGAAAAACGCCGAAGTTTTGTTTAAAGTGTTATTTTTATTGTTCAGTGTTTATTGCCTTTATTTTGATGTACATTATGATATAGTATTTACTTTTGAAGGTTATTAAACGATTGTTTAAGTTTTAATGGTAAAAGTTTACACTTTCTTCCTTGTTTCCGCTTCGTATCCGTTGCAGTGCTGCCAATGTAGAAGGAAAAAGAACGAAATCACTAGGCACATATCAACCAGACCCAATAACCTTCCCAACTTTCGTGGGTTGGCCCAGTCAATTTAACATAATATAATTGACCCCCTAACCTGCAGGTTAGTTTACTTGCAGAATTTGAAGAAGGGATATTTTAATCATAGGGGTCTAGTTTGCACAGATGAGAACAGAGGATGTAGGTTTTTTTTATGTACTTACGTTGGTAGCACACTTCTTGTGTGCTCCGAACACCCGCGCACTCGTACGTACGCCATATTGCCATATTTAACGTGATTGTGTTGTCAAATCGATGCATCTTCAAAATGATAATTTAATATGAAAGTAGATACTATTTGTATTGAAAATCACTGTAGCTTAGAGATAAATATTGAGATAACAATTATGTACCACGCAAATGATCAATATCGCAAAGGAATACAGAAAAAAAGTGAGTTCAAAAGGAATCAGCTCCTGGCCATAATTACCGACCATATTTCAAATCTGAAAGTCACAAACTACCCAAAGGGAAAAAGGAAGTCGACAAACGAAACAATGGGTGTGTGGAGAGGATGCCCCCCACCAACAGTGCTGCAGACGTTTTTTTTTAAATACATGTTTTTGGCCTGGTTTTAAGTGTTTTAGAATATGTTACGGAAGTAGGCCTAGGATGTTTTGAAAGAAAAAGAAAAATGTTTTAGAGGGTTGAGTCGCTAGTTGAATATTTGTGTGTAAAGCCTAGTTTACGATTGGCGTCAACTTGAATCGTCAACCGGTAATAGATTCACGCTAACGTTTTTGATTCACGATTCGACGGCAACTGAATCTGCGTCGGTACTCATCGGTGAACTTCGTTGATCTTCGTTATTGCACGGCCATCTCTACACGTTGTTACCACAAGGTCTACTTGATCTCCGCCTAGCGGAGGCTCGTCGAACTCCCGACGAGCATCCGTCAGGCGGAGATCAAGAAGACCTTGGTTCCCGTGGTTGTGATGTAGAGCATTCGGTGGTTTTATGTTTATCAACAGCTGGTTTGTGGTTGTCATTTAGAGGTTATTATTTGTGTGCCAGTGAACATCAACAAAATCAAAATGAAGAAAATACTTTCTTTTGAAAACGAACAGATATTTCTTTGGAAACTCTTTGGTGACATGTGAAAGCGCCTGCGCGAGCGTCAAACGTTAACGCCAATCGTCAAAGTTGGAATGAGTTGAACTTTGACGTTGACGGTTCAAGTTGACGGTTGACGCATTTCTGCAATCGTGAATGCTTCCATATGAATATACAGGTTTATCAAGGTATTGAAGTTGAAGTAAGCGTTGACGCCAATCGTACACTAGACTTAAGAGGAAGTTTTGGAGATATGAGTATTTGCAGCATTAGTTAATTGAGGCGTGCATTAATTTTTGTATGTAGGCCTGTACAGTATCTATATTTGTAGCTTGTAGGTAGGCGTACCAATTTTGTACCCTGTACAAGTCGCATGGAGAAAATAAAATAAATAAGTAGATAAATAAGCAGGTTGGTCGAGGCCTAGTGAGTTTATATCTGCTTCAAGTGCCAAAGGTCTAGGGTTCGAATCCCAGCTCGGGCAGTTTTTTTTTTTTAACGCTATGGTAACTTGGTAAAGGCTAGACTTGACTCTAACCTAGCGTTATATTGGTGTACTGTATAGCCTAGGTCTAGGTAGGCCTAGGCCTATGTAAATGGTGACTTTGGAGCCGTCATAGCAACGAAGCACAAAACATTTTATAAATGTCCCCCACTGAAAATCAACTCTTGTGGGTAGAGCTAGGCTTAGGCCTACGACCTACAAATACAAATTAAAGGTAGGCTAGGCCAAGGCCCCTAGCCTATTTATTTTATTTCGGCCCACAATCAGCTTCACTGGCCTAAACTCAATTCTTCTCTAGGCCTACTTCCGCTGTAGGACTCTTCCTCCAGTGGTAGACTTTAAATTACGCATTTGATAGTAAAAACACTTTTGTAATATGCTTAGGGCCTAGGTAGGGCCTAGCCTAGGCCTAGACCTCCCTAGACCTAAGGCAGGGCATAGAACCTAACCTAACAAATTAAACCTATTTTTCCGTAACCATACACACACACAACACATAATATACATATAGGTATATATAATAACAACCTGCTAGGATGCTAGATGATGTTACTAAGAATTTGTATGAAACAAATTGCGGCCATCCAGACTCTAGTTAGTAAATGTGAAATACAATTGGTAGCTAGCCTAGGCCTAGGCCATTGCTCAAGACACAGAACAGAGAACACACGAATTTTAAACCTTTTAAACGTGAATCCGTGAACTGTCGTGAACTACACACACCGCCTCCTTCGCATTTCCTCGACTGGGGCTACTTGATCGACTCCTAGCGGAGTAGCGAAGCGCAAGCGCGCGCTACAAGCGATCTAGTGGACCTTGCTTTGTTACTATCTTTGATTTAAATTCTCCCACAGAGCCGCCGCAGATCAAGGTCTACTTTTTATTTCTCGCTTTCGTTTATGGCTGGGCTAAGAATTTTTGGGATAAGGGCTAACAAGTTGGAATAGTTTCAACTTTCGTCCTAGCCCTTAAATTTTAGGAAGTTATGTGAACGCCATGATGCTACTAGCTTGATTCAACTTGGTTAAACCTTAGACCTTATTATTAGACCGCATTACTGGTGCGTTCGGCAACTATGCTAAACTTTGTCTCATCGTAGGATGAGAAATAACCAGAAATAACTACCATGTTGCAATATTATCGGCAACTGAATTAGCACTACTACAACATATAAAATAACAGTAGGTTTTTATTTTCGGTATTTCATGGATGTGAAATTTTGAATGGAAGCTCTACTTCGAAAACTGGGCAAGTTGTTGAGTTTTTAGTATTGTTTTAAATATTACGGCCAGTTACGGCCATTGGAACAGGTCTTAATTCTAAGAAAATGTTCAATCATCAAACTGTATTAGGATTTTCGGTTATGCACGATAAGCCGATAATTGCTTGTCAAGAATGTCGAGTGGACGAAGCGCGCGGGTGTTCACAAGGAAGGAATCTCAGGGGTCGGTAAAACCCCACTCTTGCAGTGGCATTTGCCATTTCTCGCGGTCTCATCCTGCAGTGAGACAAAGTTTAGAGTAACCCGGTTTTCTGACCCGATCACCACAAAAGTGACCTGCCTCGGGAGCAGGGTAAGTTAGGTTTGAGCGGAAAATTCAAAATGTTATGATTTTGATTGTGGTGTTAAAAGTGGCTGTGGATGATGCATGTGGATATTTGGGCGCAAAACCGTGTTTTTGAGTAGGCTATTAATGAATTTCACGTAGAAAGTAAGTACATCAGGCATTACAAAAAATCAAAGTTCAAAACAATTTGAAGATTAGGTTTAGCTATGCAAGCGCACGGCATCCATTTGCAAACAAACCCTACTCCGAAACGCTTTATTCATTTATTTATTTATTTATTTATTTATTTATTTATATTGAGATTATACAGGTGGAATAGAATATGATTTATTAGACACTGGTAGAGAAAATAAAGCAAGACCACATTGACTGAATGGTTGACAGCAACTCTTTCCATGGATACATATTATAAACAAAGTTTATATTAACAAACACCAAGGCCTACTGGATTTACTCCTACAATTGTGATCTAGTGGACCTTGAACAAACCCCAATTACATCATAGAGGGCTGTGGCATAACAATAACATTTCAACACTCCCACTTGCCATAGCCCTAAACAATAAACATATCTTCACAAGAGTCCCAGATTTTTAATTCGAAGACAGTGGTGAATAGGTCCCATGTCTTTCATCTCGAACTTGGCCGCTAGTTGTTTCTTTAGCTGATTTATTTCGTTTATGCTTTCCGATGACACTATAAGATCGTCAACGTAAACACATACAATGATTTTTGCATTTCTTATTGTACCATGGTATAGGCATGGATCAGCTGTGCTTCGTTTGAGCCCAATATTACGTAACTCGGTATCAAGTTTTTCATACCATATACGGCTCGATTGTTTGAGTCCATACAAGCATTTCTTTAGTTTACACACCTTTTGCTCATTTTTGGGGTCAATGTAGCCCTCCGGTTGCTCCATATAAATGGTATCAGAAAGTTCACCATGAAGAAATGCAGTATTTACATCTAGTTGATGAACCTCCAGGTCATTCTCAGCTGCCAATGCGAGAACTGTCCTTAAGGTGTCGAAACGTACGACCGGTGAAAAGGTTTCACCGTAATCTATTCCCTTTCTCTGCGTGTATCCTTTAGCCACTAGCCTGGCTTTATATCGGCACACGTTCCCTTCAGCATCGACCTTTCGTTTAAAGACCCATTTGCATTTTATAGCTTTGGCTCCCTCTGGTAAGTTTACGAGGTCCCAAGTCTCATTATGTTCAATTGATTTCATCTCTTCGTCAGCTGCCTTTTGCCATTGTGTAGCCTCGCTCCCACTGAATGCTTCTTGCAGGTTCTCGGGCTCGTCTGCGATGAGATGTACGTACTCATCACTAAGAATTCTTGTCAGACGTCTGTTCCGTTGTGAACGTCTTGGCTCGAAGACGGCTTCTTGTTCATTCTCGATGTCAAAAACACCATCCTCCTCAGTAACTTCTGCATTGTTATCTTCTTCATTTACATTTGCATCATCTTCGTTATTGACTCGCGAGTAGACGATTATGCTCCCACTTCCACCATCAACCACGTTGTCTTCCGCTTCTAGTTGATTATCTTCCAAGAAGATCACATCTCTCGATATAGTCAGTTTTCTTGATTTAAAATTGACCAATCGATAGCCCTTGCTGGTTTCGGAGTACCCAACAAAGATATGCTCCGACGATTTAGCGTCAAGCTTTGTTCGGTTTTCTTTTGGAATGTGAGCATACGCTTTGCAGCCAAAAGTCCTTAGGTGAGCAAGGTCCGGTTTCTTCCCAGTCCACGCTTCTTCCGGTGTAATGCTATCCACGGCAACTGTTGGTGCTCTATTCTTTAAGTAGGTTGCAGTGTTTACTGCCTCAGCCCAGAAGCGTTTAGGTAGTTTAGCTTCCTCAAGCATGCATCGCACCTTCTCTACTATCGTTCTGTTTGCCCGCTCGGCAACCCCATTTTGTTCTGGGTTCCGTGGTACAGTAGTCTGAGAACGTATCCCACATTTCCTTAAATGGCGTAATAGTGATTTATTAATGTACTCACGGCCGTTGTCTGAACGCAGAATCTTGATCTTCATACCGCTCTGGTTCTCAACTTCTGCCTGATACTCGATGAAGCGTTCGTAAGTTTCACTCTTCTCCTTCAAAATGTAGCACTTGGTCCATCTTGTCTTGTCGTCAATAAATGTTAAGAAATACCTTCCTCCACCAATGGATTCTTCGCTCATTGGTCCACACAGGTCTGAGTGAACAATGCCTAGCTTTTCTTGAGCTCGTTCTGCCTTACCTTTTGGAAACGGGGTACGATGCTGCTTTCCCACAGCACAGCCTATACAAGGTGAAGTAGGAGGCTGTCCCATCACTATGCCAGTGGCCATACCATCTGCTAATCGCTTCATTCCACCAGGACTGAGGTGAGCGAGGCGTCTGTGCCTCAACATGTACTCACGGTTTGTGGCCCCCACAGCAGCAATGTTTACCATGGCACCGTTAGTCTCCGGAGTGTCTAGCTTATACAACCCTCCAGTTTTACTCGCGGTGGCTATGACGTTTCCTTCTTCATTATGGATCTGGCAGTTATGTTTGGTAAACACAACCTTGTAGTCCTTATCTGTGAGTTTACCCACCGACAAAAGATTAGTTTTGAGCGTTGGAGCATATAGTACATCCTTGATTGATGCTTCTTGTATTGATCCATTAACCGAAATTGTTACAGCGACATCACCATTTCCCGTAGATGGAGCGGTCGTACCATCGGCCATACATAATGATGTTTCTTGACCATCTCGGATTGTATCAAACCATTCAATTTTATTTGACATGTGCTTAGTCGCTCCCGAGTCAACGCACCAGTCTTCAGCATTGTGTCCATTTTGATTAACCGTTGCGCAAAGAACTGTGGATTTAGGCTTATCCTTTTTGTCTTGTTTGTCACCTTTCGGGCTTTGTTTTGGATGTGACCTACAATCTTTAGCATAATGTCCAACTTTACCACAATTGTAGCATTTAAACTTCTTAAATGGCTTTGTAGCTAGAGCAGATTCATGAGGAATGGACTCACCTCGTTGACGTCTTGTTTCTTCTTGTAGCAATTTAGCTCGGACGACATCAGTGTTCAGTTCCTGGCCACAATTTTCAAGTGTAATCACAAGTGGGTCAAATGAGTCTGGCAAGTTGGATAGGATAATTATAGCCAACTCGTCATCAGTCACCGCTGCATTTATTGCACTTAACTGCTGAGCAATAGTCATCATTTGGTTGAGGTAATCCTCCATATTAATACAGTTTTTGTATGTAATACTGTTTAGCTTTCGACGTAGGTGAATTTTTCGCACTAGTCCTCGATCCTCGAAAGCAGACTCTAATTTTAACCATGCTTCACGGGCTGTTTTACATGAGTTTACATGTATGTACAGATGTGGCTTTAAACCCAAACAAACAGTGGCAAGTGCACGCTGGTCTAATGCAATCTCATCTTCTGAAGAAAGATTTAAGTTACCTTCAATAAATCTCCACAATTTCTCCCGTATAAGCTGCATCTTCATACCAAATTTCCATGCACTGAAATTGGTTGCTCCTTCCAACCTCTCAACTTGCAATATATTCACTGCCATATTGACCACAATTATTAAACAGTTTTTGCTTAAAGATCACTATAAATCAATTCTTTGCATTACCTGGGCCCATAACCTATTGAGATTATACAGGTGGAATAGAATATGATTTATTAGACACTGGTAGAGAAAATAAAGCAAGACCACATTGACTGAATGGTTGACAGCAACTCTTTCCATGGATACATATTATAAACAAAGTTTATATTAACAAACACCAAGGCCTACTGGATTTACTCCTACAATTGTGATCTAGTGGACCTTGAACAAACCCCAATTACATCATAGAGGGCTGTGGCATAACAATAACATTTCAACAATTTATTTATTTATTTATTTATTTATTTATTTATTTATTTATTTATTTATTTATTTATTTATTTATTTATTTATTTATTTATTTATTTATTTATTTATTTATTTATTTATTTATTTATTTATTTATTTATTTATTTATTTATTTATTTATTTATTTATTTATTTATTTATTTATTTATTTATTTATTTATTTATTTATTTATTTATTTATTTATTTATTTATTTATTTATTTATTTATTTATTTATTTATTTATTTATTTATTTATTTATTTATTTATTTATTTATTTATTTATTTATTTATTTATTTATTTATTTATTTACTCATTTGTTTATTTATTTATTTATTTATTTATTTATTAATTTATTTATTCATTCATTCATTCATTCATTCATTTATTTATTTATTTATTTATTTATTTATTTATTTATTTATTTATTTATTTATTTATTTATTTATTTATTTATTTATTTATTTATTTATTTATTTATTTATTTATTTATTTATTTATTTATTTATTTATTTATTTGTTTATTTATGTATTTATCTATTTATTTATTTATTTCACCGTACGATTTGTACATAATACAAATATTGGTATAAACTATACAGAATAACTATACATACAAAATAAAATATACATACAAATATATAAAACTACAAAATACATTAAGAAATAACAATAAGGATGGGTACGAGAAACATGAATTTAAGTTGTTAGTTATCAAAAAATTCTTTTAAAGTGTAAAATGGTTTAATTGAGAGGAAAGTTTTTAGTCGATGTTTAAAAAGTGGAAGAGATAGAGTTTTTTACTGATTGGGGGAGTTTGTTATAAATTTTACTACAAAGGTGTGTAGGACAATGTTTGATTGATTATTTAGGCTTAACGTCTTATATTTTTGCAACTTGGCTAATCGTTGTAATAAAGATGGTTGGAAGTGGGGATGAAAATGTTAGCGTTAGATCGTGTAAGATGAGAGTGATTGACATTATTGACAGGGAAAAGGTGAGGGTTAGAGAAAACAAAAGAAGCAGCTGTTATTGATGGTAATGTGATAATGTGTAATTTAATGAAATGTGGTTTACATGATTGCCTTCGGGATATACCTGCAATGATTCTAACGGCACGTTTTTGAATAATAAAAACACGCCTCGCTTGTGGGGACGAGCCTCAGAAGAGGATACCATAGGAAATGATGGAGTGTATGAAGGCATGATAAACTATGCTATAGCAGTAGTGTGGATGGGTTGACGATCATCTTGAGCTTGCGAAGCATGTAACATCCTCTCAGGAGACGAGGAGCAATGGATTGGACATGAGATTCACTGATTGTGAGCCCATGAACTTTGACAGTCACTTTTCTTGGTATTTTCGTTTAATCGGGTTGAAAACTCTGACCCAGTGACGTAAAGTCACGTGACATTACTGATCGGACGGGTTACTCTGGCGAGGTAAACGAAAGCGGCTTATGGTCTACTTGGCCGCAGATGAGCTTCAAGAATAAAGAATAAAGAACATAACGATTAATCATGTTTATGTTGTGTTCAATGATGTTGAATTTGTACTGATATTGTATTCATTCAACTGATTTTGATGATTAATTAATTATTTTTCGTAGGAAACCTGACAGGAATTGTGGTATTTGGATTAGTTGAGAAGGAATATGACATTCCTTCTCAACTATTTATTTAATTCGGACATCATTTAGCAACGCATCCCACAGATCCAAATTAAAAAAAATATATATATATATCTATATATATATATATAGAGGACTCAAAACTAACATAGATAGCGCTGCTAAGCAACCTCCTTTCAGCGCCATTGATGAATAATAACAATGAAACAACAATGAAAATTGACAGCTAAACCACTCCTAATAGAAGTTTATTTTCTTGCCACCAGAATGCATCTAGTCTATTTTGAGTGCTCTATAAAGAGTTCCAGCAGTGTCTCAGGGGGGACCCATAACCAGAAGCAGATTCAAAGAGCTTGCTAGAGCTACGTGCAGTGATGTATCGCTGTGGCAGTGTTTTCCATTTTATATGCAAGTGTTTTTTGGTTGTTGTGGTTTTTTATTTATTTGTTTTTTATGTTTGTAAATCTTGAAAAAGACGACGCTAAAGTCGTCGAAACGTTGAAGTATCATTTTAAATAAAATTTGGATTGGTTAAACCGTAAAATGTATCCTTACTTTACATATTGCAACCCAAGGTCTACTGGATTTACTCCTAGCGGAGTAATTGCGAAGCGCGCGCTACAAGCGATCTAGTGGACCTTGATTGCAACCAACAAAATCTAAAAAATCATATATATATATATAAATATATAGCATGTAATAAAACGATTCCATAGCCTGTACTTAACTTGACACCTGACTGTGCATACGGCCATATTCCATATCAACCATAAACAAATTACATATTTGACAGATCTTGACTTGACACTTGATGTGCATACGGCTACTTTGGTGGTCAAGTTAAATACAGGATTTGTTGATATGAAATTGTTTTATGCTATTTTTCATAAGAAAAACAAACTCTATAGTCCATCCATAGTCCATCCATAGCAATCATAAACAAATCGACTGCATTCCGCCCGCACTAAACCTTACCAAAGTCGATAAAGAAGTAAATTTGTAGACTTTTAATTCTTTATACTATCAAGAGACCCGACAGGGTATATTTTATACTATTTTTGATCAAGAGTATCATCCGATTGCGTTCTGTAACTTAATAAAAAATGTTTTTTTGGTAACCATTAAGCGGATTGATTTTGATTTTTGTATTTGGTGTGGAATGTGGTGAATGAATAAATCATAAACGAATGCTTTGTTTCCAATTTACGTTTTACATACATGACCCTTTAAATATCTGGTGGTGGTGGTGGTGTTGTTTATGTGTACTCGTACTCGACAGGTAGAACATCGGTTCGAACCGATAGGCATGGCTATCAGTGCTAGTAGCACACGAGGCCCTAATTCGGGTAGTCGCCGGCTCGATGCCTGCTACCGGCAAACCTGACAGAAGATTTTCCTCAGTCACAAGATTCATACTAACAGCACTCGGGCATAATAATAATAATAATAATAATAATAATAATAATAATAATAATAATAATAATAATAATAATAATAATAATAATAATAATAATAATAATAATAATAATAATAATAATAATAATAATAATAATAATAATAAAAATAATAACAAACAGATTATGGATGCTTCTGATGTATTATCGCAACAGACCACCAAATCTGGAAGAGTGAGGCAGCGTATCAAATGGACAGATAATATGAACATTTGTGTGATGCGCAACTACTATAGAATTACGTTATTAGAAACTAGATTAGTTGGATATCGACAAGAACTGCACCGAGCGTTTACACGTGAATACAACCGGATTGGAGTAATGGACGAAGAAGACATATACAAATATCTAGGATTTGCGCAGGCTAAACGAATTGATCATAAACATATGAAAAGTAAACTAATTTCTGCATACAAGAAACGAATAGGATCCATTTTAAAAACACAACTGAATGGTAAAAACAAGATCAAAGCAATTAACACTTATGCTATACCGGAACTTACATATTCACTTGGAATTATTAACTGGACACAGACAGAACTTCATGCCCTAGAAATTCTCACCCGCACAACATTCACCAAATACAGAAGTCATCACCCTAAGTCAGCAATAGAACGAGTGACTCTACCTAGAGAAAAAGGGGGAAGAGGCTTGATTGATTTAAACAATTTATATTATAAACAAATTGAAATTCTAAAAAAGTACTTTTATACAAAATGCCCACATTCACAACTTCATAGAGCTATAGTATCGGCAGACAAGTCGCTTTCTCCCTTCAATTTAAATGACGGAAATTTAAACTTACTTCAAAAACTAAATTCTGACACAGCAAAAGAGATCAGAATATCAGAAAAGACGTTAGATAGCAGACATTATAAAGAACTTCTTAAGGATAGCATCGATAGGGTAGCACCGAACAAATGGTTAACGTCCGAGGATGCATTTTCAGCGGAACAGAGGGATTTATGATCGCTATTCAAGATAAAGTAATCAAGACTAACAATTACAAAAAATACATACTGAAAGACGTCACAGTGGAAGATAAATGTAGAAAATGTAATATGAACGGCGAAACAATTGAACATATCGTATCTGGGTGCAAAATGCTTTGTCAAACAGATTATCTTCATAGGCATAACCAAGTTGCAAACATTGTACATCAAAAATTAGCCATGAAGTATAAACTTATAAACACAACCACTGCGTATTACAAATACAAGCCTGAAAAGGTATTAGATAGTAAAGACTACAAATTATATTACGACCGGGCAGTTATAACAGACCAAACCATACATCACAATAGACCGGATATTATATTTATTGACAAGAAGAAACAAGAAACGATTTTAATTGATGTTGCCGTCCCTTTATGCCACAATGTAGAAACAACTTGGCGGGAAAAGATAAACAGATAAGGAATTATCTATTGAAATAAAAAGGTTGTGGAAGCAGAATAATGTAACTGTTGTACCGTTAATTATATCAGCAAATGGCATTGTTCCACGTAAACTCCATGACAGTATTAAACTAATTGGTCTCCAACCGAACATATACATCGAGATGCAAAAAGCAATTATTTTGAACACGTGTAGGATAGTGCGAAAATTTTTGAACTAAGAAGAATGAAGACTTCAAGAAGTTCTCCATCCCGATGGTGGTTTTCGTGGTTTCCACCATACAAAGAGCGAATGCTGGGATGAGTACAAATCGGCCACGACCGTACATAGCATCCACAGTTCGGTTTGGAAAAAATAAAATAATGTGGACAATGATATATTAAGTAGTTCTAAGTAGATTTTAATAAGGTAAACACATGGAAATACTTGACATTTGTGTCCGTACAACATGTTTATGCCGGTTTTTGACCGAGTTTGTATGTATTGCAACAATAAAATAATAATAATAATAATAATAATAATAATCCCAGTAAACACAGTCCCTCCTAAGTCCCTCCTTTTGGAGACTTATTGCGTCCTTTTTAGGAGCTCCAAAAAAGTACGTATATAGTACAGACTAAGTACATCCTAATAAGACCCTCCTTTACGTGATGAATTAAGTCCATCTTTTTTACCTCCTTTTTAAGATATGTTCGTTGCGAGCAAATTATGCTTGATTTTCATTTCGCTCAATGTTTACTTATGTAGGCATTCTATTTTCTTGTTCTACCTTCCATTGATGAACAGAATTACGTTTACATAGAAACTCCTTTTTTGGTACTTTTTGCATACTTTTTAGGAGCTCCTAAAAAGTATTGTAAAAAGGCCCGCCTAAGTACGTCTTAAGAAAGTCCTTCTTTTAAGGCTCTCTCTTGCTTTAAGTTTGGTTATAATTGGTCCGTAAACAATGTATACATAATTTTTCATTGTTCTTTATTTAAGTTTTTAAACAAAATTAGGTTTAAATAGAAACTCTTTTTTAAAGACTTATGCATCCTGTTTAGGAGCTCCTAAAAAGTATTTAAATAGGCCGCCTAAGTACGTCTTAATAAGTCCTCCTTTCAAATATCTCTCTCTTGCTTTAAGTTTGGATTTAATTGGTCTGTAAACACTGTATACATAATTTTGTCTTGTTCTTTATTTAAGTTTTTAAACAAAATTAGGTTTAAATAGAAACTCCTTATTTAAGACTTGTGCATCCTGTTTAGGAGCTCTTAAAAAGTATGTAAAAAGGCCGCCTAAGTACGTCTTAAGAAAGTCCTTCCTTGCTTTAAGTTTGGTTATAATTGGTCCGTAAACAATGTATACATCATTATTTCTTGTTATTTATTTAAATTTTTTAACAAAATTAGGTTTAAATAGAAACTCTTTTTGAAACTCTTTTTTTGAAGGACTTATGCGTCGTTTTTAGGAGCTCCTAAAATTTACGTAAAGAGACCTGCTTAAGTGCATCGTAATAAGGCCTTCTTTTAATCATTTCAAAAATACTGACTTAAATCACGGATTGACTTGGATGAAGATGAATTATTATTGGTATATTTAATTAATTAATATGATGAGCGTAGTGAAGCGGAGTGAATCTCTCATTTTAAATCGATCCGCGCTTTTGTGTGTGTGTGCGTGTGTGTGTGTGTGGACGTGCGTGCGTGTATACTGTATAATGTATGTTAAAGGTAAATTGTTTGTATATACAAAATGTTGTTCGTCGGTTGCGCACAGGTCAAGTCAAACGGCGTGACGGATTTGGTTAAACTTTTTAGTCAACACTCGTGACCAGTAAACTAATTAGATGCTGTTACCACAACTTGCAAACTCCGTCAAGATCTAAACTACAAAAATTAATCAGTGAGAAATAATGATGAGTTATAATTTTTTTTATTCATCGCGCACAGGTCAAACGGCGCAACGGATTTGGCTGAAATGTTTAGACAACACTTTTGATCCCTAAACTAGATGCTGTTAACATTACCAGAAAAATCCGTCAAGATGCCAACTTACAAAAAATTAACAAATACCAAATTTTGTTCGTCGCGCACAGGCCAAACGGCTTGACGGATTTGGCTGAAAGTGTCAGTCAACACTTTTGATCCCTAAACTAGTTGCTGCTAACATAACCAACAAAATTCGTTAAGATGCCAACCTACAAAAAATTAATTACTGACAAAAATCCTCGGATTTGGCTGAAAATTTTGGTGAACACTCGTAACCACTAAACAAGATGCTGTTAACATAACCAACAAAATTCGTCAAGATGCCAACCCACAAAAAACTAATTACTGAAAATTTTGTTCGTCGCGCACAGGCCAAACGGCTTGACGGATTTGGTTGAAATTTTCGGTCAACACTCGTGACTACTAAACTAGATGTTGTTAACATAACCAACAAAATTCGTTAAGATGCCAACCTACAAAAAACTAATTACTGAAAATTTTGTTCGTCGCGCACAGGCCAAACGGCTGGACGGATTTGGCTGAAATTTTCGGTCAACACCCATGACTACTAAACTCGATGCTGTTAATATAACCAGCAGAATTCGTTACGATGCCAACTTACAAACAATTAATTTCTAAACAAAATGTCTTTGTTTATGTATTTATTTAAATTAAAACTTACAAACGGATTTAAATGTGTTCCCAGCAAACACAAAAATGCGATTCGGTAACGAACTACTGCCGGATCGCTACCACCAATGCCGGTTTACTGCCGGATGCCGATAGCCTAATTTATTGACTGCCGTTTCGGCAGCGGATCGTCACCGTAGTTTTCTGGTCATCGGTCATATTGCTGTATGCGTTGTAACCCGGCGCCGGATCGTTACCGATACGGCGCTAACGTCGAAGATACCTATCAACGCTGATTTTACTGCCGGTTCGCTACCGAACAATCGACGGTTTAGTCAGTGGTTAATTTGTAAGGAAAAAGGTGGGTATACGCATCATAGTTTCATGTTACAATGTGCTCGTGATAAAAATTGATGTCTCGGTGGGAAATTGCCCCCCCCCCCCCCCCCCATCCCGATTACCAATTCAGCTTCTGGGCTCATAATCTGGAATTGGATTTAGAGTTTTGGGTTGGATTTAATACAATTTTAATCGTCTTCAAAAGCCAATCGTTATTTTAATTGTCCTGTAAGTTTACCATTAAATGATTAATAGCAGATACATATATTACAAAATATCAGTTATTGAAGTAGTTATACAGTAATTTTATGTGTCAACTGGCAACAATTGATTTCCAAGAGGAACAACCTAACAATAGCAGAAATGTTTATCCGTTGTATTTATTTTTATGACAAGATATCACCTCTAAACTCGTTCCAGACCAGCATGGGCGGACTGGGGAAAAAATCCAGGCCGGGCAAACTTTTGGTCAGGCCAGGCAGGGGGGGGGGGGGGGAGGCTGTGCCCCCCCAACAAACAGCGCCGCAGACAACATTTTTTTAAATCAGGTTTTTAGAAGGCATTTGGTGCGTTTTAGAAAAAAACATAGCAGGCTGAATGCACTACTGAAATACTGTAGTTTTCGTCGGTTAAAAGTAGAAAAACACCAGCAAGAAGATTGATGAGAATAAGATCAAGTTACACCGAAATCCAACGAATCTACAATGTAATTTAAACCTTGCAATATCGTGAAGGAAGGGGTGGGAGGGACTTGGGTTTAAAAATAAATTTCAATTTCAATGCGCGGTAACTTACCGCTGGCGCCAGGCAGTTTATGCCTGTTCCAGTCGGACCAGTCCAAATTTGGGCCAAAACAGGCAGGCCACCGAGCATTTGCCCGGTTGCCCGGCGGGCCTGTCCGCCCCTGCCTGAGACCATCAAACATAATGCAGAGCCAAATTTCTAGTTTTAACAGGATACCCCTTTAGTATTAAAGAGGAATCGAACGTATATCCACAAACAGAGAAATGCTGTATCAAACATGTAAATCATATTTTACGGATCGTGCCATTTCCCTCACAGCAGCGAGAACGACTGTACCGCCTTCGCGTTGCTAACCCTACTGGCTGGTTGATGAGGAACCTGCAGCCAATAACAATAGGAGATGATTCTATTAATTTTATTATAAAGTACGGAAGTTGGTTTGGGAAAAACGTAAAACCAAGAGATAAGAGTTTTATTTAGAGTTATAGATATATTCAAGTAAATTTGAAATATGAGCATGTGAGGGTAAAATAACCAATACAAATTATTTTTGTTTTTTTTATATTTTAGCCAAAATTTGAGTGTTGCGTACCTAATAATTCATGAAAAAAGGTGGGTATACTGCGTATACCCACGAAAATAGGTGGGTATACGCAGTATACCCGCGCTCCATTACAAATTAAGCACTGGGTTTAGTGCCGTAGCGGTAATGTCAATCCGGCAGCAGTTCGGTACCAGAACGGCGACACATTTCTGCATGTGGACGTTAAATTATGCACATATCAGCAATAACACAGCATAATATGTCCAGTATAATATCCAGTATAATAATAATATATATATAACAACAACTCGGCGATGGTGCGCGTGTGATTACGCGTGCATTAGTTTATTATAGCAATATAAATATCATAAAGGTACTAATCAATTTGAAGTGCCGCTCAAGAACTACCACCAACATCTCAGCACTCAAATGGTTTTTGTAAGTTATTTCATTTTAAGCAATATAAACACAATCATAAGATCAATACAAAAACTAATAAGAAATAATGATAAAATAGTATAATACTATGGCGATAATTACAGTTCTTTATTTTCCTATATAATGAAAACGAAAAAGTAAGCACACATTTTGTGTTTCAAAAGTTGGTAAGCCTTCCGTCGCGACAGCATCGCGGCATCGCCAGCGGCCAGACGCCAACACGCTTCGCAACTTCGCAAGTGGAAGTGACCAGTTTCTGCAAGTGCAATTTGCTTTGCATTTCTCGCTTGGATGCAACTTTAAATAAGCGTTAAGGTAAGACAATTATGTACATTATTATTATACATTGCTTCAAAAATTATATTGGTGTGAATTAATATCCAAAACATGAGTAGGCCTACAGGCTAGGCCTAGATCTCCGCCTTGCACATGGCATGGAACCTAATAACCAAACTAGGCTTAATAACACAATAAAACACAATCAGGCTAGGCCTAGGCCTAGTCCTAGGCCTATCCTATTTGTGAAATACAGTCTTTAATTCTGCAAAGTGAACAATGTTGTACCTAGGCTTCGGGTTTATTTTTTAACTAGGCCTGGGGCTAGGTAGGAGAAGGGTAGGAGGGCCTACCTAACCTTACTTTTTGGGTGGGGCTAAACTTGGCAATTAGCCCGCAAGTAGGCCTAGGCCTAGGCTTAGTAAGATGTAAAAATATGTAGGCCTAGGCTAGCAAACCTAGCTAAATAAAGTATTTACTACTTTAACCCCATTGTACCTCAGTCTCAGACCTATATAGGCCTATTAAGGCTAGGCCTAAAATTGAACGAGGATTAGCTTTTCCATTCTTACGTTCAAACGTAAGAATTAGTAGAAATTAATCTTACGCTCAGTGTTTTCATTGGCTTGCTCATCATGTGATCGAACGTAAGATTAGCATAAGGTTATTGATATGTTGTTTGAAGCGTATTGTTGTATTGACAGGCTAGGCCTACTAGATGTTGTTACATTCAGCCATTTGTTTGTAGTTAGTTGGAGACGAAGTGAGTGCAAGCAGACAGTGCTACTGCTAGGCCTAAGTGGTGATAGAAATATCACACGATGTGATCACATCGTGCCTCTGCGTTCTGACCTCCACCATCTCTTACAGCGTTCTGAAGTAGGCCTAGTTGTGAACTCAAAACTTGTTTCGTAAGTTGCGTCATTTTTGACGTGTTCTTATTTGGTTGTGAACAACGAGGTGTAAATTATTTTACCGGCCGAGCTGAAGAGACCGGCCCGCGCAACGCTCCTCGTTGCAACCTGCATCGTTCACAACTACATAACAAAATGTTAAAAATTACGTAGGCCTACTGTGGAAGCTGTCACATCTACATTAGAAAACATTAAAAATTACGTATTAATACGTATCGTTGAAAAAAGTATTGAGCTTTCACAACCGTAAGAGATTGTGGAAGTCAGAACTCGGAGGCGCGCTGTGATTGAATCACTGGCTTGCTTTCTATCACCACTTAGACATAGACAGTGTTCCTCATTTTTATGCTCGATACGTAGGTACGCCAAAAAAAAGTGGTTCATATGTCCCAAAAATAAATCACTGTCTGCGTGTACTCACTTCGTCTAGAGATGGGCACATTTTATTGGTGTATCGATAACAAAATATCGGCTTTTTAGCCACGCATTGCATCGATATAGGCCTATCAACACGATATATAGGCACGATAGGCATTTTTATTAAAACAACTTTTACTGAAAAAAAGAACTTTTAGAGAACACTCGCTCTTTTTTGGCCGCTCTGCACTTACTTCCTCTTAGTCGATAAAATAGTTTGACTTAGGGTTGAGTGGAACTTCAAACTTCAATTTAATCCAAATTTTGATTTGATATGTCGGCTCATAAGGTATTGATAAACCGATGTATCGTCTGATCGTGTCTGACTGCAATAATATCGATACAGAATCGATATTTATATTTATATTGGTTTCGATATATCAATACTTTTTGCCCATCTCTACGCTCATCCTACTGAATGATATTAGGCCTAACCAATTAATCACGTAGTAGTCCAGCCTACTTTATTAATTAATGTATGGATATTACTCGCTAGTTAAGTTTGTTGTTTAACTATTAATAAGAAGCTGGCTGTTGAAGGTAAAGCTAATGTTTCTGAACATTTTCAGGTACCTGCCTTCATGCCGGAGTAATGTTACAGCGTCTAGTGGAGAAGCAAGCAACAAAAAACCAAGGTGGGCTTAATATTCTAATCTGACATGACATTCTACTTTGATCATTTATTAATTATGTTATGTACCAACTGCAAGATATCCAGACTTAAACACTAAGTGTCAATTCACAATTGTGACATCTACCATTAAAAAACATGTTGTCTATCCTCATTTTTATTAAATTCATTTTAGATCTAAATTTTATAGATTAGTATTAATTACTGTACTCAGTAATAATTTTATACATGGCAAGTAATATTATTAACAAGTCAATGATTTTACACTCATGTTCATTTTATAACTAAATTTTATAGATAAGTATTACTGTAGGCCTACTCAGTAATAATTTTATACATGGCAAGTACATAGGTAATATTATTTACACTCATGTTATGCCTCAAATGTTTTTATTTCAGAATCTACCACCACATGTCATAATCACCAGCTGAACAGTGTGTTGTTCTGGCAGGACCCTGAGGCCCTTATGTTCCATGTGTGCTCTCATTTCAATGTATGTTTCTTTAGTTGCAGTAAGGCGCAATGCTGGACACAAATATGTAACATCAGAAATGGTGGAGGATGAAGTTAAATATTGGCTTCGTCGAAGCAAAGACCAGCGGACGTCTGAAAGCTGCAAGAACGGGACATCGTGCAACCAACAGCTGTTCAACAACAAGAAGTAGTCCTAGAGAATGAAGGACATGAAGATTCTCAAGTACTGTATTCTCTCCCAGGTAATCGACTGCAATGTCCTGCCAGGGGCGCTCTGGAAGAAGGCTCCGTACCATCGGCTCTGGTGGACTGTAGGAACTTACTAGCTGGCACTCGTTACAGTGTTTGCAGAATAACTCGACATCTTTATCGATATTGCGCCACCACGCCTTGGTGTGAAGTTTTTGCTTCATAGCGACAATTCCTGGATGACCCTGATGTGCTAGTTCGAGAACTTGCGCACGAAGTTTCTTTGGAATGAGAAGGCGAGATCCGCGTAGGACGATTGACTCAAAGCACTGAGCTCTTGTTTGATTAGCTCACAAGTTCTGCGGGCCAAATGTCTGCCGTGAGGCCTTGCCGCAGTTTGGATTATTTTTTCGTCACTTTCTGACACTGCTTGTATCTCTTCTAAGCGCATTGCTTGAGGTACAGCCTGTGTTGCGACCCAGTGTATGTAAGTGTCTTATCAGGTTCTGGATTGCCGTTCTGTCTTGGCTTTAGTGGTCCTCCCTGGTTGATATATAACCTTGTAGTTGTAGCCTTGAAGTCTTAACATCCATCTCTCTACTCGAGCACACGGTCTCGATTTAGTCCCGAAGTAAATTGTAGGGGTTTGTGATCTGTGACAAGCGTAAATTCGCCACCATTAATGTAGTGGTGGAAACGCTCACACGACCATCCAAGAGATGGTGCCTCCTTTTGGATATGGCTGAACTTGACTTCTGCATCAGCGAGGGAAACCTCGCTAGAACCGAATTAAATCACGATAAAACATGCACCATGCACTCGCAATATTGCCGAACACCTTATAAATTTACCATCGTCGCCATTGTAACGTATCTTGAGGTGGAAGGAAAGAATATGCAAGGAAGGAATATGCAAGCACTCCAGCCCCACAACCTCCAACATAGAGTTAAGGGGTACCTGCATGGTGCCTTGGGTGAGCCTCATACCATACAATTTTCGCATGAGGTACAAGCTGCTCCCGATCGTTGAGCGCTCGCGTAGCCTTTGTAGCAAATTATACTCATAAACATGGCATTGTAATATGCAAGCACTCCAGCCCCACAACCTCCAACATAGAGTTAAGGGGTGTCTGCATGGTGCCTTGGGTGAGCCTCATGCCATACAATTTTCGCATGAGGTACAAGCGGCTCCCGATCGTTGAGCGCTCGCGTGGCCTTTGTAGCAAATTATACTCATAAACATGGCATTGTAACATGCAAGTTTTATTCTACTATAAGCTTACAATATCCTCATAGGGAATGTCTACCCCCATGCAATTGGGTAGCCAAAATAATGTTAGAATATGTATTACCATAATGTTGTGTCATGTGCAGTGTTTGTATTAATAACTTGTTTTGTATAGTAATTTTTGAAATTTGTATTAATTTGTATTGACTTCAATTTATTGTTTACAATTTAAGCATGTACCTATAGGCTAATATCATTGCATATCATGCACATTTAAAATATATCTTTCATTTTAACTTGAATTTTAGACCTGCATACTAAATATGTATAATCTGCCGAAGGACTGCTGACTGAATCTTATCATGGTGGGCATGCAAGTTTGCACGCGTTTACTGATTCCGAAAGCCATGCCGGCGGAAGCAAAATACTGTACACTGCATATAGTGCATACTATATTTCAAATAATGTAAAATATTGCCAAACTATACAATGCGTACAATGTACATATTGATTTTAATGCCATGTGCTTATACTATAAGTGTACTCTATCCTGGGGACAGAACCACATCTAAGCCCTAGCCTGATGCAATGATGCTATTTAGCAGTGTGGTTATAAGTAGCGTGCTACTTCTAGCATGTTACATATTTTGGTAGCAAGAGGTAGCGCGCTTTACATTTGAAAATGCGGTAAAGTAGCGAGTAAAAAAAAACGCCGCTACTCGATTTTTGCAAAAGAGAAATACACGTTGTTTCGCCCGCCACAATTCCCACCGTCGAAGGTTCGGAATGACAACTTCCATGCCCTTCTTGATGTAATGACTCGATCATAGTCCCAAGGTCGCCTCCCCAGCGCTGTTTGCTGTTTCACCCCGTGAGCTGTACGTGATATGAGTATGACTCACTCGCTAATATAACACCTCTTTCAGACATAAATATTTGTGGCTTCTTACTTTTTCATACATTATTTTCATAAACATAAGCTGTAGCTGTAACAGTGCTACTTTTAAAGGTAGCTTTAACGACACTGCTATTTAGTCATTTATTGGTATGTATGGGTTTTATGGTAATCCATAAAAAAAAAAAAAAAAAAATAATTTTATGGTAAAATGAGCATGCTATTGTTTGGTTTTATATATACATATTAATAAGTGAAGACGAAGTGCCAATTTTGTGTAAAACATATTGTAAGAACCACTGCAGTGTATCTGCAGCAATTTCAATTTGTAATTTAAAATTGTAATTTATTTTCAAATTAAAATTTGCTATCCACTTTAATTTGCCTTGTCCACTTTAATTTGAAATGGTAAAATATGAGCTAATTTTTGTATTATAGGTATTTCTGTCGCAGCTATACATCCATTGATAGTTACCTAAAATGAGCTCTTTCTTACACACATAATTCCTCCTTTTTACCTACTATGGAGCTCCCTTTGAGTTCCTTATTCCCACCAAAAGAGCTTCTTTTTACGTTCTAGAATGCTCCTTTTAACGTCCTAAAATGCTCTTTTTTACCTCCAAAATAGCACATTTTTATGTTCAAAAGAGTTCCTTTTTACGTCCTAAATAGTCCCTGTGTACATCCTAAACCGCTCCTTTTTACGTATGAAACAACTACCTTTTCCGTTGAAAAGTGGTCCTTTTTCCGGTGAAAAGAGCGTCTTTTTCCCTTAAAAGTTTGTAAAAAGTACGTTAAAGGCACCAAAAAAGAGCTTTTTACAGCCTAAAGACATACTTTTTGCCTTCTAAAAAGGAGCTCCTTAGGCTGTATAAGGGAGAGAAATTAGGCTGGTAAATAGGACAAATAAAGGATCAAAAAAGGAGCTCCTTAGGAGGTCCCTTTTCCCTTAAAAGTATGTAAAAAGTACATATAAAGGCACCGAAAAAGAGCTCCTTTTTACAGCCTAAAGACATACTTTTTGCTTCCTAAAAAGGAGCTCCTTAGGAGGTATAAGGGAGAGAAATTAGGCTGGTAAATAGGACAAATAAAGGACTAAAAAGGATCAAAAAAGGAGCTCCTTAGGAGGTCCTAGATATTTTTTAGGATGTAAAAAGTACGTAAAAAGGAGGGACTTGTGTTTCATGGGATAATAATAATAATAATAATAATAATAATAATAATAATAACAATAATAATAATAATAATAATAATAATAATAATAATAATAATAATAATAATAATAATAACAATAGTAATAATAATAATAATAATAATAATACTAATAATAATAATAATAATAATAAAAAAAATAATAATAAATGGTCTTTATTAGGCGAAGTTAAGCTAAAAGCTCTAACCATACTCTACATTTATTGGTACAGACAATATTTATACACGTAGGTCTACACTACAGTAATGAATTAAAAATTAACATCTGAAATTAAGAATAGATAAAAATAAAAATATCTAAAAATAACTAGGCCTGAAATTTAGAAGAATAATTATAACAAATAAAATAATGTATTTACTCTCTACTATGGCGGTCATCCTTTTATACCCTCATAGGAAAAAGTACAGAGGCCATGGAACACGTTAAAAAAGAGCGGCATAGGAGGGTACTGAGAAGGGAGGGGTGTAATAGAGAGTTTGCCAGAGATAGACACAAAGGGATGACACGACATGCAGTTAGAGAGTACCGGTATGATGAAAATGGTACATGAGCTGGGAGAAGCTGAAAGACAGAAGAGGAGGTATGAGGGAGTCCAGCCATGGTGAGGGAATATGAGAGTTTACGAGATCTGTGCAGCAGGGCAGTGGAAGTAAATCATTAATAAAATCAATCTACAAAATAATTTATTGTGTGCTTCGTTGCTATGACAAGTATCAAGGTATACAGTACAGTAGAAGTGGAAGAGGGATCATTCGTGGAAATACGAAAGGAGGGAGTGTTCGAGGACTGATGTGGTAAAGAACTCCTTCCTGGGCAGGACGATAGTGGAACTGGAATGGAATGATCTGAGAGAAACTGGAGGGACAGGGTAAAGTGAAGGGATTTGTGGTTAAATTAAACTGAAACCCAGCGTGAAGGAAGAGGGGGAAAGACTAGAAGAAATACGAGGAGGATGGCAGAAAGACGGGAAAGAGGAAAGACTTTCCGATTTCCACCGATTGGGAGAAGCCAACAGCAAGGCGATAACAACAACAAACATGGTCGTCGCTTGGGGAGGGGAGGGGGGAGAGAAGTGGGTACACTACCCCCCCCCCCTCCCTGCCCCCCCCGGATAAGTGAAAACATTTCCCAACTCACCAACTCAATTTAGTTACCTCGGTTTGGTAGGTAGGTTTCAACAAACAAACACACAAAATCGGAGATTCTCTATTACGGATTGGAACTGAAACTCCGGAGGTGGTGACCGTGGTGGAGAGCTTTGCCTACCAAGGAAGTGAAATAATGTCAAGCGGGAAGATAAGAAAGGAAATCAACAACAGGATACAAAAGGCCAATAACTTCTATCAATGTGTAAAAGGTCTGGTGTGGGACAGGGAAATACCAAAACAGGTCAAGACGACATTGTACATGACCTATTTATTTATTTATTTATTTATTTATTTGCCTGTCGATTAATACATGGTACAAATATAGGCATCGTCAATCTTATAATATACATACTCATACCGTTCCTCACAAGTCAAATACAGGCGGCGGAGATGAGATTCCTGAGGAGCACGGTGGGAAAGACAAGAAGAGACAGGATTAGAAATACAAACTTTAGAGAAATGCTTATGGGGACAGAATGGGAAGGACAAGGCTGAGATGGTTTGGACACATGAAACGGATGGCGGAAGAGAGGATGCCCAGGAGAATATATGAATAAAAGATCGAAGGAAGAAGAAGACGGGGAAGAAGACCAAGGAAGAGATGGAAGGAAAAGATTGCTGAAGACCTACAGAAGAGAGGAGAGAACTGGGAGCAAGTAGAGGAAGCACGATTGTGGGAAGATAGGAAGAGGTGAAAAATTTGGTTGTGAAACCCAAGCTGAACCTGCCAGAAGTAGGAAACGGCGATGGATAATGATGATGAATTTTCGAGTGTTAACATAAAAAAAAAACGATGAACGCTATTAGTAAAAAGTAATAATATGTAGAAAATTGATAATAATTTTTTAGTTTCCGTGGTGGGGGGGCTATTGCCCCTCAGGACGCCAATGCAAATGAACTAGTAAAAACAACACCCTGAAAAAACTACATTTTCAAGGGCGGCGCCCGATATGAACTGTGGTTTTCAACGGCGGCGCCCGATATGAACTGTGGAGAGAAGAGCAGAGCAGCACTGTCTTGGAGGCGGAGCTGTGCAGTTCATTTGCCCGGAAATGCGAAGTCGATTAAAATAAATCTAATATTCGTATATGTCCTAATTACATACTGTCGGTCCCCGCCCTAAGCAAATTATATTATTTAAGAATGTATCTACTTTCCTATATGTGTAATAATTAGTAGACAAGAAAATTATAGTATTATTTTTCTTTTCATTTTCGTCCGTGTGCGCCATCTGCAAGGACGCTTTCGCATTTTTTGTCTCTTATGCCAGGCGCCATTTTCTACCGGTTAGCTTGGTCTGGTCGTGCTTAATTTTCCTCCTGTTGTGACTGCGTCTCATCGGGCGAATTGCAACACAATGACTGGTAAGTTTTGCTAGGTTATTATTACATTAATTTTGTTTTAGAAACTCCAGGACATTGTCAAAAGCCAACACCTTCAGTGGAAATTTAACGCGTAGGGTAGGCCTAGGCCTAAGCCTAGCCTGCAGTGAGGCCAAGGGAGCATGCCGGTGAGAAATTTTGGTATTGTTGACGTAAGGCCTAGGCCTAGGCTTAAATTATACAGTAATTATTAGTCCAGGTTTTAGAATATATGTTCATATAATAATAATGATGATGTAGGCCTACTTATGTACTAGGCCCTACCCTAGGCCTAACTAGATCCCAGGCCCTCGCTTGGGTACCTAGGCCTAGACTTGGTTAGACCTAGGCTAGGCCTAGCTACTTTTCTTCCTTGTTTGCAGCTAGGCCTAGGCCCTATCTCTAGCATACCTAGGTCTATTGCTCACCAGCTTTTGTTCCTTGTTGGTGGCTAGGCTAGCCTAGGCCTAGAGCTCTGTTTGCTCACGAGTTTGTTGCTAGGTCTAAGCCTAGGCTAGCCTAGCCATCAATTTTTTGACTCCTGATGATAGTGCTAGGCTAGGCCTAGTCCTAGGGTCGTCTGGCTAGGCCTAGGTCTTGCTGGACTAATAGCTAGGCCTAGGCCTACCAAACCAACCAAACAATTTTCTAGGCCTAGGCCTAGGCCAAGGGTCAGAGTACCAGTCTGCGGTCAGCTAAGATTATTTCGCGTCCACGCCCACTTAAAAAGTCGGACGTTTATTGATATATTCGACTATCGACTTAAACACGCGATTATACACATCATAACATGTCATTGGTTGGTTTAGAAAACATTTTGGCCAATTGAATGCCGTAATAATCATTATTTAAACAGTTGAACACATGAGAAGCAAATTCACCAGTGTGCGGACAGGGGACCCTAGAGGCGGTCACCGCGAGGAACAGTCTGCGGTCAGCCGCCAGCATAGCAAACACTACGGGAATAGTGTGCGGACGGGTGACGACCGGTCACTAGATAATACGTCGTAACTCTCGTAATTTTACTAATATCTTCATAAAAAGTTGATTAATCATGGTGGATAGGATTGTTTTGTGATTTAACAAGGTTATTTTTGTATTATAACTATGCTTTTAGGTTGTGGACGCTTGAATAGCGTCATGTTGGCACGGACACCGGCCGTGTCAAACTCTCTTCCACTTTAATTAATGCGGTCATTTAAACGTGATTCCTCCAATCTAAATTAATAATCATTATTAGTATCATTAATATTAATCTCGTTTGTACCAATAATAATAACAATTACAGCACAAATAATTTTTTTCGAATATTCCGTAGGCCTAGGTGGATAGGGCCTAGTCCTTATTTTGTAGGCCTAGGCCTTGCTCAGATTTGATCAAATTTGGGTTTTTGGTAATTTATTTTATTATTTTGGTTCATTACTATTTATTTTAAATAGACAACATATGATTATTTTATATCGTTCATATATTTAATGCCTCGTTTACTTCCCGCCGTGTGACCGTCCGCCGGAATCGACACTCAAGATGGCCGCGTCCGCATACTGGTAAATGATGTGCGAGTCTGCGGTCAGTTCTTCTTTTACCATTATTATCTATATTTTGAACGTTTTCTACCAAGAAAGTTATTAAAAACCATAAATCAAATATATATCAACAGTAAGTCATGGTTGAACATGACATACATGCATTAATAATTGACTAAACGCTTACCTGGCGTCACCCTGCGATCTCGGACCTATGGAACATGGTTAAAATACGCGCACAAAAGTACGCCGACCAAAACAAGATAATTTGTAAATAAACCCAGCGTCATTCAATTACAGCCAATGAAATTGTAGCTTACAGAGGATAGAATTTCAAAGGGTGGGAGACTAAGCCGACCAATAGGGGTCGCCAATATATATCTAAAATCATATGTTCTTATGACAAGTGTCCGCAGACTGTTCCTGACCGCAGACTGGTACTCTGACCCTAGCACACCTCAATTTATCATTTCTAACCCCGTGACACTGCAGGCCAGGCCCTAAGCTACATAACAGAAGCTAGGGTCAGTTTACGTATTAGCATGGACTTCTAATATTAACATGGTATTAGCTGCCAGGTGAATCAGGATTTGCCTCACCTATTCAGGATTCGCATTATTTAAAAATGTGTGTCCCTCGACTCAAAAACATGGCAAACTAATAAGTACCGCAACATAGCCCTAGAGAAAAACCAAAACCACCATAAATTGAAACGTTCTTTTGTGAATCATTTTGAACTAGGCCTACTGCTATAGTGGTTTATGCCATAGCCTATATTTGTCACTGCAGAGCATTAGCTATATAAAACAAGTACAAACTGCCTAAAAATAGCACCTTTTAGCAATTACAGGTAAATATCGGGCACAGCTATCAACGTGATAAAAATTATAGTATTAATATAATTTGAAGAAGATATAATTTGTTTTTGAAGTTATCTTTGCTTAGGCCTACAAGGAGGTTACATAGGCTACTATACTTCAAAAACAAATTATATTAATTAGTGAAGACATCGGGTACCCGAAAACCGGTTCCTTATGGAACCGGTTCCGACTTTTCACACCGGTTCTATTTTTTTCGAAATATGCGAACTACTTATGAGAAAGGGATGGTGTAGGTAGCGGCAAGTCCGCGCGCGCGCTCTGCTGTCGCATGATACGCTCGGGCACTAGCAGGTCGGCAGCCGACACGCGACATTGAAGTGGTATTGATTTCATTTGGATTTATGTTGAGTTTAGGCCGACAACATATAGTGCCTCGAGTGTTGAAAGGGCTAATTCATCCTTTGTTAATGCTACAATAATGCTATTTTTGTTTCAACAAAATGTTAAATTTAAAGTTTGTAAGAAATAAATATGTAATTGATTTATTTGATTTGATAATTATTTATAGTTGCATTTCTTTTTGGTGTAACTATGTATCAGCACCTTCTTCTTTTCTCACTCACAGTCAGCTATACTAGGCCCATCCCATTACCAGATCGCACAATAGGCCACGCGTGTTCCAAGGACACGCGGATTGTTTGAACTTTGAAGAATTATAGGGCACTTTTGACCTGCTGATTGTAAATTGTAACTTAAAAAAAAAAAGCGGAGAAATTAAATTACTAGTACCGGTACCAACTTTTTCCCGCTCCGGAACCGGTTCCAAACCAGTTCCGGAGCGGAGGAACCGGTACGAAATTTTTGGACTCAGATGTCATCACTAATATGAATATGCCTATGACTTTTCTCACGGGACCAGTCAGTACCACTGTGCCCGATATTTACCCAATTCCCGATCTTCCGAATTTTCTGAACATAATTTATAATAATAATAATTTTTGTAGGAATGCACATCAGCTTTACCTGATGTGCCCCTCTTCAGGTGACTAACTAGGTTATTAGGGTGTTTGGATAGTTGGGAAGGAATGTCCGAGGGCTGATAGTATGACTCAATCCCAGCATTCGCTTTTACGACTGAGGAAAACCTCGGAAAAAACCTTCAGTCAGGACTGCCGGTGGCCGGAATCGAACCGGCGACCTCCCGAATTAGAGTCTCGCGTCTTACCGCTGAGCCACCTCTATCGGTGAACATAATTAGTCTACCACTCGAGATATCAAAATAAGGCTTTATAGTTACCTCAAGTAATATACTGGCATAGGCCTCATACAAATATAATTAACATTTTTTTTATTGTTACCAGTAATCAACACGTACCAGTAGACCTAATTAGTTGATTAGCATAATATTAACTAAAGGCTACCAATATCGTGTAATTAGTGGACTAATAAATATTGCCCACAAATGGTATAACCGCCTAAGTGTGTGAAAGTCAGCCTTATCCTCCATTATGTACCCGCTTGGCTTCACATTTAATTCTTACATACTTGACAATGTGACATTTCCCACATTTTCCCATGTAGGCTAGGCCTACCAGACCATAAAGAGTACCTGCTTCTTGACCAGTGTAAAACTTAGGTAAGTTTTGGCTCTGATGTTTATTCTCTCGTGTTTCAGACATCAGAACGTCAACCACACCTCCGGTAAGTACCTAATTATGTTTTCATTTTAATGCATGTAATTTGAAAGTAATAATGCTTATTGTTGCTTTACGTCTTGATTTCAAACACACTAATCAAGACGATGAGTGGTGTTGGATGATGGAAAATTAAAAAAAAAAATGCCTTGTGCACCATTTGAACCCACTTTTCTAGGTGGCATTTGCTTGGGACATGCATCCCAACTGCATGAGCCACTGTGGAAGACTATTTAGAAGTAATTTATATAAAATTAAAATTGTACCTGGTGTCTCCCACATACTAGGCAGATCCTTGCCAATAAATAGGTCTGTCTCCCATAATCTAATACCTAGGCTTAGGCCTATCTATAGGTAATTTAACAGTAGCTTAAATAGCAACAATGTTAAAAATACAGTTCAAACTTGATAAGCCAAGGTTGGGAGCAACAACTGCTCGAATAAGTGAAAACTCACTAGTGAAAACAATAAGTGAATTCAAAACTAACTCACTATGCCTACTTTACTTTTTTTTTTTTTGCAGAAAACGAAAATTTTCGTTGGGCGTCTTCCAGAAGAAGCTCAATCCCATGATCTGCGACGACTCTTTGAACGTTTTGGCATTGTGACCGAGTGTGACATCCTTAATCGGTATGGATTTGTTCACATGAAAACTGAAGAGATGGCATTGCGTGCCATTGAAGCACTCCATAATGCGGACTTCATGGGTGTACAAATCAGTGTGGAGGTAAGGATGAGGTGGATCTTATTCTAGTTGAATTTATTATTCTACTTTAGACTAAAGGCCATTACGGAGTATTCACAACACATCACAATTCGGCCATTATGGAGTGTTGAGGTTTGAGCTGTCAATAGAAGATGAACATGCTTTAAAACCACAAAACAAGAGAATTGTAGCAATCCCTCGATAAAGTTTTACTGTATTGTTATATTTATGTAATTGTGAACGATTAAAAAGAGTGGGCGTAATCAAGACGAAATAGTTTATTTATGTTGCTAATAAGCAATAATAGCAAACCAAAGTTAGAGAAGTTCTGCAAGCATTGATGAACTGTCCATAACAGATTGCATTGTGTTCAGTGGATCATGCTCCCAAGTAGGCCTATTAGAAATCATTGTTTACCCACAATTTAGTTTTAGTTTTAGTTTTTTTTTTTTTTTTTTTTTAGTTGGATTTTTGGCACCCTTTTTAAGAGAAATCGGATTCGTTCAAAATGACGTCTACAAAAACATTTGAATCGCAATTCTAACGATTCTTGGAGAATCATCGGAATCGGCCCACCTCTAAAAACAATCCTGTACTGGTAATGAAAAGTTAGAACCGTACCAGTACACATAAAGTGGGTACCAGATAGCCCTACCATTAGTGATGTATAAATTCCCGGAATTTATTTTTGGGGAATATTCCCGGGAATATTCCCCACGTCGGGGAATTTTAGGGAATTTTTATTGATACAAGAAAATAGGATAGTCTTAAGTTCATGGCTTCAAGTAAAAACAAGATATGTGCCATAAAATGGTTGAAATGATTTTTATTTATTCTTTGTAGGTTTGTATGATATTGATCAACAGTTAACCATGTTACGGTAAAAGCTGCACAAGTCAGTAGGCCTAGTTATAGCACCACTGTATGACTCGAAATAGTGGCTTTTCGTGTCTGCACTTGTATTTGACATTTGCTAAGATTAAATGAAAGGGTAACACATGTAGGCTTATGAATTTGTAAAAAAACAATAATAACAATAATATTATAATAATAATAATAATTAATAATAATATTAATAATAGCCTATATAGCCAAGGCCTATAACGAAAAATTTAAAATAAAAGAAATGAAATGAATTTGAGACATGCGCTTCAGCCCAGGGTTCGATCCTGAAAGGCGGAAAACTCAGTCACTATGTATAGACTGCATATCATCACTTTTACTGGCATTTTCACTGTCACTAACTTCCTCAGTTTCACATTCTTCCTCATCAGAAATAGTTGACACAGATTCTGGGTCATCGTCGGTACACTCTTCATCGTCATCATCCTCAGTTAACCGTTTACGTTTCCCTGAACGGATAATTTTTGGAATTTGTTCAGCCACGTTTATACTTCCAGTGACAGTGGGACTTATCTTCGGTTCGTCTTTAGCATCGCCAAATGAAGAAAGTAATTTCCAGTTGTGTGCCACATATGTGATTTTCCCTGCTCTTTGTGATGTAAGGCGGTTCCTTCGTTTCGTGTGAATACGGCTAAACGTACTGAATGATCTCTCTGTGGCTGCTGATGTAACAGGGGCTGTTAATATTCTAACAGCAACCTGTGACAAATCTGAGCTGCCACACATTCCCTTCCACCAGGTCAGTGGTGACATATTGACAACACACTTCCAAAGAAATTCCTTGCTCCACGATTCTTCCTTGGCCCTGTAATTAGCCAAATCAACAAGAACGTTCCTACTGTCGACAGTCTCCATATGACTTGCCACTGCATCAATAAACTCGACTGCATCTAGTTGCTGACTATGACTTAAACGATGCCCCTGGGATGCTGGATCTAATAAAGCAGCGGCCAGGTGTATCGGAGCAATAGCAAATTCTTGGCGCTGTGCTGCTTTTTCTAACAAATTCTTCTCTTCGGCACGTGTTATCAATGATGCTGAAAGAGTGGCATTCAGTGAATTTGAAATGTCCTCGAAAGCATAGTGTGCTTTATGGATTAGTGGCTCATCTCCTTCTAGTTTTGTGATCCAGGAAACAATGGGTCTCAAAACATCTGCCAAAGTTGACACTCTAACCCAAAATACATCGTCATCCAGCAGGCTGGTCTTCATGTCACGAGGTAGAACTGATGCAGCAACTTCATTCACTGCAAATGTTTGGAGACTCACTTTACACTTGATCATACTATCAAGACATTTCAAGAAACTTCCCCAACGTGTTTTGACTGGGAGATGCAGCGATGAACTTGATTCCCTGGATTTATTTATTTCCGCCAGCAAGGCACTTAAAATTTGAGATTGACGGATTGTTTTCACAATACTAACAACTCTTTGTACAAAATTATTTACCGATTTGGTCACGAGAATGTCATTTACTAATAAATGCAATGTATGAGCTAAGCAACCAAGAGTTACAATGTGTGGATATTGATCTTGTAAAAGTTTGCAAGCTTTTTTCATGTTGGCTGCATTGTCTCCAATAACAACAAGAAATTTGCTCGGATCATACTTTTCGATAACGTTTTTCATCTCTTGACACAAATATTCTGAAGTGTGCCGATTATCCTTTGTATTGACAAAGTCGACAAATATTGGCTTTGGGGTGTTCACAACAAAACTGAGAATGCCTTCATTTCTAACATTACTCCAGCCATCACATTGTAGAGCAAGGTTGCTTGAGTCGGCAATTAAAACACTTGCATGTGCTTGCATCCGATCATATTCATCATCCAAATACGAGCATGAAACAGCAGCTCTAGTGGGAAGTTTGTTTGCAGGGCGAAGTCGACTGAAATATTTTTTCCATAGAGGATGTTCAACCATACTTAGGGGTGCTCCGCTGACGTAGATGGCTTGGCATAGCATTTGATTTAAGGCCTCCTAAAACAATGTGATGACAGTTGGTCAGCAGTGACAAATTGAGGAGCTCAAATGCAAATTATATTAAAGCTCCAATATAAAGGCTATTAATGTAGGTCAGTATATAAACTAAACTAGCACCATCAACACTGCAATAAATTAGAATTTAAATTCTATTGCCTACATTTCGTAACCGAGTTAAAGAGCTATTATTTAAATGAAATAAAAGATAAATGTATAATTAAAATTTATAATTTTGATTACTAAACATAAATGCTTACCTGCTCAGCCGATTCCATATGGTCCATAAATGAACGAAGACCACCTAACGACGTAGCTCCCGAACTCGATGCTCTAGCAGGTTCACTGCTTGAACTTGAAGCTATAGTCCTAGTATTAGGTTCCACCACTTTAGCCGGATCATATAAAGAAGTTTTACAGCTTCCTGCAAATTGCTTTTGCACGACAACAGGACACTTAGAGCACTTCGCAATATGGTTTGCCATTTTTGTAGCATTCTTCACTTTGTATTCAAACTTACAATATTTACACAACCAACCGTCACCTTTTCTCTTGAAATGAATCCAAATATCACTCTTAATCCTACCCATTTCTGCTTTTTAAATTTTAACAATCTTACAATATTCGCATCACATATTACATAAGAGAGTAATAAGACCACAACCTTCTCTACAGCTACCTATCAGTGTAGTGTAACTGAACAGCTGCCTGTTAGTGTTCTATAAACTAATATCTGACAACCACGTGGGAACCCCAACACAAGTATAAGGTTAGGGAAGCCCCTACTCATTAACAGACAGGTGAATCCCAGCCAGGGAACCCCCTCTCCCACCTACACTAGTATACAGTAGGTTTATAGTACTATTTATAATGGTCTGAAAAGATTGCCTTCATCTGGGAATTAATTTTCTCAATAACAAATAAAAATTCCCTACTTTTGGGAATTTATATTGGGTCCGGGAATATTCCCGGGAATATTCCCGTTCCCGGGAATATTCCCATGGGAATTTTTCCGCCCGTACATCACTACCTACCATTGACATACATAGGTTCAAGATTTTTAAGCCCTACCTGAACCACATCAAATTCATTGCCATGAAAACGTAGTTAGGCCTAGGTGAATACCTTATTTACAGGCATAAAGGCTGCATACGATTATAAGCCGCAGTGCACTTTTTCACTTTTTGAGCTTTACTTTTCAGAAAACAATTTGTTTCCGTTTATAAGCCGCCGTTATTATATTCGAGAAAGGACCAGAAAATAATGTGAAGTAATAGTTGGTATGTAATAAGGAACTGGCGGTATTCGGTAATAGAGGTTACGTGAGTGTAAGAGCTAATGTGAGGAATGTACTACAGGTAGTTCTCTGCAATCTCGCTGGCCCGCTAATGCACTGAGCACATAGGGGTTTGGCAGGGCTCAAAAAATACCATGCCCGAGATGCCCGGGGCATGTCAAAATAGTGGTCGGGCAGGTTAATTATTTTCTCACATGCCCGACCGGGCAAGCGAGAAAATTGTACAGCACATATAGCCAATTTCAATTAAACGCGCTTTGCCGCTCGCACAAAGCTACTCATTGTAGCCTACTAGGTCGCCGGGAGTCAAGTGACAAGCCTGTTGAAGCGATCTGCCGCCTAAAAGTCGAGTGCGGGCGTCTTGTTTCCCTTATTTGCGCAAAACTGCTAAAGTACATGTAACCTGCACTCTTATTGGTTGATTAATTTCGAAGTAAAAATATGATTGGTGTTCAACGTAAGCCTCGACTAATGAACGTCGCGAGCTCTTAAGTTGTAGGTACGATCATTTTTGCTTTGGTTTAGGGTTGGTTTGATATGTTAGTTGGTGGATTGCACTGCACTTTTTCGGTTCCGCGTCGTGTTACGGCGAGTGTTATTGTTTCTTGTGCTTCAACTTCAACATGTTACGTAAGTAGGCCTAAACCCAATAATGGACATCAGAAACTTCTTCAATAGCAGTGGTAGTGTTAGGCCTAGACCTACTGAATGTGTGCCGGAAAACGTTTCGGAAAAAATGATAGTAGGCCTTATAATAATAAGTGAAAGAGTAATGCTGATTACGATAAAATCTATGATATAGTGGTGGAAATCATCAGAGCTACAGCCGGCTAAATAAAGGACTTACGTTGAATGGGAACTGAGTGACAACCAATAAACACTAAGTAGATGTTATTTCTTTGTGTGAGCAAATGCTTTGCTCGACCCTCTCACAATTTTCGAAGATTGGCCGGCCGACGTTGCCAGTTTCGTAGTATTTGGGTTGGGTCTGCATTTACCTCCATTAGAAATGCATTAGTGGATATTAGGGATGTGCGAGTAGTGCTTTTTGACTTCGAGTCGAGTTTTAAATACTCGCGAGTATCGAGTTGAGTCGAGTCTCCATCCATCCATCCTTTTCATATTAGAAAATTAATTTGCAGACCTTCATTCCTACACAGTACTGCATAAATTAGACTGCAGTATGCCACCTACTATGATAGGCATAATAGGTAGCCTATATGAGTGAGGGGATCTACTCTTCTATTAACTTCTACAATATTGGTTAACCAGTTAATTTTCGTAACTGGTTAAATTAAAATAACCGATTAAAAATTCATTTGTCCACAGCCGCTTTTAGTCCAAACTGACCCGTATCAAAGGATACCGCACACTCTCAAGCGCCCCCCCCCCCCCCCCCCCCCCCCAATATTTGCAGATCGCGCGTACTAAAACGCGAGCCATCCCTTGATTCAGGCCGGCAGATGCGGCCGAGCGAGAAAGAGGGAAAGAACAATGGTCTGAGCGAGACGCGACGAAGTAGTTCACAGTGTCGGCTGCTGTCGGCCGCCGTGAGAGAGAGAGAAAGCGCTAGTCGCAGGACGCGGGAGTGGAAGCGAGATAGCGATAGACGCAGGCGAGTGCAATGGAAGCGGCCGCCTGTTGACAGTTCACTACGCAGCAAGTAATCAAGAACGGATTCATGAAAAACGACTTGAATAAGCCTCTACATTCAGATATTGCGTTAAAATAAATTGAAATCAATATCCACAATGGTAACAGTCGTGTTTATGACGACAAAAATAAGCTGGCCAGCCCGCATGCTCGTCACGTAGGCCTAGAAGGAAGGCCTTAAAACATATCGATTTTACAATCGATTCTTGCGCGATTTGTTGGTAGTGCTACCTGTTGGCAGAAAGTAAAACCTTTCGGATTCGGCGGCTCCGTCGACCACAAACTACTCGACTCGAATTTTCGAGTACTCGCACATCCCTAGTGGATATATTTTTATATAACAACAACAGTAACCGTTGCAACGCTGGATGTTAATGGCCGTGAAAGGCCGGCACGCGCCTAGCAGGTCCATCCCTTCGGCTCTTTTGTTGCATTGTCCTATTAACATGTCCAATTTCGACCTTCTATTCACTGGTATTCTTTGCAAAACTCCGGCTGCTGTTCTGATGGTTTCCAAGACTTAAAAAACACCATCGTACAGTACTGCAATCATGGTTTCATGTGCCTTGGGAATCGCTGTAAGCTGCTTATTAAGCTATTGAGTGTGAGTGAAATAAAATTTGATATTTTACAGTACCGGTAGCCTATATTTGTTATTTAATATTTATTGTAGTGGTCATGTAAGTTTTCTGTCTGGGCATGTTAAATTATCTTTAACATGCGCAACTGGGCATGTGCCATTTTAACAATTTTTTGAGCCCTGGGTTTGGGGAGGGGAGGAGTTGGTGATGCGTACCCGAGATGCGCGGGCGAGCGGCTGGCAGCGGGCCGACAAAACATCATGCTGTAGAGCAAGGAGAGAGAGAGAGAGAGAGAGAAAGAGAATGAATTCTAACGGGGGGACAGCCTAATAATTTGATGCCAGGTTCGAACATAACACCCATAAACCCTGGAATTTTTTTTTTTCACTTAATGAAAATAAGCCGCATGGTCGTTTTGAGGGACACAAAATATGAAAAAAAAAGCACGGCTTATATGGGTGTAAATACGGTATTATAAATGTATGCCTCAGTCAGAATTAGAGTAAGGACATTCAAATATTCTGTCACATTGATCACACATAAACACTCCTCCTATGCCATCTTTCAATGTTTTTATTTTGTACCGCCACCTAGAGGCCTTGGGTGGAATAAGGGCGTTACTTGAATACCGCCCTTATTGCTTAAATTGCCTTGCATTCTGCACGTTGTGGTGCATCGAGTTGGTTAAAATTCTGATAGGTCTCTCACAATCTTGTACTAAGTATCCGCCTCTATTCCGTAGAACTGTGAGGCGGAAGTCATAAGCATAGCGGACGGAGATGTTCCGTCTGACGAATATAGTAGTGTTTATGAAGATTCTGGCATTGAATATCTATTCAAATAAAACATTGAATCGTTGGAAAGTGATGCCCGGATGAATTGTACAAGAGTGAAAACGGGTTAAATAACACGAGAGGAGGGTGTTATTCTAAAATTATATCTAATCTGTGGGAAATATGGATTGATATAAAAAGTTAAAATTTCACACAAACATGTATTTAATATAAATGAAGAATTGATACAATTATGACTATTGTGATTAATTTATTTTATACTTAAAAAAGTTTATCTCATTCATCTCAAAACTATGTTTTCAGACTTAGGACGTGTCCGAATTTAGAAGACTGCATACTTGTATACTTGTACTTGTCAACTTCATCGCTACCTCGCGCGCGCATATACTTGAATTTCGAACAGTTCCGTCCATGCGCGACCTCTGACGTGTAAAGAAGTAACTAACAAATAGCCGCCTTCTTGATTGCCTCGAACTCCTATTTAGCGGGCGGTGAATCAGCTGATTCAGTTCAGTGACACTGGAGGTGGAAATGTATTTATTGTTTATGATGTAACTGTATATTCAAAACGTCAGACGTAGAAGAACGTTACGTCGAAAAATAATTTTGATCATGCGTAAAAGATTACGTGATAAAGTAGGTCTAAGGGTATTGTGGAACAAGATGTTATTTAAAAGTGAGGTTACAGTGCGTTGTTTGGGGCCGCCATGACGTAGAAGAACCATTGATTAAACATGACTGTGTTTAATCAATGGAAGAGCGTTACGGCGAAAAATAATTATGATAATGCGTAAAAGATTACGTGTAGGTCTAATAGTGTTGGAAGTCTTGAAAGTTTCAACTTGAAAGTTTCAACTTGAAAGTTTCAATTTGAAAGTTTCAAATTGAAACTTTCAAGGCATCAAGTGAAACTTTCAAAAAAACGTGAAAGATTGATATTTTATAGCTACATTGTTACTTGTTAAGTATTTATTACTTTAAAGTTATTCAGAATACAGCATATTGATTGGTCACATAGGCAGTGACAGTGAAGTTGAGCGTAACTTTACAGAGTTTGAGACTCCAGAGTCCGAGTAAAAGAGAAATATACTACGTTTACTACGCGAGCCGAGTCTGTACGATTCGGTAGATAAACTGCATTCGTACGAGATTTTTCTGGTAAACACGTTTAGATGTACCGAGAAAGTATTCGAGCCAGCACGCTCTGCCGATCAGTAATATTTACTAAATTTAGACAATGTACAGTCTCAGAATCCGTGGTAAAGTAAACAGAAACTGGAGCTGATTGTCGAGTACGTATAGTACAACTAAGTACAAACTTGGTTCGTGTGGAGAACGTATATTCAGATTTCTCTAATAAAACTAAGAGAAGTACCGGTATATTGGTATCTGTATATTTACCTGCCCTGAGAGTGACAGGTTAAGTCAAAATGTCCTTTCTTTATTTTTATACATAGCCTATTTTATACCAATCTAATAAAATGCATTAAATTCATGGTAATGTGTCAAATTTTCATGAAAATCAATCTTTCACAAAATTTCAATATTTCATGAAACTTTCAACGAAACTTTCAAAAACATAAATTTCATGAAATTTTCCAACACTAAGGTCTAAGGGTATTGTGGAACAAGATGTTATTTAAAAGTGAGGTTACAGTGCGTTGTTTGTGGCCACCATGACTGTTCAAGTACTCAAGTTGAGTGCGCGAGCACGAATGATCTGTGTTCTCGCAGTCTCGCCATCGTCTACTTGCAAACTTCTAATTCAGACACTTGAAATGACGTCACTTCCGTACTTTTCACAAGGTCAAGTCCGAACTTGGTAAGAAGTATGCATTTTTCGATGAATTCAGACACGTCCTTAGCCTATGCCCTTATTCCACCCAGTGTCTTGATTGGGAACAAGTCTCATATGCTGAAGGAATTTTCTAGTTTGGGGAGGGGGGGAGATCAGTTTTTTGTTAGTGGTATACATACAATCTAAATTTACCCTAAAGCATGGACTCTGTGGTTCAGTCGCAAAAAGTTGTTTTTCTTTTCACAGGCTACAATTACGAATACGTACTACGAATAGCAACATTTGCTGATAAAAGTTGCATTGCATTATACTTCCATTGTCTGAATTGTTAAAGATGTTCCAATCTTTTTGGTTAAATGGATGATTTCCACTTCCTCACACATGTCTATAAATATAACACATGTCTTCTATAGGAAAACATAGCTACATTTGAAACTGATTGGTATTGCCCATATGTGTTTAAGTTTCAGGAGTTTTGTGATTGTTATAAATTTGTGTTTTAGCAATCGACGGGAAAGAAGAGTGGACGCAGCGGTGGAGCTGGTCCCATCCGTGGAAGTTTCCGGGGTGGGCCCGGTGGCCGAGGAGGCATGAGAGGGGGCATGGGTCGACCAGGAATGCCACCACCCTATATGCGTGGAGGTGAGACATTTTCTAAATTCCTAATTATTAATTAATAGACCTGGGCCCCTATTCTGTAATTCTATTCCTTATGTACCAATTAAATCGTAAACCTACAGAAATTATCTTATAAATTTTGTTCGCAAGAGATTACAGTCTTTTTGGTGTCCAATACTGTCGGAATGAGTTCTTGAGGTATCAAATAATAATTATTTGCATCGATGATGGATCGTGCTGTACGGGTACCCAAAAAATCGGTTTGGGTACTGCTGTAGTTAGCAACCTGTAGCAGTAGATGGTAAAAAAATGTATCTGAATTTTCGGGTTTTCCCAAATGTTTTTCAGAATGCACTATGGACATGGTACATTATGGGCGTGTTGAGATACTTAAAGTGACGTTTTTTTAGTTCTTAACAATAGTCATAGGATATAGAATTTTAAAAACCATACTGATTATACTGTAAGACACGTATGCAAAGCATTCAGTATTAGTAGGTATGTGGGGGTAGTGATTTCGGAACTCGGGTCGGGTAGTGTAAAAATAGCCTAAAAAAATAAAAATAAATACCAATTTATCGATTGGACAAAATATGTTGCACAGAATTTAGCGGTTTACAAATCCATGAAATTTAAACCCGAATCTACTTCAACAGGTTCGAATTTTTGAAGTATTTGAAAATTTAAATTTCCCGCCATCATTCGCGCTATTTCCACCAAGGTGGATTGGTAAAGTACTAGTACTACTTTACTTGGTCACCTTCTTTTTTATGTGAGTAGTGTCAGAAATGGTCAGAACTCGGAATACATCGCGAAATGATGATGTTGTGTTTCCATTACTTCTTGTCTTGGCAATAAGTAAACGGTAACTTTGGCCTTGTTGATTTTGACATTTATCTGCACTGTCCAATCACTGATTCATATGTTTCGTATTTGAAATATCGATCTTTGATTGGTTATCGCTCACTCGTCGATGGTGTTCGGAGCCTACAGGGTTGATTTAGTTGCTTTAAATTAAAGTCCCCCACTGAAAATCAGGGTAATTGTAGGGTATCGCTGATCGCGTTTCATACTCACTTTTTTCTGTATTCCTTTGCGATATTGATCATGTGCGTAGTACATAATATAGGCAACACGCGCACGATTTTTTTTGTTAAACCGATCACTTATTTTAATAGTATTAGATAGGTACAAAAAATATATTAATGCAAGTCGCACGTAAAAAAGAAATTTTTAAATAGGTTTAATGTGGTCGCATTTATTGAAGTTTAAACTGGGGATCTGAAACGCGTACAGGTGGCTGTGACGCAATGGTTCTGTAGACGTGGCAGAACAGACCAATCGCTGAGGCGGTGAGCGTAGGCAGAACAAAACTATGACGTCAAATCCACTCTACATGGCGGCGGCTCGTTTTTCGCGCCATTTTATTTATCGTTACTAAACCAATTATTTTGAGGCATAGACTGATCCGTTTTTCAAAATTCAAAGACACAAAATTATTAAATGAGAGACAAGGTATTTAGAAATCGATTAAAATTTTCATACGCGTGTTCCCTATTGTTATTTCACGATTTATCTGTAAGCTCCAGTGATTTTCTACCCAAATACTATCTTCTTTCATATTAAATTATAATTTTGAAGTTGCATCGATTTGACAACACAATCACGTTACATATGGCAATATGGCAGATGTGCGAGGGCGCAGCTGTCCGGAGCACACAGGAAGTGTGAAGGCTAGCTACCTGACATCCCACGAAAGTTGGGATAGGTTGCAATAAAAAAAAGCAATAGGTACACATTTGTCTAGAGTTGAATGTATGTATTAAAAATGAGTGACAAATATTTAACAAATTGGGCTAATATTTGGTTCATATGGGTAAAGGTTAGGCCTAAACTATGCCTGGCCTAGGCCTACAATTATATTAATTTACTAGGGCAGTCCAGGCCATCCTCCAGGTGCCAGGCCTGCTTTATTTTTCCTTGTAATATTCCAAATTCTACCCAATCGCCTAGGACTAGTTCTTAGATTTAAGTCTAGACTATGGCCACAACCACAATATTAAAATAAAACATTACGCTTACCAGTACACAATGTGCAACTAAATATTTAAATGGCATAATTTAGGCCTATAAATAAAATTGTTGAACAAAATATAATAGGGAATGTGCATGAATTTTCTACAGCTCTGAAAGTACGTGGAATATATTAGCAGTGTTGTAAACGCTACTTGTTCAAAGTAGCATGCTAACGCTACCGCTACTTCCACTTAAAAAGTAGCGCGCTACTTTTTGCGCTACTTTTCTAAAACAGCATGTATGACATATCACGCAAAACTACAAACAAAATAAACATCGTGGTTTCAAGTTTCTGGGAGTATCTCACTATTCTAAAAATAAATGCATGCCACAAAGTTTATGTTCAAAATGCTCGTAAGCAGGCCATGGAAGCTTTAGATTCTCACTTTCGCACTCACTTTTTTCCGCTGATGAAGGAGTAGACGTCATTGTAGACCTACGAACTCGAGCTGCAAGCAACGAATGGTCATAGCATTTTTTTGAATCGCCGATCACATAATAAAAATCAGGGGTAAAACCGTAAAAGTGACTAAAGGAAGTGTGACATTTCGATTTTGAGGGGTGGACCTTGTAAACTTTTGTGCGAGAGAAAGTTTGGGGCAGGAAGCGGTCCGGGACCATCCGCCCGACCGTAGCCGGCCGTCCGGAGTACCCAATACTCATTAAATCAATCACTGACTCTTGAAGATATTTACGACCATGTCAAGTTGGGGTGGGTGTGTGTCATAAGTGTTAGTGGCGGTTAGTTACATATTGAAAAAAAATGAACCAAGGAAGGAAAATAAAGTAGCGGAAATTTTCGCTCACGCTACTTAAAAAATGTAGCATGCTACTTTTTACGCTACCACGTTTTTTAAAGTAGCGCGCTACCATCCTGCTACTGAACAAAAGTAGCATGCTACCGGTAGCGCGCTACTTTCCAACACTGTATATTAGCTATGTTTACATGGCGTATTGAGTATTGGATTGAGATCGATGCGTTTACATGACCCGAATTTATCACGCACTCAGTTCGTTTTCAATGCCAAGCGATTGCAATCAGCGGTGTTTTTATGAACTTATATCCACTGCCATCTTTAATCTGGCTATCAGAAAGTGGATGCATTAGTTAGTGTAACGCAGGCGGTTGTACCATAACCTTACTTTTGTTTTTTGTCATGTTACCTCTTCACACGACCACGCGTTTCGTTTAGACATTACAGCTCGTATTTTTAAGTAAACACGCACAGTCCGACGTCTGTGTTCGCGGTATGACGCTTTAAACCGTGGGCTGATCGCCGTCAACTGTCACAATACACACGTACAACAACAACAACCTTGGTGAATTCGATACGATATTAGAAAGTCGTTTACATGCAGAGGATTCAATACAATCTCTCAATAGCTATTAGGGATGTCATAGGGTAGGAAAATTCGGATCCGGTTCCAGACCTTCCAAGAACCGGGTTACCCGGATCCTAAAAGCCTAAATTATGTCATCTTATCTTGGTTACACCCCCCCCCCCCCCCCCGAAACCACGCGGTTGAAGGTCGTTCTCTGCCCGTGCCAGCTGCCGGCCGCTGTGTGGGTTGGGCTCTGTGCGGCCGTTGCGCGCGGGAAGGGCGGGGGGAGGGGAGTGTATATGGCCTCACAGAACTCGCCCGCAGTAATGACAGCGCGTACTACCCAGCGACCAGCTGGCCACGCCCACAAGCAGGAATTCACTGTAGCTTCAAGGAAAGTGGCCGCAGAAATATCGTCGCGTTTTTTTTTTTTTTTTTTTTTTTTTTTTTTTACAAATTATACTACCCGATAAGGATCCGGATCCTAAAAATGGATTCGGGTAATTTCTGGATCCGGGTAACCCGGGTACCCGGGTACCCTATGACATCCCTAATAGCTATGTTTACATGGCGTATTGAGTATTGAATTGGGATTTGGGATTGGATTGGATTCAGATCGATGCGTTTACATGACCCGAAGTTATCACGCACTCAGTTCGTTTTCAATACCAAGCGATTGCAATCTAGCGGTGTTTTTATGAACTTCTTATCCACTGCCATCTTTAATCTGGCTATCAGAAAGTGGATGCATTAGTTGGTGTAACACAGGCCGTTGTACCATAACCTTACTTTGGTTTTGTTTTTGTCATGTTACCTCTTCACACGACCACACGTTTCGTTTAGACATTACTCCTCGTTTTTTGTTTAAGTAAACACGCACAGTCCGACGTCTAAGTTTGCGGTATGACGCTTTAAACCGCGTGCTGATTGCCGTCAACTGTCAAAATGCACACGTACAACAACAACAACCTTGGTGAATTCGATACGATTCTATAAATTCGTTTACATGCACAGATTCAATACAATCTCTCAATACGATCCCAGCTTTTAGGGGATTGGATTCAACCGATCCAATCCGAGTTTAAAGTGTTTACATGGAGGATTGAACAGCCGGATCGTACTTAATACCGTATTGAATCCTCCATGTAAACATGGCTAATACGATCCCAGCTTTTAGGGGATTGGATTCAACCGATCCAATCCGAGTTTGAAGTGTTTACATGGAGGATTGAACAGCCGGATCGTACTCAATACCGTATTGAATCCTCCATGTAAACATGGCTATTGTTATTCATCTCAAGACATAACAAACTTAATTTAAAAGTTTTAAAATTAACTCATTATACTTCTATACATGTTCAAAGATTTTGATTATCTGTTTCCCCGCACTATTATTTTTAAATAGTATGTGACGTCACAATCCATGAAAATCACTGCTTATATGAATGACTTCGAATGACTTTTACCTTGGACTTTGCCACCGTCTCCTAGACGAAACAATCAAATTTTCAAGGTCATCAAGCTAACCTTGTCAAAATTTTTACTTAAAAGTCGCATTCACATAAATGACTATTGACTATTGACTATTGACTATTGGCTATTGACTATTGACTACCCCCCGTGGTACGTCATTAGTCAAACCACGCCCCTAGCAGTTCCAAAGAAAGATATGAACACTACACAACTAAGTTCTTTGACACGTATGATCTGCCACCTAGAACAAATGAATCGAACTGATTGAAAAACAATTCGAGCTGTCAAAATAATAAAATTTGAACATTATGAAGAAAATGAGGAATGGTGATAGTAACTGCTCACCAGTTAAAACGTTTAATGATGGGCAACCAAGTTGTGAAGGTTTTGTATGTTTCTTGTTTGTTTTGAAGATTTGTTTTCAAAATCAGAATATTTTATTGTTTGACAGCTTGTTGTTTGTCCATCGATTCATTTAATTTGTTTCATTGTTGTAAAGCAAGCTTGCAAGAAGCCTATAGGTCTTCAATAAAACTGAATACTTCATAAAAATAATAAATAAATAACATTCGCCGGAAATAGTCAAAAACAAATATACACTTGATAGTAATTGAGTAGTGGTATTGACTTCCGTTACTCCACATTCATTGGCTGAACGCGAACGTTCTGATTGGTTGTGACTATGACTTTGAGATATTAGTCAATAGTCAATAATCAAAAGTTAAAAGTAAAGTTGTGTGAACGTCAGCACGTATGCGCCTATGGTTCAATTCGCTTAATCAATAGTCAATAGTCAATAATCAATAGTCATTTATGTTAGGGCTGGGCAAGGAAATCGATATTTCGATACGATATCGATACGAGCCGATTTATTCAATATCGATATTTGGTTAAATATCGAAATACAGTATTGGCAGGTAACGCATGGCCCCTGTGTGGCCCGCAACCTGCATTACACATGTGTGTTGCGGGCAGTAGGCTCGCAGGCGGTTAGCGCAGGGCAGCAAAGTAAGAACAGATGCGGCCGGCCGAGCGAGAGAGAACAATGGAGTGCTATCGTGTCTGAGCGAGACGTGACGAAGTAGTCCGACGTGAGAGAGAGAGAAAGCGCTAGTCGTAGGACGCGTGAGTGGAAGCGAGACCGCGATATATGCTGGCGAATGCAACATGCAAGCGAGCCGCCCGTTGACAGTTCAGTTCGTCCCTCGCTCCGTAACCTCGATCGTGATTGGCCGGCTGGGGGGATCTCGTCTTGCGGCGGCCAATGACCTTGCCCGACTCTCGGGGATGGCCAGCTGGCCCATCTAACGAGGCGATATACAGAAAAACACCAATCTACGCGACTGGGAATTCCAAATAATCCACATTTCGGAAGATAATTTCGTTGTAACAACGTTTAGTAATACCAAGGGGAACCAAAATTTGTTCGTTAAAATGATCTTCTCGTAATAACGAATTTTCGTTGTAATGATAACAAATTAACATTGTGAACATAGGGATTCGGGCGGGACCACAAATAAATTTCGTTAAAATGACGATTTCGTTGTAAGGGCGTTCGTTGCAACGACTTTTGACTGAAATAACAATACAATACCCCTTCATTAACAGTTTTATGACCAGATCAGTGTACTAAAGTAATAAATAAAAGACACAATGGTTTAGAAAATATTTTGTTTTTCATTTAACTGCAAACTGGGAAGTGGGAGGGGATATTGAAAACAGATGTATTGCTTTTGATATATCGATATCGAAATTTTTGCCTGATATCGATATTTGAACTTTATGTCATAGCCCAGCCCTAATTTATGTGAATGCGGCTTAAGCCGTTGTCAAGTCTGCTTTATATGAATAACAACACCCAATATTAACTGATATTCTATGAAAATAGGTTTGGTATTATTGTTTTTATAGTAATTGGGCTTCAAAATTAATTACTAGGCGTACTAGACATTAATTCGATTTTATATGATTTTGGATATGATAATTTCCAAAAGCGTTATTTTATTTATCATTTTATGATTGGTTGATTGCTGATACATGGAAAGTGACGTATGCCCCGTTTTTCCCGCCATAAATATGTGAAACTTTCAGCTCGTTTTTATAAATGAAACTTTATTCTATGTCATTGAAATAAAATATTTTTGTATTCAGGAAGTTAATCCTAATATAGTAAAATGCTAAAAAAAAAATCATGCATATTCCCCATTATATAATTTCACATAAAATAAAAATTCATTAGAAAAAGGTTAGTGATATTACAAGATTACTGACAATGTGGCATAGCCTATTATTAATTATTTTAGAAAGCTTGTCAGCGCACAGGACACCTGAAAATTGACCGTCTCTAGTGTCATCCAACAAATATGTGTACTGAATGATTAACCTGTATGCCTATTAGGAGAAAATGGCCGAGGAGACTATGGGGACCGGAGGCCAGGGCCCCCACCTCCCATGCGGAATGGCTACTATGACAGTTACGATCGTGGCGGCTATGACAATTACTACCCATCGAGAGGACCACCACCACCACCAATTCCTGCCAGAGACAGGTAAGAATTACTTACATAATCCAGACTTTATGTGTAGGTAAGCCTAACTAAGGTTGGAATTCATAGTCGGCCCCTACACCTAGGGGCGCCCATTGTTACTAAGGTAACAGTTGTTTCCATGTTATTTCCCATAAACAAAACAAATCCATAGCAACAATGGGTGCCCCTAGGTGTAGGGGCCGACTATGAATTCCAACGTAAGTTTGTAAGAGCTATGGCTAGGATTTCTCCAAGTTGTCCTTGTATTGTGAGCAGTGGAGAGGGGTTCATGCATGCAATGCATGCTTTATATTTAATTTGGATATTATAATAATTTATTTATTTCCTTATAGACCATGGGCCAGCTAATAGAACCCCCCTCCCCTGTATGGCAGGTTTGAAAGTGATTTTGTGTACCACATCACCCCGTCTTACGGTACATAAATGCTCAAGAAACACAATTAATATTTATATATATGCATTTGAGATGCCACATTTTGACACCCCTGGTGGGTGCATCCGCTAAAAACATGTTGTCTATTGAGTAAAAGTTGGAAGACAATGTACCTCAAGTACTCAAACCCATTTCCATCACCTTCCATCCTTTTCTTTTGTGGGTTATATGGGAGGTCATAGACTGGTCAAACTATATACTATCTACTCTAAGTAATTCCAAAAATGCATATGAAAAGTTTTCAATCACAATTAACATCAATATTGCTCCTTATTTTGCCATGAAACCAAATAAACTCAAAGAAACTTTTTAACATTAAACATGCCATAAGGAAATTGCTGAAACAGAGCAAACAACGTGTAATAGTAAAAAACGTGGTAAGGTGAAACGTGAGAGCACTCAAAATAGACTAGATGCATTCTGGTGGCAAGAAAATAAACTTCTATTAGGAGTGGTTTAGCTGTCATTTTCATTGTTGTTTTATTGGTATTATTCATCAATGGTGCTGAAAGGAGGTTGCTTAGCAGTGCTATCTATGTTAGTTTCGAGTCCTCTATTCACCCACCCGCATAATATAAGTAACCAGGTATAGGCCTGACAGTGGGCAACATTCTAAAAAAAAAAAAAAAAAAAAATGCTAAAATTATCTACTTTGCTAACATTTTCTCATTTTTAATTGTAAAATCCAGTCTAAGTGCTCTAATGTGTACTAGCTAATATTAAAGCTGATTCAGTTTTAGAATATAATTTTCTAGGTATTGAAATGGAGCCACTTTGTTACCAGATGTGAACCAATTCACAATTCCTTAAGTTATGATTTCAGGAGTCCCGGCATTGGTCGCGAGCCAGACCGCGGCCGAACCTACTCCGACCTGATGCGATCCCCGTATGAGCGTCGATCCCCCGGCCGCAGCCCCTACGACCGCCCTCTGCCCCCGCCGGTCCCGAGCTTCGAGCGCAGAGGAGCCAACGGAGACTATCCGCCTGCCAGCCGCCTCTCGTCAGACATGTACCGCCGTCGTTCCCCCCCTCCGCCGGCCAGCTATAGTGCAGGGTATGACCAAACAATGCAAGTAGGCTTTCTACCACACTACGTGGATCTAAACTCTTTAGACAAAGTAGATTTTAGTTTTTAAGTATAGTTTATATTTACTAATACAATAAACCCACTTGTAACCTCTTTTAAAATGTTTTCGAATTCAAAGTAGGCCTAATTGAACTATCGAGGTCAACAACTCATTTTGGTCCGTTAATAGGCCTATGGATAATTTGTTGTGATTAATAAACTCACTATTGGCTTATTTCATTGTAAAAATGTTACTTCAGTGAGTAATAAAGTGTCTGGGAAAAGTTATTTCTGTATCCACAACTGCGTAACTTTTTTTCGGGGGTGGGGTTTTAACCATGTAGTAGACCTACTAGTTGGTGCTCTGTTAAGTTGGGGCCGTGCCACGTGACCATTTCTAAGTTAGCTAGTTATACTAGATGCCTCTTTACCACCACATGACTGTGCGCACAGCTGCTGCGCAGTATACGATGAAACGAAGCTCCGCCCAATCCCCACGATCGCCGGCCTGTTGAAACTAGCTAATCTCCTGGGCGCCCGGTTCTTTTGTCCTCGTCTGGCAGTATGTGCCTACTTTGATTAATTTCTCCGTCCATACCTAGACGGAAAATGCCATGATTTGCCATACCTTTGGGTTCCGTGTGCCTATCTGGGCCTGTGTGGGGTAGCTAAGCTATGTGAGTGTTTTATTTTATAAATCTGTCCCTATGCCTAGTCTGCATCCAGATTCTTCCATCCCCACGTGCTAGGTAGCCATATTTGGAGTACGCGTATTATTGTGTAATTTTTGAAGAACCTTGAACAAAAAACGCAATGCTTCACTAGATAGGTCGTTGTATTGACTAAACTACAAAAGTGAATGGGGAAGGGAAATAAAGTGGTTAAAAAAGGAAACAACAAGGGAAAAATAAATTTCGACGTGTAGGCCTAATTCAGAAGTCAACATATCAAAAGGAGGCAGTTAGACCTACACAATTCAGCGTTTTGTTCGAAATGTGCAATGTGGCCAATACCTAAGCTAAATTTGAACGTTTCGCTGTAAAAAAACAAAACAAACAAAAACGTTTCAAGGCTCTTTGGGTGGTGGGAAGATTAAGAAAAAAAATGATTGCAGGCCTGGTCCGGTCTACTTAAGAGCTGATCTAGAGCCAAGAGAGGGTGCACCATTTTTTCTGTCAACCCATTGATCTTTGCGTGGACTCTTCAGTAGAAGAGCATGCAATGCCAATCTTGTAACTATTAGTGGCCACAAAGTTCCACCTCAAACCCTATATTTTGTTGCAGTATAGCTACCTTAAGTAGGCTATAGCTAACTTAAAGTCGAACGATGATAACTGCACATGCAATATAAATCATTCAAATTGTATGTACTGCAAGTTGAGATTTAGCTTGTGAATATTGTAGAAAAAATATGCACCTACCGCTATTAGTTTTTTATTTATTGAGTGTTGAAATGCGTTGGTTTTCCCTATGTTATACATTGTAACTGAACAAAAACCTACACTTTCAATCTTATAACTTTGCGTAGCACCTTCAAAAAGTAATATATTGTAACAAATTTTCGTCCTAAACGTAGATAACTTCATGACTAACATGAATACGTTTGAAACAGATGATCGAACGCAATCCGTTTTCGAGATATTTGCGCTGGTGTGTCAATTTTACCTCAAATCTACTCAAATTAGAAACTATAACATACTTTATTAATAAAAAAAAATATATAATTTCAAGACGTTCAGTATTAAATGCTACTCACATGTAATAATTCTTGAAATTCATAATTTAGAATAAAAAAAGTATGTTTTCATGTCCATTTAATTTGAATAGTTTAGTTGTTGTATTGAATGGGTAGTTCACTTCATCGATCGACTTTAAGTAATATGTATTAAAGTTGTGACGTCTGGCCCATCAATGAAGTTGACTCTTGAAATGATCTGTAGTAAATGGTCAGTGGTATGTACAGTAGAACCGCCTTTGTACGTTTCGCTTTTCTACGTTTTTTACGTTTCTGCGTTTTTTTTTACGAGGTCCCGGCGAAGCCTTATGGCATTTCTGCATAATTTATTTCTTTAATACGTTTTCCAATATTACGTTTTTTACGTTAATGCGTTTCAAAAATCAGTCCGTCAAGGTAATTAGATCCTATAGTACGTTTTCTTTGTTCTCATAATCGGTTTTTCCGGCCAGCCAGTGAGTCGAATTACAAGTTGTTATTGTTCAAGCCGACCACGTTAGTCATTCATTCATCCCAGTTCTGCGAAGCGCCCCCCCCCCCCGCACCCCCTTCCCTTGCTCAACACAATGCAACCCAGCTTCCAGTGAGTGCCTTGACCTTGACCAGCTGCACCTCGTTCCGTGTGGGAGGGGGTCTCTGAAAGGGTCGTTTTATCTACGATCTCCGCTGCTGGCACTGAGATTCTTTACCTGCTTACCATAAATAACAAACCCTCGTCCAGTGGTCCTCTTTACAAAAGGCTTTTGTCAAACTACAGAGATAATTAAATATTGCCCTCGCACTTGGACTACTCCTATTATCCTAAGTATAGAAAACAATATTTTTACCCACTCGAGTTTTTTATAATACGTCATCACAGCCTAGTCTAGCTGCATGACCTTGGTCGCCAGGCCTTGCTTATGACCCTTCTTAGATAAGAATGAAGAATGTCGGTGGGGGGGGAGGGAGAGCTTTTACAAGATTATAAGTGTTAGGAAAGCATGAAAAGACAAATTTGAAGTATTTCAATAGTGTGTTTTTCCCGTTACCACGTTTTTTGTCTCGGGTCCCTCGAAAACGTACAAAGGAGGTTTCACTGTAGTTTGCTAATTCTCAATTCGGAGGAACAGGAACACTGTACTATCCCGTACATTTTCTATGTTCCAGGCGTTACGAGACCGACCGCATGGATCGCATGGACAGGATTGATAGGATGGAGCGCATGGACAGAATGGATCCTTACGGTCCCCCGGCACGTCGGTCAGTGTTCTAACCGCCATCACATCATTGGACTCTTGTTTAAAATTAAATTCATGAATGTAACTTAAAACCTTGTTCAAGAGGTTTAGGATTTCGTAGAACATTAGCGATTTTTCTGTCAAAAAAGCTAGCGTAACCATAACAAGAGGTTCAAGCAAACATTATTTAACGGTACAAACAGTGCGTCGGAAATGCTGCGGCGACAACCATGTCATAGTAAATTGGCTCGTTGACTGTCCGTTACATCTTGTCAGCAAAAGTTTGTGTTTGTAGGAATCTGCTGGCAATTTCTTAGCAGTGGTATCTTATCACACTGGCATAGCAACAACAAATCATGTTGCATAATATAGTAATTCTTTATTTTGTTTTTAATGTGTACCTTTTCTGGGCTGCAACTAATGGAAGGGATATTGTGGATCACAGTGGAACTTTTAACTACGGTACCCATTTCAATTTGTCTCATTTGGTTACTTCATAGATTGAGTTGTTCATTAAGTGTTTGTTATTTCTATACATGTTTATACTTATTCATTCTTCAAATTCTTTGAGTGAATGAAGTTCATTATATTTTGGTTCTTTTGCTTTTTTTTTAATTGCTAACCCTAGTTCAAACCGAACGAGCACACATCACTACATACAATTTCGTGAATGCATGGCAACTGTGGATGAATTTGATTCTGTTATTGTGCATTCGTAGTGCAGACTATCCGATGCCATATGGACCGACAAATGTAGCAATTTTTCCAGTAATGAATATCCATCTTCAGAATATTGTTAACTTTTCATAGATGTGTAAGCACAGGTGGCCTTTTTGTCATAGATGAGTATACCAGTAGCTTACCTACTTGGAATAGAAGACTGTTGGCTACACAGATAAGGGCAGGGTCTGGACTATGGAGTTAAGGGTAGTTGGAACGGCCTTCTAATCTCTCGGTATTACTTGCATAAATTATATAAAGGAAGACCGAAATTTTCACTTTTAACCTGTTCTCATTACTTAAACCCCTGTTATTGGTTCCACTGTGATTTTTTTTTTAAATTTGTCAATATAAACAAGTACTGAGCAAATTTGTTATAAGTAGACCTACAAGCCCAGTTACGTTGAAAAGGTAGGCTATGAGTCTTCTAAATGATAAACGTTCTAAGAAGTAATTCTTAACATTGCGAAACTGAACTATGCAACGTGTGTTTTCTCTTTGAGGCGTGTATAATTACCTTGGCAGACATAGGTAATAAAGTTTCAGTTTCTCAAACCTGCGTTTATATCTGAGGAAGAATGCACACTGAAGAAATTAGGCCTATACTGACATTTCTCTTGTAGGCCTAGATAAAAAGTGTGCTGTTTGATCAGCATACCAGATTGCTGTGTGTTCTTCCCCAGCATTTTCTTGCACGTTTTATAATCCTTTTGCGATTTGCCTATGTTGATGTTAACTAGTGTTGAGTGCAAGTGTTACGTCGCTGGAATAACGGCTTGCATCTGTTTGTAGCTATCCCGCTCCATCAGCTCTCGACCGCGGGCGCGACTTGCCGCCGCCTCGAAGGTTCTAGACAGAGAGACCGATCTCGTTGCGCACGTTCGGATGGCACACAACACGCACGCAAATAACTCGCTGCAACGAGAAGCAAGCACCGTCAGTAGAGTAAAATGTCACGGCATAGTTCTCGCTTCGTTGGCATTTGAGTGGATGAAATGCGACTCACACTACTATCTTTATTCCCTTGCGAGCTGTTTGGTTCAGCATATATCCTAAGTTATGCTTCGACACTGGATCACACCTAGTTTCTAAATAAAAGGATTGTAACCAGTAATCGCAATCGAACACGATTTGTATCGAAAGACAATCACATGCGTAGTTGACTGGTGTGAGGAAGACTATTATTTATGTATCTAGTTGTTGCTTCAATGTAATTCATGTTGTGACAAAAGTTTTACCTAGTTTGTTTAACTGCATCTGACCCGATCGTAGATACGTACAAATAAGTGCTTTATTTCATTTTTTACTGTGAATTAGCCAAACTTCCAGGAATGTCATGTCTCTTAACTTTATGACATCGGATTTTTTTACGTCCATAATATTTAGCCTGTAGTCTTCCATTTTTGTTGTAATTGTACGTATGAACTTTCAACCAACGACTCTATTGTACCTTGTCTGATATAACTAAATAATAAATACAACATTCATATCTCTTGACATGCGCTTCGTGTAACTGTTATTTCACTGATAAAGCCGCCTGCTTTATTTCTTAAAATTTGAGTACTATACCGTAGCTAAATGTTTCAAGCGTCCCACGACCTAATCCCATAGTACATCCCATCCCATTGTGAACCGCTAGATGGAGCTTAAAATTCTCGGTTTGCTCACCTAGGGTTATATTGAGCCGGTGAGATAATCCTTGGACATCAAACAAAATAGTTTTCTTCTCATCTTACTAATAAACAGCAACAAAGCATGCGATTGCATATGTGGCGCACGAGGTCCAACGGATATGTTCGGAAGAATTCGTTGGTTTGAACTCTGATGCGATTGCATATGTGGCGTACGAGGTCCGAAGGACGTGCTCGGAAGGATTCGTTGGGACCAGGTTATCCAACTCGCCCAAGATATTGTTTCTCGTTGCCGATATTTCTAGCCGAAATTGCTAAGCAATATCGCCAAGGAAACTACGAAGATGCGTGTGCGAACCGTAACAAGCGTAAGTAATGGCTGCGCCCATAAGAATAATTATTTTATAAATGATTTTCACTCGTTCTTTGCAAATCAGTGGTACTGCTACTGACTCTTGCGTTAAATCTTTGAACGTAACTGCGATTATCCAACAAATCAACATGCGAGCGACTCGAGATTGTTTTGTACATAACACTAGTAATGCGATTTATGCTAGCTAGGATAATGATCTAATGTTGATTACAGTTGTATACTTTAATCTAGACCTAGTACTTAGTACCTCATACATCTGTCAATCTCGTATTATTTTTCCTTCTTTACTCTGGTTCTCTGTAACACTTTAAATGTACCCCTAGGTTGCTGCATAAGGTAATAATAGTGATAGTAATCCTCAACTTGTGTTGAATCACAAAAAGGAAATCCACAATGAAGTTACTTCAGGAGAGCTTTTGTTTGTTTAACTAATGGCTAGTAATCGTAATTTCAAATTGTAATTTAGGTTGGTTCACAGCAAATGCAGTTGACCCACAATAATACCTATAAGTAATGACTCAAATCTGTACTTTGGTTAACACTATCAGTAAATAGTTCCCATCTGCTCTCCCAATTGCAAATGTTATGAATTTAATATGTTGGCCCAGATGTTTTCTCATACTAATGTTGAATGTCATAATGTGCAATATTGAATTACTTGTATTCATGTATATGAATATTACTACTATATAAAATACCCTCACCAGAAACTCTGAAAAATAACGAAGTGAAAAATAATGCCTTCCAACTAAGTTGATTTCATAGTTATGTGATGGTTCTTTCAAAATTTTAGATGTGAGAAGTTCTAGGAGCTCTCTTGACCCCAGTTCCTATGCTAACTTGTAATTTGTATATTGGTGGTTTTCCTGTTTTTAATATAATTCTCTGTTCCAGGTTGACCTCATCGTGGCTGCTAACATCAATTTACAATTGTGTTTGTAATTGCATTTTAAACAAAAGAATTGGAAAGCTTGCTGAATTTGTAATTGGTATAACTTGATAAGAACAGTTTGCCCACTTAAAATTTGATAGGCTGGCCGAACCCTGGTGGGTTCTTGTGCTGAGGACCGAGCGAGTGCTTTCGGTTTGGGAACGTTGCAAGTGAATTGTCAACTGAGGTGGCACCCACTAAATCACGTTCAGAACCATGTTGGTATCATGCAAGCCCACTCTTGGTGGAATAATGGTTATATCTTAATGAAGTATTTCTTGTTTTTCTATGCAAACTTATTTTTATCATGGTGCAAATCATATCCACTAGAAACCGTATTTTTGCATAGGGTTAAAAAAAATAATTTGTAAATGGTTACCATTTCCCCCCCAATTGAGCTGGCGTCTCGTGCATATAAAATGGAATGTTCTCGTTCTTGGAACTGTTGGTAAATACATATTCAACTACATAGTCCCATGTATGTCACAGTGTTACCAAAACATGTTTTATACATAAATGTTTTGAATAAAACAATCAATATGCACATACTTGTGGTATTTTCATTTTGTCTACATAGTACTTTTTAGGACAAAAGTGGGGTGAATAATAGAATCCATCAATGCACACTTCCAAACCATTGATTACACAAAGGCGTCACTCGCAAATTGCAATTCATTTCCTCCTTACAGTACTATGTAACTACTAATGTAATGTAGTACTATGTACGGTCATCAATGTTAAATTCGGATGCCATTTTGGGCTCAAGCGAGTAGGAAAATAGTGCAGAAATAGTACTGGAGCTGATGAAATGCACTTTTCAGTTTTTATATAGAAAGTGGAATGAATATCATTATGGTGGTCAATTTTTGAAACAAGTTATGATTTGCTTTCTTCCTCTAAATGCACTAAGGAATTCATCTGCCATGAGCCCAAAATGGTTCGAAGTCAAGAGTGATGGCCATACTTCTAGCGGAAGTCGGTGTCGAAGTCTACGATTAGTGTGTGTTAATATGATCCCCACTCTAACCCCCACCCAAAGATTCCATTATCACACCCTATTAATATTGTCAATTGTGTGGGATTTACAGGGTTTGAACCATTAAAAAAAATTGGGCGGGCATCAATTGGTCTCGACGGCCAGATCCGAGTCGCTTTGCTTTTATTCCAACCTCATTTAGTTGGGTTAATGGGTGTTTCCACCAAAATAATTATCATCCACGCAGCCCGGCACCTCCACCAAACGTGTGACAATTTTGTATTTTCCCCGAAAAGGGAACTTTTTTATCGACATGATATCGGCATAATATTGTTTATTTCTGAATTCACTTGTTTATAAGAACATGTTTTTATATCTATTTTGTAAAAACATTTTTGGAAACCATACTGCTAATAATATTAGTTATTATTACTAATTAATACCACTATTATTCGTGTGTAGTACAGTGGTAAAATTTCTTGGAATATAAGTACGTAATCATAAAGCAAATAAATTCTATACAAAAATAAAGAAAAAATTCTGTAATGTAAAGTTAGGGCACTAAGAGTTCTCTCCTTTTCCCTTACTGCCACAATACACCATGTGTCAGGCAGTGTTCAAGTCACATTATACATACCTGCCATTTAGCTTTTAGCCATTTGTGTTGCTTTTGTAATGAGGGCAGTTTAGTGCATGGTACCACTACCAAAGTATAGCTATGATTGATTATTGTAGGGCCTACCCACAGTCTCCAATATCATCTCATGCCACAAAATACTGTGTTTTACTTTTACCTGAAATTAATTGTGCACATGTGGAGCCAGATGAAATGCTTTGCAGGTGTGTAAATTAAAAAAGGCCTCGTCAAAAATTTGTTTCAACTATATAATCATTACATACTATTGCAATTGTTCTATCTGCAACCTGTATAATGTATATGGTCTGCCATTCCTGTATACTGTAGATAATTTTCTATTTCCATTTCCAAATAGTATATGGATAGAGCTTTAACAGTGCTATAGTTCTCTTACATCAACTTCGGTAATGCTTTCGTCATCAATCAATGATGTGTTCGGTCCCGGCCAACCCGAGCAGGTATTTGAATTAGCCACGGTCGCTGGTTGGCTGCCGCTCACTCACCCGTGATGGAAGCATTACGGAAGATGTTATATGACGACTATATAAGCATCTATTCAAAGAGAACCTTGTTCCAACATTGTCAGGTAAGGGGGTGTTGCACCAAATACTTGGGCATACAGAATCAGCACCAGTCTGCCAATATTGGTGCATCGACATATGATAAACAAAATATTTCATAAACATGTATGATAAATGCTGTCAATTAAGATAAGAAGGGGTAAAAGAAATTGGAACTGGCAAGACTGCATGCAGCTTCAACTGAACAAAGAAGTTTCAAAATGTTTTATTTAATATATGTATTGTGTTTTAAGTACTTATAAAAAATGTACTGCTTTTGTGCAGTATGTATCAGGGAAAGCCATATATTGAACTTGCCCCTCGGCCCTCACTCCACCCCAAATTTAGCAACTTGAAAAGCATTATGTAGCAGCAGTGGTTGTATCACAAATTAGTAGGCCAATAAGCTTGGATCCATTTGTAACATTATCAGAATAGAAACGTATGACTTACTGTTAGTACCGCGCAGAGCACGACACTTGTAGCACATTGGACCACGCGAAGCCGCTAGGTGGAGGGGAGAGTGGGGTGCAGAACTGGCGCGCTCCAAGGTTGGTCCATATTGTTCATTTGCCTGCCACGGCTTTGCTCCCGTGTATTTCAGGATTTTATATGTACAATAATTGTAGTACACAAAATGGTAAAACATGCATTTCTTTATTTACAAAAATGAGTCCAAATACCAATTTTCAAGCCTGCAACATATTCGGGTTTTGAGATTAAAAAAATTTACTCCCCGTTTTCCTTCCAACTTGATTTTTGTTAAATGGTAAAACACATGTTTCTTTATTTTTAAAGGTAAATTAAAAATAACTTTTCACGCATCTTCAGTTTTTTTATATAACTTAGGCAGTAGGCCTACGTTGGCTAATCATATTAAAAAAAAAAACATCCCCCATTTTTATCACTCTTTACTGGATATTCGGAAAACATGGCAAAACATGTTTTTTTATTTTTAAAGAAGATCTATACCATAAGCACATCTGGAACATCTTGGTTTTTAACTGAATTTTTGGAAAATGATAGAAAGGATGAATTATGTTTGTTATTATGTTTTGTTATTTATTATGGATGTTAATGTTGGTACATGTTTATTTATCTTTAAAGGGAAATCGAATTCCCAAATTTCACGGCTGGAACATCTTCTATCTTCGTTTTTTTTTGTGATAGAGATATTCTCTTACAAAAAATGCAACACCCTGGTTTTAACCCCCTGAACTTAATTTTCGGAAAATGGTACAACAAATCTTTCTTTCTTATTAAAGGAGAATCTAATATAACAAGTACCAATTTCATTCATCAGTTTCATTTTCACGTATGTGACATCTTTGGATTTTGAGATATAGGCATTCTCAATAAAATAATTCACCCCCCTTTTTCGCCCCTTCAGGGACGGAATTTAAAAAATTCCTTTCTTTATGTTTGCTTACGTCATAGAAACAATCTAACTTTCAAAAGTTCACGTTCCTAAAACAAATTCATCTCCCTTTTGTTATCTCATAGGGAATAGAATTTCCAAAAATACTTCCTTTGGTTCTATCATAAAAAACAATGTACCTTCCAAATTTAACGTTCCTGGTTTGAGCTGGGCGTTGATTAGTCAGTCAGGGTATGTTCTATTATATAGATTGCAGGGGCCTACTTTTATTATTATGAACTTTGCGATCAACAAAAGAATGGTTAGGCCTACATAAAGAAAGGTCGGTTTACACAATTTAAGGGTTTAGGCCAGCCAATGAGAGGCTACGTTTTATAAATCCGGCCATGGTAGTGATCCTAAGTAAAACAGGAAAATAAAACGTTAAATCAGTTATTGTATATCATTGCCGTAGCCCTACACGTACACTTGTCATTTTGTAGGTTTTGCTTTGATACTGTCAAGAACAAAGCAAATCTCAATCGTCTTCTGCATATTGTTTGTACACCGTCGCCAACCAAGGTGTTATTCAACTGTTTTCTTCAAGCTAGCTTTAAATTGAAGATGATGATATTTGGGTAATTGTACCGGTACTGCCCAAGGTCCGTCGATCCCCTGACGGAGGCTCGGCTAACCCGGGAGTTCGATGGATTTACAGACCTTGGGTACTGTCTAACTTCTGTAGACTATGACATAATACGATGCGTCATGTATTCAATTCAATTTTATTGTTATTTTCCTGTCCAATGAAAGGACAGGATGGCCAGCGTGTTCAGCTAGAGGTGAGTGTCTTTCTGGATGTGTAGTGTCTCCATTTGACCGAGAATGAAGGACACGGTGTGTTGACGCACCTCGCCAACATGCTCTCGTAATGCATTCAGTTCTCGATAGGCCGACTCCAACTGTTCGAGAAGAAACTGGTTCTCTTTCAGCAGACGTTGTTTTGCCTGGAAATGAGATCATTATGTAAATGCAGTTAGTATGCATCAAAAGATAAGTATGTACTGATGTTTAATATGCTCATCATATGAAAAATGCCCTGGGATCCTATTCTACAACGTGTTATTGTATATCCCGAAATCAATTCTGCCCGCATTCGAACTCGTTTTCTTAATTTAACATTAGGCCTACATTGCTCATCTCAAGTTCTACTTCAGGCAGAATTCTTGTCACGATTCACAACAAAAAGTTACAGAATAGGGCCCTAGGGACAAATTCATGCGCCTCGTTTTCATGTGACTATAAGTAGGTATTGTGTTATTTAGAATAGTTGGAAAGGTATGACCGAGGGCGAGGGCTATTAGTAGGCCTAGGCCTATTAATCAGCCTCAGTATTCACTGAAGAAAACGTTGGAAAATACTTCAGTCAGGGCGCAGGTGGCGGGTATCGAACATTGATGCGTTTAATTAACGTAACTTAGTTTGTAAACTACTAACACCAAGAAATATCTTATGTTAAGGTATACAATATTCCTATTTTGCTCTTGTATTGTACAAGATCTCCTGCATCACTGCTCTGCAGTATAGCTGCAACCCAAGACAACCTTACACATGCTTCGTCACAGGCGAGGTATTCGTAGCCAATCGGCGATCGTTATCTGCGCACGCTTGTCTTGGGCGGTTCGCTGGTTGGCTACCAGTGCCTCGCCTGTTACGAAAGCATATGTAAGGTAGTCTTGGGTTGCCTACAGGGCTGTTTACTTAGCGCTCGTTAGACTTCATCTCGTCTACGGCTGCCCAGCACGGGACCCAACATTTTGTTAACAACAAGATGTTCAATGCAGATCACTTTATTGCATGCTAGGTCGCAATATATATATATATATATATACATATATAGCAAGACTGCCCGGGCAGTGCCTCACTGAAGATTCCCTCTCTCGAAATGTTCAGAAAAAAGTAGAGCTGAAATTTCTGTGAAGCAGTGTTGAATGGTCGGACGACTAAGACCAAGTCTGTAATCATAGTGCCCAATTTGGTAGAAGCCTGTTGCTCAGGCCCTCTTTTGTAAGAACAGCAGCCTACCAGGAAAGGTTCTACTACAGGGCTTGTCAGTCGTGGAATGCTCTTCCGCTTGAGGTTCGGTTGCCCTCTTTTGTAAGAACAGCAGCCTACCAGGAAGGGTTCTACACTACAGGGCTTGTCAGTCGTGGAATGCTCTTCCGCTTGAGGTTCGGCTGACATTTTCGCTTGACATCTTTAACGGCACATTTAAAAAAATATTGTTTTCTAAATTTTCGATTTTTCTTCTTTTATGCTTTATTTTTAACAGTTGTTTTTGTTTACATGTTTGTATACATGATTTACTTACTACCCTTTACTTTAATACCTTTTTCTTTATGGTATATTTCATTCTATTTCATTCTACAGTCAGGTCGTAGACTCTACAACAAGCTTCCAGACGAGATCAAAGACTCCTCAAATATATGCAAACATTCAAAGGCAAAATAACCGTTTCTGAAAACGGAGCAATATTATGATGTAGGTCAAGGAACCAAGCTATGAGCCATACAATGACTTCTAGGCCTATACGACCTTATGATGTAATAACCCATCTTGACAATGTACATACAATCTTGTATTGTGGTTATACGGCTAAGAAATTAAATGAAATGAAATTGATCATTATTCTTAGTTTTTCTTGTTGTTACCGATAGGTTTTAACTGTTTTTACTATCTTTTCCCGGTTTTATTATATAATTTTACGTGTCCATCGTTATATTTAGTTTTTAGTTACCTTTTTTAGTATGGGTTGGTAGTTACTCCTAGTGTTAACTCTTCTCTGCAATGCCTATTCATTATGTTGTTTGAAATAGAAATATTTAAATAATAAATAAATAATAGGCCTAACTAGTATGGTTCTAAGGAGGCCAATCAAATTCCTACTAATGAATGATTTAGTGAATCTGGGAAATTACCTTCAAATATGTGTGAATAAGTTATGACTTGTTTGTTATTTCATTTTTCGTTCAACAAGGGTTAATTATATTGTTCAAACTTTGTGCGTCTCTCATGTGTTTTGCTTGCCAAATGATATGTGAAACATTATTCTACTTAATCTAAACTTTAAATTGAAGTGATGGCCAAAATATGTTCCACATAATATACAACAAAATATTACATATTTTTTTGGTCTGTAAAGCATTGGTCTTCAATTTAAAATTTATTCTATTTATTTATTTATTTAATGACTATCCGATTCATAGAGGCAGCGCAGCGGTAAGACACGGGACTCTAATTCGGGGGGGAGGGGGGTCGGGGGTTCGACTCCGGCCACCGGCAGTTCTCACTGAAGGTTTTCCATTAATTTTTCCTCAATCGTAAACACGAATGCTGGTACTGAGTCATAGGTTGGAATTCATAGTCGGCCCCTACACCTAGGGGCACCCATTGTTGCTATGGATTTGTTTTGTTTATGGGAAATAACATGGAAACAACTGTTACCTTGGTAACAATGGGCCCCCCTAGGTGTAGGGGCCGACTATGAATTCCAACCTATACTCTCAGCCCTAGTAGGCCTACATTCCTTTCCAACTATCTAAAGACCCTAATAAGGGGCTTGTCAGGTAAAGCTGATGTACACCCTAGAACAGGGATTCCTATGCAAAATATTATTATATCCGATTCAGTTATAAATGTTAATATGTAAGCACTATCAAATCTCTACATTTAAAACACTGAAATGATCTTCTATTTTCTTTTCATGCCTTTTCTAGTTAACCAGTAAATATGTAGGACTCTTGTTCCTTTCGATCCATGCAATTTGGCATTTTGTCCCGTCCATCCTCCAGATACACACATTAAAAAAGATGCTTCCTGTCTTGTTCCCCGACCTCACACATCCTACAAACCGGTATACTGGATTCGAAAACCCCGAGTGTTATTTGTGGCGAGGCATGTCCTATTTTTATAATGCCGTTATGACTTTAGGGTGTTCTATTTGCCCTTGTGAATTTCCATATACATACATAAATAATAAAGCATATCAAAGTTTTTTTCAGACACTGTTACTTTACTCTGAAGATATGTTTATATAAAAACTCTTCCAAGTGAATCATTACCTCTTCAACCTGCTTTAGCTTCTGTTTTGTGGTACTGAGAAGATCCGCGTAGCAGTCACAGCTAGTGTGCGGACACACCGCCTTGCTTACAGTCGTGGCCGATGATGTCGCTTGCACCACCTTCCTTGCATTCAGTGCAGTTGACAACCTTTGATTGGAACTTATGTCGTCGTCATTGCTAGTATCTCGTGATGTTCCCGTGACTTGCGAGGGTGGACCTGCTACTGTGTGTACCTGACTATCTGGTTCTTCTCTGATTGCAATCTGCTTCCTCAGGAGTGTTTGAGAGATATGTGAAGTGGTGGTGGTGGGGTCTCCACTGAGCTGGTGGTCGGGTGGTGCCCGGGGTGGTACCGAAGGCAGAGGCTCCGTGGAACACGGTACAGCTCTCTTGGGACACGGATATATGGTGGTCTGGTGACACAGTGGCGGATGCACCCTGGAGTAACAGCTCTCCGGACAACTGGTCTGTGGCTTCAGTCTGGTCGCTGATCGGTTTAGCGAAGGAACCAATAGTGAGTCACTGATCTTTCGACGAGGGCCGGTGGTCTTTGGACTCGGGGGCAACGACCCTCCACCACTGGAAGAGAAAACAAGGGTATGTCCAATCAACTGCTTACAAGACAATTAAGGCTACAAGGCCTCGGATGATTACAAATGATTGGCGTGTACTATATAATATATTACCAAATATTAATGTGGGTTTTGGTGGAATGACCGGTAGGTAGTATAGCTGGTATAGGCAAGCCAAGACTACCTTACATATGCTTTCGTCACAGGCGAGACACTTCGTAACCAACCAGCGAACCGCCCGAGACAAGCGCATGGAGATAATGATCGCTGATTGGCTACGAATACCTCGCCTGTGACGAAAGCACGTGTAAGGTTGTCTTGGGTTGCCTATATATGGAGTTTAAAAGAAATTGAGAATTTTTTCGGATATTTTAAATTGTTTTAAATTCAGTGTTGTGCTATCCTGGTGGCTAGTGCCATACGTTTTACATATTATTTACATCAGTTATTTAATTTGCCGTTGCCCATTGGAGGGTACCATATATCATTATGTAATATGTCCCCCTCGCCAGTTACTCTCATGATGACCTCACATTGTAACCACGGAACGAACCTCTGTCTTACACACGCTATTTTAACGATAATCATCAGCAGATTCCTGGTGTTCTATCACCAACAACGTGCTCTTCCATTTACTAGAGTGAACCAGCTGCATTAGTCATGCCCTCTGTTTGGAGTTTTTCAATATCCAACACAAATTCAAACGGGCAAACACTTCTCTACTAGACCTTTACTTTCTTGCACAGATGTCAGAAACTATAGGCCTAATAGTAAAGTAAAATATCAAGTCGGTATATTATTGGATTCTGCTATTTCTTCTACATGAGTATAATTAGTAGTGGTATAGGAGTTTTGGTTAATGGTGCACTTAACAACTATGTCATATAATATAGCGTCGGCTGGATCAGATTCAGATCCATCCTACATAAAGGAATCAAATTGGGGGACGAGGGGGAAGGGAAAATGGCCATGAATAAGATTAAATAAGGGGAAAAGTGAGCAAGACAGTGGCTGTTTCATTCAGTTCAGTCGTCCCCACCCTTAGGGGCACCCATTGTTGCCAATTAACAATTTTATGAATGAAATTTCCCACACAGAAAAAAATACTTAGCAACAACGGGCGCCCATAGGGGTATGGGACGACAATGAATACGCACCATACGGTGATGAAAGACTTGCAAGATACCCTTATTTATTGAGGGTCACCGGTCAGGAGGAGGAGGTTCAACTCACTCTAGCATGGGATCCAACGAGTGTCCCCAAGCTTCGTGATCTCCAATGCTGAGGGAAGAGGAGGCAGTGGAACCCTTGGATGACTCGGACTCGGAAACGCTCGACTTCTTCTTGCGTCGAAACTTCCGTCTCGACGAGAGAGCGTGGCCGCTGGACTCGCCTAGACCAATAATAAGATACGTCCTCATGACTGGCGTTTTAGCAACATTCCTTCATTCTTGGACTTGCAAGTAAACGTTTAAATTAAACTGTCTTTCGTGTGATTGAACTATTTAGAACTACTCCAATTCCTTGGCGCAACCCCATCTCATTATGTTTTATTCAAACAATATCTATGGGCAAAAAAGGGCAGAGCGTTTCACTTTAGTGATTGCTGGACAATCCCTCGAATGTGTTATTTAATTTTAGGTTAACGAAGAAAATATCAGTTTTAGTGCCCATCTGCGAAAAGAGCAGCGTGAACATCTTTCAGTTTCATAGAAATGTGTGAGATCTTACGTGAGCTCTGGTTTTTTTAACAATCAAAGACGTGTACGTGCTCAAATTGCTTTAGTTAAAACTACTTATTACTTAGTAATTCCAGCTGTTCGATGGTAAAATGGCATGCGGAATTGTTCTATTTTTAATTTGCTTCAGAAACCTCTAACGACACAATAACCTCTCTCTCCCTATACTATCCTTCAAAGGCAACATGAAATATTTCCTTACAAAGATAAGCTGTTATTCCATTGAAGTATATAAACACCTGAATAAGCATTTCAAGTTTTGATTATATTCAACACTCCTGTGCATATGTGCATTTATTATTATGGTATATTTATAATTTTAAGTTTAATATTAATTAACGGCGGATGAAACATGTTTCTGCCGTGTGCTAATCTAACTTAATAAAAAAAACTCTGATATCGACTACTACTTACTACAGTAGTACCTTTTAAATGAAGGTATTAAACTATTATGAAACGTTAATGTAGTTTATGTAAGATAACTGTAGCAATCCACACTCATTCATGTAGGCCTATGAGAAGAATATCCAATTACCATGGATTGATCAATGTGAATTAGTAAATAAACAAAATGTTAGTTATGTGTTGTGTGTGTGTGTGTTCTTTATTGTGCTGAATCGGTGTCCCGGCTACAGTAAAATCTCTTTCGTCTTATCAACCCATGGATCGGTTTGAAAGAACTCTCCATTCCAACCTCTTATTTACAAGTGTTTCTCTTTTCTAATATAATGAAGACATTATATTGAGCCGCCATCCTCAAACGGAATACATGTGTAAAATAAACCATTCATTGTCACCTCCCATCTCCATGTTTCAGAAATGTAATATAGGAATTTAAATATGTACAAGTTATTTAATATTATCTACTTCCTACTGTATAATGAAAAATAGCTTGAACCGTATATTAATTATGTTGCCCACAGGATTATCACCCATGCATTTTCCTCTAGTGCCGCCACTGGCTATTGATTGCATACAATACAACATGTCATATGTTTTTGTGTAGGCCTATACCTGTAGAGTTGTTTCGTAGGCGACACTCCATCACGACTAGATCCTTGCAGTGTTTGTGTGCGTTGATGGAGCAGTCGCGACATTTGTAGCCTTGTCGGATGAGTCCCCATAACTACATAAACAACACACATTTAATTATCTTTCAAGAATTAACAACATTTTGCGAATTTTAGGGGAATTATTATTTTTTTTTTATCATTATTATTATTATTATTATTATTATTATTATTATTATGATTATTGTTATTTTCAGATATATTTTATTATGATATTTTAGCATTAATGAGAAATGGCAACGATAAGCTGTAGATAAAACGTGTCCAAAAGTTCATCAAATGAAAAAAGTGTCTAAAGAGAAATATATAATTACATTAATAAATATTTTAAGTAATTTTATAAGTCCGTATAATAGTATAATTAATTATAATAATTAATATTAATAATAAATATTAAAAATAAATAATAAACAAAAAATAATTAATAGTATAATTAATATTATAATATCCGTATAATATAACCAGTGCGGGTGCGTATCTAATGTTAAATGTATGTTTATAATCTAATGTATTTTGCTAATTTAACACTATATACAGCTATTCCATTAAAATATATTTCATTACTTCCCCCCCCCCCCCCCCCCCCCCGGCAAAGCTCTAGAATATTAGCCAAATATTAATGGTAGTGTACAAGAAAAACTGTAGAAAGTTGTGTCTGCTGTTATAATATGTCGATAGATATTTGTGTTATAGAGTTATGATGGTGTGACGTGTTACGTACCAGGCCAGCACAGTGGGCGCAGAATGTCGGCTTGAAGTAGGTTGTCTCGTGGAACTCGTGGTTGAATCTACTCTTGAGCGCGTGACAGTTAGCGTGGATGAAGTATTTCTTCATTTCCTCATGGCTAATCATCCCGTCACTGAAGCAAACACAGAACATCCTAGACTCTATGAATCTACAGACACAACAATTCAGTACACATTGATTTGAAAAGATACTTAATTCTTATGCCCCGCCCTATGACCCACCTAAATATTTAAGTTTGTACTAACTTGTCTTCGTTATGTATAAATCACCAATCAGAAGCTATGACATCAAGTCAGCTGACACTCTAAATATTTAGTTGGTAGTCCTACTTGCAAGACTGGGCATTACAAGATTGTCATATTCGCACGTTATGTATTTATGTTTATCTATTTGCATACATAAAGGTGCATGTATGGGCATCAACAACTGTATGTTTTGAACGTAACTAAGCGCCATTGCCACCATTTTAGTGCTACAAGATATGAGATCACCGCTAGAAGCGCCACCAAACATATGTCACCAATAAAGTGGGGGGGGGGGGGAGGGTGGCTGTCTTAACCGTTGGTAACTGTGGGTGCCCAAGTAGCCTCCCGTTGACAACAGCTCAGTATACGAATCCATACAGCAACACGAAGCACCCATAATAAAACCTACTATTGCAGTTATGTTATACTACTGATCGGATGATCTTCGACTTCAACCCACAGCTCATAGGCATACGACCTACACACGCATGTATTTGCAGTATAGTTCCGGTACGGTATGGATTCTTATAGTGTGGTATAGTGACTTGGAGCCTCACAGCTAGGATCGGCAAAAATTGTGTCCCCAATAAAAGCTCAGCTTCCTGTCTTACCGTAGGTAACTATAACTTCGTTCACCTGTCCTACACTTTACACGAGTGTAAATCAGTGTCAGTGCTGAATCGTTCTTTTGTACTACCCGTGTACGTCGGTGTAAATATTTGTATGACGTTCGGCTGTGATTAAAACGTTACACTAGTGTAGCCATGCAGCAGATTTGTACACTGGCTATTTAACTCGTGTAAGATATGGCGAACGAAGCTTATGACGTGACTCACTGATCCGCGTCGAGGACACAGAACGACGCAATGAAAGGGAAGTTGGTCGCAACGGCCTCGAACTCTTCGTGCGAGATGTATCCGTCTCTGTCGGTGTCGTAGTTGTTGAAGACCGCGTCCACCATCGTGGTCACGTGCTTCTCGATGGTGTGGGGGTGCGGGGGTGGGGACGGCCCCCCCGCCCACTCGGAGAACACCGCACTGGTCGCGCCCGGCGAGCACTGGGGCTGCATCACACAGACAGATGAGAGTTACTCGTCCTCGAGCTGATAACACAATCATGACGGAAAGCAAACTGTACTTACGGAAGACGAATTACGAGGTTCTCGAGCCAGCGAGAGTTCGTAGATTTCGTCGTCAGTGTAAGCTAGGTCGAGAGAAAGCTGGAACAAATAATAGGACATTGATTCAACTACTACTTATTATGAATATATATATATATATGTTGATAAACTTAAACACATAACGGGTTGTTCCGCCACGTCGAAAAAATTCATGTTGATGCGTTTCAGGACCGCTCTGAGTCCCTTCGTCAGAATTGACCAAGGGACCCAGAGCGGCATTGAAACGCGTCAACATGAAGTATGGTGAGTGTTACTGACGTGGCGGAACAACCCGTTATGTGTGTAACTTTATTAACATTAACCCAGGCCACGAAAGTCTTCGTCAGTTTAGAGGTAGGCCCCTAGGCCTAATTAAATTATGTTTGAAGGCGACCGGGCTCGACCGAGTTTGTGGTTGGTGGAGGGTCACTCTCGAGGCAATTCGGATCGGTGCGGTCGTAATAGAACAGAGCTCCTCAAACCCAATGAGCTTCACCTCTGTAACCTTTTGAGTACTGACGCCTCGCCAATATTTTGGAATCGTTTCTATTTTATGCAATAATATCACAATTCACTTCAAATATAACATTTACTAAAGTAATATACCCACCAACAAGACGTGAATGTTGTTTTGATGGCTAGTTGGCTATCCATCACGGGCAGTACACGGGACCAAAACTGTACTCGAGCCTCACAGTTTGAGAAATGCAATAGAAGACGCATCATTATTCATTACATATTACATCACGACCTGTTTTGTTGTTCTGTTGTTCTATTGCCTAGCTACAGATACCGCCACCGACTGCAAAGCGACCGTATTCATAGGTTGCACGTACGTCACATATTTGCGCGTGGCGGCCACATTTGTGATCAAACTTGGACGTTGCCATGGAGAAACAATTGAAGGCGGTGGTGGTAGAACACATAAACTCTTCATTCTTTAAAATCCAGCCTGCTTTTTTAAATAAAATATATACGTGTGGTATTTTCTTTATTTTGTATTCCTTATGATTACTTTTTAAATTCTTAATTAGGCTTATTTATTAAATTTGAATAGTATTTGCTAATGATCTAGGATTGGTCCTTCTCAATTGTGTCGCAATCATGGCCGCTGTGACGTCACGTGGGAACTATGAATACGTGAGAAGTCAGATAGATCCCATTCCCAGTCGTCTTACGGAGTGAATCCTTTGGCAGAGGGGACTTTGTGTCCGTGATAAAACATGGACCACACTATACAATGTTCCTCGTTGAAATCAGCTCTAGTAAATACGGATCCTGTTTGTGATCGTGGTTGATGATCCACCGTCGTTGTTTTAAACTATAATATACAACACAAAATGAATGTCTCTTTACAGTCAATGGGGCAAGGTCTACTGGATTTACTCCTAGCGCGTGCTGCGCGCGCGCTACAAGCGATCTAGTGGACCTTGTCAATGGGGTAGATCGCCTTTTCTACAACAATCACAAATCAACTAGCAATTGGTTAAAACAATTTGAAGTATAGCAATTACCCATTGAAACGTTGGGTAGAAAATCTGCGGTTCGAGACCCAGTTTAAGCATAGTATTTGTATTGTGATATATATTTTGATTATATTTCTTTCACTTATTTATTGCTCATGCACGTTTTTTGGCGAAAAGCTGGTATGTGCCACCAATGGCTCAAGTGTGTATAGCCAGCGAGATTTGTAAAGTTTATATCATTTTACTCTGGTCCTTTTCTAGCTTCTTCCAACCAATTATCTCTATCCATACCAATTCTCTAAAATAAATTATTACTAAATAATACATCTTGATCGATCGATATTATTGCTGCATGTAGACGCGCAGTTTGTGCGCCACGGTTATGAAGTGTAGTGTACTCGGCACCTCCACCAAGTCGGCAATACAGCATGAGTAAGTATTTGTACTCGGCCCCTCCACCAAGTCGGCAATACAGCATGAGTAAGTATTTGTACTCGGCACCTCCACCAAGTCGGCAATACAGCATGAGCAAGTATTTGTACTCGGCACCTCCACCAAGTCGGCCATAAAACACACGAGTAAGTGTTTGTACCTGGCACTTCCAACAAGTCGGCAATATGGCATGAGCAAATATTTGTACTCGGCCCCTCCACCAAGTCGGCAATACAGCATGAGCAAGTATTTGTACTCGGCACCTCCACCAAGTCGGCCATAAAACACACGAGTAAGTGTTTGTACCTGGCACTTCCAACAAGTCAGCAATATGGCATGAGCAAGTATTTGTACTCGGCCCCTCCACCAAGTCGGCAATACAGCATGAGCAAGTATTTGTACTCGGCACCTCCACCAAGTCGGCCATAAAACACACGAGTAAGTGTTTGTTCCTGGCACCTCCAACAAGTCGTCAATAGAACACGAGGTAGGGTGTTTGTACCAGTCACCTCTACCAAATAGATTCATTTGATTAGAAAAATACCCAGCTACATTATAAATGGATATTTTTTCAAGAAAACCTTTTGTGGGTGAATTTATGAAGAAAACCAGAAATTAAAAGACAGCCCGACCGGGAATCGAACCCAGGTCTCCTACTTGCCGGGTGGGCGCCTGACCCCTAGACCACCGGGATGTTATAATGCACAATATCCAGACAGGCATTAAATGGCCTGTCCCGGTGGTCTAGGGTTCAAACTTCAAGCACCCACCCGTCAAGTGGCAGACCTATGTTCGATTCCCAGTCGGGGTCGGTTTTTTAATTTCTGGTTTTCTTCATATTATATATTTATATACATATGTAGCTTCCATCTGCTACGTTCCACTCAGAAGCAGAACCAGCGGCGATATCGTCAACAGAGTGTACCAACTCAACTCAGTGGCGTGCCGTCCATGGAAGCAATGGAAGCATTGCTTCTATTTTATTTTTAACTAAATTACCTATGTATACCCTCAATGCTGGCTAACAATATCGCTTACCAGTAACACTAAAATAGAATTAATGAACCAAACTTAACTACCCGAATTATGCGAAATAACTGACAGCGCAATGAAAAATCCTTGTACCATATTCTACGAGTTTGAATTCGAGCGCCAGGCCTTCGCTGTGGGCCAAGCGACGAGGGTGGCCGAGGGTTGACGAAGAAAAGCCGAGTGGAAGCAATGCCTCGGATTGCATCCACCCAGCACCCATAAGCCAGACTGTTCCGAGAGACACGTGGGTTTGAAAGTTGTTCGTGTTTTTACCTCTTTATAACCGTAAAACTGTTTCGTTTATTTTCTAAATTCATTCAGTGTGAGAAAGAATGCGATTCTACATTGATTAGTTGATTATTTGAGTATAATTGTAGTGTGTGACAAATGTTTGGTGTGTTGTTCATCTACGCGCGAATAAGCAATATGAAGGTTTGCTTCCGAGTCTGCGGGCTCGATCGGATCGCTTGCTGTGGGCCAAGGATCTAGGTCTAGCGCGGATGTGGAGGATCTAGGTCTAGCGCGAATGTGCACTCCTTTCTGAATTTGTACTATCAACTTTCAATAACCATGAATATGATTGAATGTTATGTAATCGATGAATTATTTGCGCGCCCATTTAGCACTCGATCTTTTCAAGAAAAATGTGCAATTATTGAGAGTGGCCGACCAACATCAGCTCTGCCAAATCTCAATTCAAAAACCAAAAAATGCACTCGGCATTTTAGCACTGATATTTTATAATGGATCAGATTTTTGTTCGTAAATTTCTAATGGTAAATTGCCTTAAACTCGTTAAAAGGCTCGTACGGCAATCACGATAATCCAAAAAAATCCGGGGCTATGCGCCCCGGACCCGCATTGACTGGGGGGCCTTCCCCCCAGACCCCCCATGCATGTATTAGGTGGGGGGGTCTCACAAGTGCCATTGCCAAGGGATTACTTAAAAAAGTAGTTGCTTCCCCCATTAGAAAAGTCACGGCACGCCACTGACTCAACTCACCCGAAGCGTGTTAACAAAGTCCATGTTGGGCTCCACTGGCGGAGCCGACATCTGAAGTTCTTCCAGCTCATGGAATATCAGGGACAGCTGCGCCATCTTTCGCACGTTAATCATACCATCGTTAACAGTGTCGGGCATGGCCGCATGGAGCGAGATCAAATCCTTGAGGTGTATTCCGCTGGAACACACGCACAGAGTGAGTAAAACAATACCGGACAGAGCAAGTCACCTTGAGAAAGTCAAACAAATACCAATGTTATTTTTTGTGTTCCGCAGGAATACCCCATGCGCTCGTTATACTTAAAGCCGGATTCACGTCCTTGCGCCAGCGCTCCCAGAGCGCTTCTAGAGCGCGGCGCTAGCGTCACGGAGGTGTCATTACATCGCGCTCATCATGGATGCCGAGAGCTCGAAGCGCTTGTGGGGAAAATTCAGTGTTTTCCGTGTTTGTGGGATGTAACGTGTCCCAGTTAAAAAAGTAGATCAATGCGGGATAACGCCTGGATTCAGGTATCAAGATACCGACATTAAGATGATGAGTAAAATTCATGAACGCCCCTAACCTCAAAGGCCCTAGCCTAGGTAGGGAACACCCCAGCCAGCGCCGAGTAGGCCTATCGTCTAGGAAAATCCTTTGTTTTTGTAGTTTATTAAAAGCAATTGCATGATGATCTTCGGCGATTCATCTTCGATTCATCTTCGGCTTTTGTTCCTTTCTGCCATCGTTTGTATTGTTGTACCCAAATGTCACGAAAGTAAACAAAACAGTAGCCACATAACCTCATTTATATATCTCTCTCTGTCACACAAGCGCGCGCTTCCAGCGCTAAAATCCAACATCGGGCGAATTCGGCGCTCGCGCTTCGCGCTCGGGAGCGCTGTTTCGTGATTGGCTGTAAAAGGCGCTTGCGCTTGGAAGCGCAAGGACGTGAATCCGGCTTAACTCGTTGTCGTTAAACAATAAATTATAGGCCTAATACTATTTTCCACTACTGCCAGTTACCTTACATAGTCCTATACATAATAGATACATATCTGCGATACACATCTTTGATACATATCTGAGTTAAAATTAAAATGAAATACCATTTAATATAAATACCAAAAAGCAACAGTGCAATTATGACATTGTTGAAATGCAGAATGAAGTAGTATAAATTGTATTTTAAAATCTATCTACCAGTCTTCTCTGTAGTAGCCATTAATCTAATCATTATTTAGCATTCAAATACTGTTTATGCCTACACATCAGAATATTATATGCTATTGGCCTAAATAAAAGATAATTGTTATAAAATGTTGTTTACCGAGATCCAAATTGTTATATTTTAGAAAGCTTCATAGGCCTATCCCATGCAAAAACAATCACTAAGTACTCCTGTAATTGTTACTCTTTTAATTGTACTCGCATTGAATGCACACAGACATTCACGTTTAACATTGCATGGTGAACGAAATATTTGATACAACAAATGGTATAATCGAAAACTAGAATGTATGTGGTGAATCTTTATAGTTGGAAAGATCGAGAAAGTAAAATAAGCCTAATAATATTATCTAATCCTGAGACTCACAGTATTGGTATCTTGAACCCAGAGCACTCGGCCAGAGCTTTGCGATAGTTTTGAAAGTTGTTTGTTGATGACAACAGGTCCGACAGTTCTGCCAACAGTTTCTTGCTGCAGTTTGGTAGGCATGCCATTGTCTTCGACAGGCGTGCCAACACGCTGTGTGTAATGCTGCCAACCACTCCCATCAACGAGTTGAAGTTCTGCATCTCCAGGAGTTTCTACACACATATTTTAAGGCATTATTATTATTGATATTATGAGTTTGTTGTGTCCTGTATAGTCGCAATGTCATCCACATGACCAGGTAAATGGCTTCTTAAATCATAGGTGGTACTGGAGCGACACAGACTGTGTGGCACACGACCATCTCTCATCTTGTATCCTGCCTACTACTAAAGTCGCGGTACCCAAAGAAGTCAGATAGTTACTTTTTCAAGCACGAATCACTAACGTTTTTCCCTATTATCTATTACAGTTTGGTTGCGGTAAGTTTTTTGACGGTAACGTACAAGAAAACGTGCAAGCAGGTTTCTGTCAAAAAACTTAACGCAACCAAATTGTACTAGATAATCGGGAAAAACGTTAGTGATTCGCACTTGTTAAGTTGAAAACTAATTCTAGGTGGTCCTAACTCCCCTGACACTATCTTACTTCTTGGTGTGACAGGCATTTACCACTACAACTAGCTTCAGTTTTAGCAAATTATCAGTACAGCAATTCTGTACTTACAAAATGGACAGTATTTTTGCATTTTAATCGTTCAGTTGCTGCAATGAATGAATGCATCCTTGCTTAGTTGATATTACCCTTATTGTTGAATCATCCTTTTTAGTCTGAAAGTTGAAAGTCAGGTAAGCCACCATCTCATACTCATCGCTATTCTTGGAAACCTTGAGGCTCATTTGAGTGGAGCATAAATACTCAAGATGCAGTAATATATTTGTTTAGAAACAGTTTGCCAATTTCAAACTACTATTTTGATGGCAGGTTAACCACTAATTATTAATATCTTTAATGTCCATCCTATTCAGTTATGAAAACTGTTTTACAAAGGAGGACAATAAATAGAACTAGGCTATGCAAACAATTAATAATAATGAAATCATTAATAGCAATAACAACAAAACAAAACAAACTACTGTGCCATACAAAAAATCAAGAACGATGAAAATGAGTTGAGGAATTAAATAAAATTAAATCAAGTGGAAATACATTATATTAAATATTAAAAACAAAGTATGTAAATTTGAAGGAACATAAAGGAGAAATGTGAATATTTATATATCAAAGTGGAAAAAGAATAACATCGAAAAAAGAATAGTTATGTTTAATAATAGATATCAGACCTTGGCAATGTTGATGAACTTGGCAATGACGTCAGCGCGTTGTTGTGGCGTGGTACGACTCAGAACGAGACACTGGATCCACTGCGTTAGGCCATTGAACACCGCGACAGAATGTTCCAGTCTGGGCGTCTCGCGTAACGAACCAGTGTACGCGTAGTTCTTGTAGTCCTGGAACTAAACGGGACAACGAACGTATGGGTTTACTTCACACGTGTCGCGTAAGGAACCAGTGTACGCGTAGTTCTTGTAGTCCTGGAACTAAACGGGACAACGAACGTATGGGTTTACTTTACACGTGTCGCTTAAGGAACCAGTGTACGCGTAGTTCTTGTAGTCCTGGAACTAAACGGGACAACGAACGTATGGGTTTACTTCACACGTGTCGCGTAAGGAACCAGTGTACGCGTAGTTCTTGTAGTCCTGGAACTAAACGGGAAAACGAACGTATGGGTTTACTTTACACGTGTCGCTTAAGGAACCAGTGTACGCGTAGTTCTTGTAGTCCTGGAACTTAACGGGACAACGAACGTATGGGTTTACTTCACACGTGTCGCGTAAGGAACCAGTGTACGCGTAGTTCTTGTAGTCCTGGAACTAAACGGGACAACGAACGTATGGGTTTACTTCACACGTGTCGCGTAAGGAACCAGTGTAAGCGTAGTTCTTGTAGTCCTGGAACTTAACGGGACAACGAACGTATGGGTTTACTTCACACGTGTCGCGTAAGGAACCAGTGTAAGCGTAGTTCTTGTAGTCCTGGAACTAAACGGGACAACGAACGTATTGGTTTACTTCACACGTGTCGCGTAAGGAACCAGTGTACGCGTAGTTCTTGTAGTCCTGGAACTTAACGGGACAACGAACGTATGGGTTTACTTCACACGTGTCGCGTAAGGAACCAGTGTACGCGTAGTTCTTGTAGTCCTGGAACTTAACGGGACAACGAACGTATGGGTTTACTTCACACGTGTCGCGTAAGGAACCAGTGTACGCGTAGTTCTTGTAGTCCTGGAACTAAACGGGACAACGAACGTATGGGTTTACTTCACACGTGTCGCGTAAGGAACCAGTGTAAGCGTAGTTCTTGTAGTCCTGGAACTAAACGGGACAACGAACGTATGGGTTTACTTCACACGTGTCGCTTAAGGAACCAGTGTACGCGTAGTTCTTGTAGTCCTGGAACTAAACGGGACAACGAACGTATGGGTTTACTTCACACGTGTCGCGTAAGGAACCAGTGTACGCGTAGTTCTTGTAGTCCTGGAACTAAACGGGACAACGAACGTATGGGTTTACTTCACACGTGTCGCTTAAGGAACCAGTGTACGCGTAGTTCTTGTAGTCCTGGAACTAAACGGGACAAAGAACGTATGGGTTTACTTTACACGTGTCGCGTAAGGAACCAGTGTACGCGTAGTTCTTGTAGTCCTGGAACTAAACGGGAAAACGAACGTATGGGTTTACTTCACACGAACGGGTAAATTACTTATTTCAAGTAGAAATTATTAAAAAAATATGCATAAGTATATTTTGAACAGGTTCCGGTACCTATCAAACGTGTAGGTATACGTTATTTTGTTACACTCAAATTAGAGACCAGCCAAATAAAAGTCATTTGCCAGGTACGCGATCATTGTGCCAATTTCTTAGAGAATCCTCTAACATCGAGACTCTTCACAATAGGTTTGTTCCCTTGTCTGCGCTTTTGTTGGTTATAGCTGTAAATACTGGTCATGGAGAAAACAAGTACGATGTAGTTAATGTGTCTTCTTGATGGTGGAACTTCCTAAAGTTCTTACATAGAAGTCAAGAAAAAGTAATAATATAATTATACAGCGATGAATGTAATGGAATATATTTCCGAATTGAAAGGTAATCCATAGATTATAGATCCGAGGCCGTTTTATAGAATTCCGTTGCTGCTGTAGTTAGTTACAATAGTTTCGAATATCGCGGCAAAAGCAGTGGACAAAACGGATCCACCGTTTTCACTTGGAACCTGGTAAAGTGGAAAGTGTTACAAGAGAACAGTTTTTATTCCACCTTCAGTAAAATGTGGCGCGAGTAGACATAAACATCTGACACTTAAGAAACTTGTGTAGATACAAGAGAGGAGATGCAAACTCACACTGATCCTCCGGATGATCTTGTGCTCAAGCGATGTGATGTGCTCTGCAAGTTGAACCGGCTCCAAGTTGTTTAAGACGAGAGACACCCTGCGGGACACCTGTGGCGTCTGAGCGATGGTGTTGCGTACTGAGACGTGACGCATCCAGTCGTACGACGGCACCTGCGATAGGTCGACCAGTTCTGCCTGCGGTGATCTTAAACCCGCTTGGAATTCTTTCAGAGATGCTGATAGGCCATTTTCTAAGTCGAACTGCATGGGGAAGTTCATTATCCAGTATCTGAAATAATGATCAGTTTATTGCAATCTACAACTACGCGACTGATCCGGAGGCAACTGGTTCCTTGTACTGTTGACCATTTGTTGAAACTAGCATGGCGCAGACAATGGCACACAGCTTAGCAGTGCTATCTCTTGACAGCTTCTGTGGCGGATAGTGCTTTACCTCTCACCCACTGATACACATCGGTGTCATAACTAAAAATTCTGACATCTACATAAATACACTGTAAATTGAATTTTACACAAAAGGTTACATTTATAATAACGATAATAGTTAAAAGATTTAAAATTGTTAAAGCATATCTTATTTGAGGCAAACCAGTTCACTGTGGATGGAAGAAGCCTAGAAGGTACAATTGCTATTCCTCCAGGACTTTCAAATAACTAACACCAAATACCTTAATAGGAATAGCTTCGGTATTTGCTAACACCGAGTTCTCTCTACAATGCAACAATTGCACTCCTTCAGTCGGAAAACATAAGCATGCGCAAAAGACAACAGTGTATTATGCAATCGACCTGCCCAGGGACTGCTACCTTATTGTGGTGGGCAGGTTTGCGTGCTTTGATGATTCCTGGAGCTATGCCGGCGGAAGCGTATGCTTCTGGTAAGGCCACCCTAGCCGGACAGGTCTAGGAGGAAAAGTCAGACGAAATGCAGTCCACATCGTCCCTACTCCCTTTTCCTCCCCCTTCCCCTTTCCTCTCCGCCCTACTAGTTTGTAATCTTTGCTACTACTTGCCCCTTTCCTCCAAACAGCCACATATTTCATTTCATCTTCATATTTCACCCACTCATCGTCTCGATTAGCCAAGTTGCCAAAAAATGAGACATTAAGACCAAATATCAATCAATCTCATGCAATCGTCCGAACATTAGAAGGTACCTGATGGCATGGCAGACTCTCAGACGGAACAAGGTCGCCGCACAGTTTGTGCCCGTGGTGTGACCACATGTATCTGTGGTGCAATGTGGCGCATGCTCCGTCTGATTGTGAAGAGATATCAGCTGTTCGGACAGTTCGGTGGACAGTGTGAACCATCTGTGCATGAGCAGCACCACATACGGGAGTTTCTTCGCTTCCTGCAGGACGCAGCCGGTCTCATCTGGGAACACGGGATATTAATTGTTTAGGCGGAGGACCAGTACTTAGACAGTACGAGAAAGTGGACTGTGAGATTTCATAGGTGAGATGAGAATTGATGGACTTACCCAAGTGATGACTTGATGGCGCACCACTGGATGCATAAGATGGGCGTATTTGTAAGCCCACCATAGACAGTAAAAGAAGAAGGATACTCTAGTATAAAAGGAAAGTATGAAGTATGAAATGCCTGGAGCGAGAGGTCGAACTCCGGACTGCAGAGATGCGAGGCGATCGACAGAGGTGGAGGTCACAGGCGACGGTTAGGAGACACAGCGAGATTGGCGGTTTAGATATTCGGAGAAAAACTATGAAAACTGCACTTGTTCTTGTAAGAAACACTGTATGGTAGGCTAGGTTATTTGAAGAAAAAAACTAATGCAGGCAGGATGCGCTGCACGGAGGAATAAGGTGAAATGTCACCACGAGACGATGAGCTATACGAACCGTGCGTTGCGAGGCAGACAGAACAATACTGACTAACAACGAACTCGGGACCGGCAGTGCAGCCGATAAGATAAGAGAAGGGGTGGGAGGGGTGAATCAAGTGACGTGAACTAGATTACACTACAAACTAAACATCGGCGCGAACATTAATCAATTAGATCCGCGTTAAGCGGATGAAAACTGTACCTGCGTTTATGGTGTCGGTGTCGGGACAAGCTTGAATCAGAACCAACAGAAACATTAAAACCCGTATTATGAATGTGTGAACAACCTTATCAACGTTTTAGTACGGTTTCGTGTGCAGTGGTACTTCTAGCTTTCAATTGCACCTTTTAAAAATTTAGCATACGCTTCTCAAAGGCGAGAAACGATATCGTATGATGTGTCAAATTTTTAAGGTGAGTGATCCTCAACCCCCGTTGAGTCTTTTGCATCAATCACCATTAGATTTGAGATGGCTCACAACTTTCTTTACAATTACAAATAATTTACTTAAACTTCTTTGTCGTAGCCAATTGGTGTAAACTACGTCAAGCAAACGCAACGAACAAGGACCAAAGCTGAAAATATTTTTAAAACAACTCAATTCGCTTCATTTGCGCCGTTCGTTTGGGTGCACGGATTCCAGCCTTCTGACAGGTCCGGGGCCTTTTAGCTGGACTGTGTGTCTACATGGCAGTATATACATAACCTATCTGTCATTGCTGACGTCAGCCGTGAAGGGGGCGACTTACCAAAGCTGTTGACGAGCATGCGAACCAGGGTAGGGAGATATGCTGCACGGATCCCAGCCTTCTGATTGGTCCGGAGCCTATTAGCTGGACTGTGTGTCTACATGGCAGTATATACATAACCTATCTGCCATTGATGACGTCAGCCGTGAAGGGGGCGACTTACCAAAGCTGTTGACGAGCATGCGAACCAGGGTAGGGAGATATGCTGCACGGATCCCAGCCTTCTGACTGGTCCGGGGCCTATTAGCTGGACTGTGTGTCTACATGGCAGTATATACATAACCTATCTGCCATTGATGACGTCAGCCGTGAAGGGGGCGACTTACCAAAGCTGTTGACGAGCATGCGAACCAGGGTAGGGAGATATGCTGCACGGATCCCAGCCTTCTGACTGGTCCGGGGCCTATTAGCTGGACTGTGTCTACATGGCAGTATATATATAACCCATCTGCCATTGATGACGTCACCCGTGAAGGGGGCGACTTACCGAAGCTGTTGACGAGCATGCGAACCAGGGCAGGGAGAGAGGCTGCGCGGATGGGGACTCCCCCCACCACCACCTTCTCCCCCTCCAGCCAGACATCGCCCTCCGACACTCCTGACAGCAGTTGAGTCACTAGAACACAACATATGATTCACAGCGTATACTTCATGCACATAGTATGACAGTACGGAGAGGGTGGGGGACCCCCTCAAAACCCCTACTTCCACCCAAGCCACACATCCTCTTCGATACCCCTGACAGCAGCTGAGTTACTAGAACACAACATGTGATTCACAGTGTATACTTCATGCACATAGTATGACAGTACGGAGAGGGTGGGGGACCCCCTCAAAACCCCTACTTCCACCCAAGCCACACATCCTCTTCGATACCCCTGACAGCAGCTGAGTTACTAGAACACAACATGTGATTCACAGTGTATACTTCATGCACATAGTATGACAGCAGGGAGGGGGTGGGGGACCCCCTCAAAACCCCTACTTCCACCCAAGCCACACATCCTCTTCGACACCCCTGACAGCAGCTGAGTAATTAGAAACGCACTAATATACCACACAGTTCCCTTTTCTTTGATTCTACGCCACTGTAGGTATCTCGACAGAAGATTTGAAGTACCTTGAATGTCATTATGGGGGATCAAATATCATGGCCTTACCAGAATTTAGAAACAATACACTGGGTTGGAAGATGTTTGGAATGTAGGTTTTAGGTCGTCGGGACCTCTGTGTCTCGTGTTTAGGCCCCAGCTTTTGGAGCACGACATTTTGAAATTCTTAAATTAATAATTCTTATGTTCTTTCTTATCCAGTTTACTTATGAAATCGATATTCAAATGAAGATAAGAAATAAAATTGTTGTTGCCATGCTTTGAAAATGATCAGATCTTTCCGATATCCGTGAAAGTTTGAAGTACAAGGTTTGAGTAACAAACTCAATTTGTTTAAACATAATAATTCCCTCAATATCACAAATAAGATTATTGGGATACAAAGAGTGGGCCAATACGAATAATTGTATTTGTTGAAAACTGCTTGTCACCAGTTCTTTATCCAAAGAATGTTAAGACTAAAAAATACACATCTCTGATCATGTATTTGTGCCCGATTTTTTTTTATATTACTGGTATACGGGTATATTAACAATATTTTTCTTCTATAAAAATGAATGTTTGTTTGTCAGTTTGTTTGTCCATAACCATTCCTATATTCCTATACCATTAATCCGATTACGATAAAACTTTGGTGAATTCTTGTGCGCATGCCCGTGAAGGTTTCAAAATGAGTCCAACCTCCCCCCCCCCCCCCCTCCCCCCACATACACTGTGACACCAACCTGCAATAATGCGTTCTTATACCATTCACCCGAATCTGATAAAACTTTGCTGAGTTGTTGTGCACTGCACACGCCCGCGAAGGTTTCTGAATTAGTACTACCATTTTACAATAGGTGGCACACGAGTCGTTTCAATAAGACTATATTAGTGATGACGTCAGATTAAATGGCGGACGAGCTATCTGACTCCAAACAACTTTCATGAAACGTAGCTATTATTTAAAGTAGTAATTGTATCATTACAATACTTGACTTATCAGTTTAATCAACTTCTTTTTCACTGTTTCGCGTTAAAGAAAACGAAATATCTGAACGGATAACCCTTGCTACAATGTTTGCAAAAACTAAATTATCGGTCAACTGTCATGATTGTTTGGAGTCAAAAATACGGTTCGTCATTGGTTGAGACGGGAATCGTGACGGTACACTAATAATATACTCTAAATGTGTCTTTGTTTATTTGTCCCGTATGCGACTTTCGCTGTCAAATCAATTATACCATGCAAGCCCCAAAGGACAAGCTGTTGGTCGATCTACATCTCAAGCACGAAGGAAAAAGGCATCACAAACTTCCGAAACAAGACTGGAAACCGGTCGAGTAGGCCTACGCGCCTAGCGCTCATTGCTCAAGCCCGTTCGTCTGAAACATTCGAGCAATGGGAAGCCAACACCTTCTGATTTATTCGTGTACGCACCAGACGGAAAAACAAAAATATTGTGTATTCAAAAGCACTTCAATAAGCATCACAAAGACTTTTTAGCTTCCAGTGGCATTGAAACACATGTATACCTACTCGCTATAGTATTTTAATAAATCAATTATATAATTAATTTAATTAGACATGGTTTTTATGACCATTGCGAAAACGAACGCCAAAATGCATCAGTCAGACAATATGAGCTAACAGGTTCATCCATCCAGACTAGTTTGAACTCAAGCTCGCTTGCATAAACATTGATCATCTTTACAAGGTTGTGGTCGGGATTTTTCAGTTCTGGTGTTTCAACCTACGGAACTGAAATAAGCTTGAGCTTGTGTGGTTATCAGACAGTTTAGGCTAAGTATGTTTGCACGTGCTATTCCTGACTCAGCCCACTTGATAATCGTATCTTGTTTCTTATTTCGGCCAGAGATTATATCTTTAACACACGAGTCATGTGTAAAGGAAATAATTATCACGCACACATTTATTTTGACTGAGGTTGTCGTTCTTAAAATAGTTTTCAATTTGAATAACATAAACCGATTTAAAATACGAAATAATCATGTCATAAATATTTCCCCGAGTATCTCCAAAAATAGCGTGGATATAATTTTTATATTATATAAGAAACTCGTAGTTCCAATAATCTGTTATAGCATTTAAAGTTTATAATGTTTGCCTTGCCCTCTCCTTCATTGTGTAAGTAAATAATATTATGTATTTCCCAACTTAGTACTTTCCAGTCTTGATGTTTTCGTATAGGCGGGATAGGCTACCAAGATCCGTTTGGGCCGTTGGGTTACGCAGACACGTAAAAAAAGATCTTGGACACAATACTGCATGAAGCATTATTGCCAGTGCTTCTCTTGCTCGTATTTGTGCCCCGTTCGATTGAAACACTCAACAAAACATTTTCTATTCACACCTTTTATTCGATTATCGTTCTCTATTTGTAAATATCGTGAAAATATGTTTTCAACTGGACCTAATTTGATTCAGAACTCGTTCATGAATAAAAGGTTTGTTTTTCTCTTGAATCCGTACAAGAACGCAGTCCATGGTTTCCATTAGCAACGTAGACGTTTGCAAAATTACAATGAGTCCAAGAGCTTGCTTTGTTGATCCAATAACATCTGCCACGAGGCAATTTCATAGCAAGTCTTTACGCTCTCTCTTTACACGTGTGGGGACACGGCCACGTTATTCACATTAGCCTTATTCAGGTTGTTCAGGATTAGCAGTAGAAGAAGCAGTAGCAGTAGCAGTAGCAGTAGCAGTAGTAGTAGCAGTAGCAGTAGCAGTAGTAGTAGCAGTAGCAGTAGCAGTAGCAGTAGCAGTAGCAGTAGCAGTAGCAGTAGCAGTAGCAGTAGCAGTAGCAGTAGCAGTAGCAGTAGTAGTAGCAGTAGCAGTAGCAGTAGCAGTAGCAGTAGCAGTAGCAGTAGCAGTAGCAGTAGCAGTAGCAGCAGCAGTAGCAGTAGCAGTAGCAGTAGCAGTAGCAGTAGCAGTAGCAGTAGCAGTAGCAGTAGCAGTAGCAGTAGCAGTAGCAGTAGCAGTAGCAGTAGCAGTAGAAGCAGCAGTAGCAGTAGCAGTAGCAGTAGCAGTAGCAGTAGCAGTAGCAGTAGCAGTAGCAGTAGCAGTAGCAGCAGCAGTAGCAGTAGCAGTAGCAGTAGCAGTAGCAGTAGCAGTAGCAGTAGCAGTAGCAGTAGCAGTAGCAGTAGGAGTAGCAGCAGCAGTAGCAGTAGCAGTAGCAGTAGCAGTAGCAGTAGCAGTAGCAGTAGCAGTAGCAGTAGCAGTAGCAGTAGCAGTAGCAGTAGCAGTAGCAGTAGCAGTAGCAGTAGCAGTAGCAGTAGCAGTAGCAGTAGCAGTAGCAGTAGCAGTAGCAGTAGCAGTAGCAGTAGCAGTAGCAGTAGCAGTAGCAGTAGCAGTAGCAGTAGCAGTAGCAGTAGCAGTAGCAGTAGCAGTAGCAGTAGCAGTAGCAGTAGCAGTAGCAGTAGCAGTAGCAGTAGCAGTAGCAGTAGCAGTAGCAGTAGCAGTAGCAGTAGCAGTAGCAGTAGCAGTAGCAGTAGCAGTAGCAGTAGCAGTAGCAGTAGCAGTAGCAGTAGCAGTAGCAGTAGTAGTAGCAGTAGCAGTAGCAGTAGCAGTAGCAGTAGCAGTAGCAGTAGCAGTAGCAGTAGCAGTAGCAGTAGCAGCAGCAGTAGTAGTAGGAGTAGCAGCAGCAGTAGCAGTAGCAGTAGCAGTAGCAGCAGCAGTAGCAGTAGCAGTAGCAGTAGCAGCAGCAGTAGCAGTAGCAGTAGCAGTAGCAGTAGCAGTAGCAGTAGCAGTAGCAGTAGCAGTAGCAGTAGCAGTAGCAGTAGCAGTAGCAGTAGCAGTAGCAGCAGCAGTAGTAGTAGGAGTAGTAGTAGTAGTAGCAGTAGTAGTAGCAGTAGCAGCAGCAGTAGTAGTAGGAGTAGTAGTAGTAGTAGTAGTAGGAGTAGCAGTAGCAGTAGCAGTAGTAGTAGGAGTAGTAGTAGTAGTAGTAGCAGTAGCAGTAGCAGGAGAGTAGTAGCATTGAGTTTATTAGTGTAGGGTTAGAGACCCAGCGGCCATTGGCGGCTATCTACCAATAAATTTCCCGTGGACTCTAGTAGTACGATCCCGTACCGCTAGAAAGCGCTACACGTACCCACTGATGTCAGCGTTCCTGTGGAAAGAAGGGATACTACGTAGTACGATCACGTGGCTTAGGTCTAGCCTAGGTCTAGGCCCAACTCTTTAAGTCTAGGCCATTACTAGGCTACAATAAGCCTAGGCCTACATTAATAGGCCTACATTTGTAACGTAGTACTACAGCCTAGCCTATATAATGTATAAAACCTTATATAATGTGTTGTAATAAAGTATTAGCTTACTTATTGTTAACTTCGTGCCCGTTTGACATGTTTATCAGAACAGATGATAATGCTTTAATAACAATATCCACCGCCATCTGGATACTACTACCTAACCGACTTCGCATCTGCGCGTACTACGTAGTATCCCTTTCTTTCCACAGGAACGCTGACATCAGTGGGTACGTGTAGCGCTTTCTAGCGGTACGGGATCGTACTACTAGAGTCCACGGGAGATTTATTGGTAGATAGCCGCCAATGGCCAATGGGTCTCTAACCCTACACTAATAAATTCAATGGTAGTAGTGATGGTGGTGGGGGTTGTGGTGGTGGTAGTGGTAGTGGTAGTGGTAGTGGTAGTGGAAGTGGTAGTGGTAGTAGTAGTGGTAGTGGTAGTAGTAATAGCAGTAGTAGTAGTAGTAAGTTAGTAGTGAAAGTGGTAGTGGACATATGCCAGCAATATATTGTGGCATAAAACTGCTGGCAATACACTGCCGTTTGGACGTTTGGACGTTTTTTGGACGTTTGGATGGTGGCAATAAGGCTCAATTTCCTTTTGCTTTACAATCTCGACCGGACAGTGTCCTTAAGAGAAGAGTGATAAGAGTACAGATGTGATGGATGTGTTGCTGAAGGCAGAACGTCTGGAAAAGAATAAAATGGCCCGAAGGCAGAATGAATTTAAAGTGATATTAGTATGAATTAATAGAAGAGGTTGGATTAGCAACTACTAGGAATAAAATAGGTTGCCCCTGTCAGATTGTTAGGTCTATTTCGATACAAGGCATGATCTCACCTACCTAAGGTGTTGCAGACGACTGCGCGCGCCATCTGTTGGGTAGAGTAGGCATCACCTCTAGACGACACCACCTGAAACAACAAGTGTGTCCAGGGATGAGCGGTGCAGCGGACGGGCTCGGTCAACGGAACTCGTCTCGAGTCGGTATAGTAGTCCCAACATACCGACCTCACATCCTCATCTACTGCCCCTTACGTCGACGCTGTTTTCACAAAAATCAGAAAATTCCTCGCGTTCTTTCACACTTACACAGTCTTCCGCTTAGTAGAGTGGAGTGTATACAAGCCCAACTGTTCGGGATTTTCAGATAAGCAACCTAAGGTCGCAAATTATCCATAGAGAAAACTTGTGCAAAAATCGAAATTGGCTCTGCCAAATTGTGGAAAAATTGTGCAAAAATGTGACGTAAGTACGTATTGACATGAATTTAGAATTTGTCACGCCAAGATGAAATGGCTATAATTGTTTTTGTTTTGTTTGTGCAAAAATCGAAATTGGTTGTGCAAACTTGTGAAAAAATTGTGCGAAATAAAATAATAAATAAATGATTGTGGTAAAATAAATATATATTTAATTGTATTGTATTGCTTTGCATTGCATTGCATTAGATTGTGATGTTTTGTCTTGTCTTGTATTGTATTGTATTTTGTCGATCTTGACATATATTTAGGGATTTGTCAAGGAGACAGAGACTGTCAAGGAGACAGAGCTCAAGGTGACAGTAAAAAAATATGGGACATAATCAAAGAAATCTCAAACAAAAACACAAAACAGTCGGAAATAACGAAAATAACAAGTTCATCTACAGGGATGTTGACCGATAACCCACAAGAAATCACTGACACTTTGGTGAACTACTTTAGTGATATAGGAGAAAAAATTGCTATTAATATACATGAGAGTAGTTAATGACCCCACTGGTCATGAAATGAAAACAGCTGATAACATCTTTCATCCAAATTCTATATTTCTAGAACCAGTCACTACAAATAAAATTTTAGATCACTATGAAACCATACACGGCTACTGGTCCTGATCTTATAAGTACTCGCATTAAAACCATTATGGATCTCATAGCCCAACTCTTACAACACATTATAAATCAAAGCTTTGTTACGGGAATCTACCCTGATGTTTTCAACATTTCTCAAATTAAACCACAGATATAAAAAGGGAAATAAAGCTCTAACCAGTAACTACAGACCTATCTTTCTTCTATCTAATCTCTCAAAAATACATGACCAATTCATTAAACATAGGCTTTATAATTACTAAGAATCAAATAAATCAATTTCACCTAATCATTTTCGGGGTTACGGGCGAACAGGAGCACTGATGATGCAATACTAACTCTGACTACGAAAATTCATACCATCATTGGCAACAGTGAAAAAGCGATCGCAGTTTTCTTAGACTTATCAAAAGCCTTTGACACTGTCTCTCACCTTATTCTGTTTAAAAAGCTTGACAAACTGGAAATAAGAGGGACTCCCTTAGAATAAATTAAAAGTTACCTTTATAATAGACCTCAAATAGTAAAACTACAAAACACGGTCAGTAAAAATCGAATTATAAACTACGGTGTCCCACAAGGGACTGTTTTAGGACCACTTCTCTTTTTATCATTTATTAATAGTCTCTGTTCACATAAGGCAGGATGCAAAGTTATTACATTTGCAGATGATACAGTCTTAATATTCTCCTCTTAAACCTGGAATGAAGTCCATAAATGAGCAGAAAATGGGTTAAAGAAAATCAATAAATGGCTAATGATCAATTTACTAACATTAAATAAGGAAAAAACTACATAATATGTAGTCTTTTCCTTCCATATTCTTTTCCTGTGGAAAATATGATATATTATATCACATTTTCCCCAAGAAAGAATACACAACCAATTATATCTATATTACAAATCCACGCTCATTATTGCAACCCCACCAGCACAAACTGTGATTGACCCTCGCTATTAAAAACCAACTGTACGACGTACCTGGAAATAATTGTTGATCAACATCTTTGAAATGGGATACCCATATTCAATCACTCATTAAAAAACTAAGATTTTCCATGATAAATTTCTACAATCTAATCCCACCAGCACAAATTGTGATTGCCCCTCGCTATTAAAAACCAACTGTACGACTGGAAATAATTGTTGATCAACATCTGAAATGGGATACCCATATTCAATCACTCATTGAAAAACTAAGATTTTCCATGATAAACTTCTACAATCTACGAAATATTTTATCATTTTCTAATCTAATGTCTACTATGCAACAGTACAGTCTATTATTCAGTGCGCAATAATTAATTGGGGGGGTGCTTATGACAACTACATAAAACCCTTAAAGACAATACAAAATATGATCTTAAAAATAATGCTCAAGAAAGAAATACGTCATCCCACTGAAAACGTGAAAGTGCAGGTGTTTACCAAATACGTAAACTATAAACTATATGCTCTCTCTCTATGTACATATGCTCACTTTAATAAACTAAACTGTCTACCCCATAACCCCACCATTAACTACAACATTAAAACACGTTACAAAACCAGCAATAAAATATTTTAAAGCAGAATCAACAAGGGCATTACTCAGCGACATTCAATGATCAAAGGTATAAAGATGTATAACCAAATTCCTGTAGCAATTCGTAAACTCAAATTAATATTCAATATTCATCTAAAAAAGTGGCTCCACATATTTCCCATCGAAGACATTAATGATACTATCAATGGTTTCAAATGATGAATCTTGAGTCCTGTTCACTACAAGACTCACCTTTATATTTTGTTCTCCTCTGTTCATTAGTGTTAGTTATAGTCTTATGTGTTTGTAATACCATTAGTTTGATTTGATGTATTTTAATGTAAAGTAAACAAAACTTATGTTCTTTTTTTCATTAAAATGTGGACTTGTAGGCCTAGTCCAATTTTAATTATACTTGTCCTATTATATTATATACGCCTTTTAAAGTGGTAAAATACATAATTGCACAATATAAATAACCTCAACATAATTTAATTATTTTGTTTCTGGACTTCTAGTAGTATGCATTTTCAATCCAAATATCTCAAAATCTAACACTATATTATCATGTTTCTTAATTCTTACGATCTTTTGTAATAAGAACGTACGGGGGCCCCGCCTCAAGATTAATCTTACAGGGGCATACAAAATATTGATTTTGTATTATGTATGTATGCATGTATGTATCTATGTATGACTCACTTGAAAAATAAAACTTAACTAACTAACTACCATTAACTTCGCTCGCCAAAATGTTATTGCAGCAACTTCTTGTTTTTGCTTGCACAAAAATCTATTTAACTTGTGCCAATTGTGCAAAAATATAAGTTAATAAAAACCTGTGATTTCGTTGGATGGGGGAGCCTGGTAGGTCTTCATTGTCACTTAGTTTTGTGTACACAGTACATACTATATGCAAGGCAGTGAAACGATTATCTACAGGGCATCAAGGCAGTAGAAAGGACCAAATGTTATGACATTATAATTATGTTTACTTTTATTTCATATTCATATTCGAGGTTCAACGAATCCAAAAATATGGTTCTTGAAGATATTTAGCGATTAATGCTTCCTGAGATTTGGGAATGGTTGCAAGACTATATTATGTAGACTAGTACCATATATGTATATATATATATATATAATATGCTGAAAACCAGAAATTGAAAAACCAACCCCGACAGGGAATCGAGCCAAGGTTTCACATTAATTTCTGGTTTTCACCACTAATTCACCCCCAAGAGTGGTTCTTTAAAAATATCCTTTTAAAAAATGTATATATCCTCGTGTTACACTTACGCTTGGTCATTTTAAATGATTAGCTCCAAACCACCAACTATCTAAAAAAAAAAACAGTTTCTTATCTTGTCAACGAGAACATTAACGAGATCTCGTGTACATTGTTAATTTACAGGTACTATGAAATATTAGTTAGTAGGCTACTAACATGTTTTCACCATCGCTACCACCAGTGGGAAGCCTGGATGCTATGGATGTAACAAATTAGTAGCTTACTCAATCTTTCATAATTCACCATGGCAACCAGGCTTCCCATATGTTGTTTCCACGGCGATGACAAGCTATAGTAGCTTACTAAATATTTATCCGAAGTTGACACGTGAAGAAGAGGTATAATGGAGCCGAAACAATTGAGATGTAGCAGCCATAGTCAGTTATGAATCAGTTCATTGCAAAAGTGGTACGAAAGTCGTTCCTTTATCAATGTGAAGTCCTGGTTGCATCAGTGATCAGTGGTGACGTGTTGCGAAATAGCAATGTCCTCATTAAAAGGTACATATTGCGGTTGAGCGGTTTCCGATCGCAACCACGGCGGTGAGGATACTATCCTGACCCCTAGCGGACGTTCGGTTTACTTCACTCTTGCCTTTAGAGTGTTAGCGGAGTTCACACACATTAGCTATAACGATAAGGATCCTAGACGTTCCGGTTCACACGCAGGAACTAGAATAACGAATGCCAATGATCTTCAAGAAAAGGATAGGCCTGAACGCCTACACGCATTTCCGTATATTCAACTTCCAGCCATAATCCTTAGCAAAGTGTGTGAATCGGCACGGTGTAAAAAAAGTTAAAAAATACTGACGGAAAAATTCGCAGGATGACAAGGATATTATAGTGATTGAATGTGTCATTTCAAAAAGAAACACTTGATTGGCAAATGTGGCGTAAATGACAACTTGTATAGTGCCAGCTTTAAGTAACTAAGTTACTACTACTTACTTGCATAAATGTATTGTTTTACTTTACTAGGAAAACGCTCCGCGTTGCCAGATGAGCGAGTTTTTTTTTTTAAGTAAATCAAACATATCATTTGCATATCATATTACTCTTACAAAAAAAAATACCTTTATAATGTACTCATGTTTTTTTTAAAAGATAGTGGTTCAAACTACAACCTTAGAATTTGTGTATATTATTTACCGATATGTTGCTAATAACTGCACGAAATATTATTTAAATCCGTCAAGAAGTTTTCTTTAAATAAATTAAAACCTTTAAATTGATTTTGCAATGTATTTCCGCATTATTTAATTCAACCGTGGTCTACTCAAAAGGCTCTAATTCATAAACTATTAAACCTATCAGTGATTAGAAAGTTCCATAATGTAGATACAGACTATGTCTAAAATTAATCATACAATAACCGCATTTAAATGATGATAAAAGCTTTTTTATTCGTCTACAAAGTTCGTTGTTAACATTTGCATTTTTGCCGTTCAAGTCATAAAACAAAATACGTCATTGTAGCCATTCTATGATAGCTATCACAATTCCAAGTACATAGTGAGAAAGGTCTGACTGTGCACGCCATTCGTGCTGCATACTATGTGCATCTAACTTCAATGGTCCTCAAATGACAATCATTTGAGTGGAACACTGTAAAGAAACCAATGAAAATTCCTGTAAATAGAAACTAAATATTTTGTTACAAAATGGCGGTTAAATTTACAATTCCAAAACTTTTATCCAGTGTCGACATTGTTGGCGTGGATATAAATATAAAACATTATTTAAATCTGTTCATAACTTTTAATTAAAAAAAAAATAAAACGGGCTTTTCACTAATTAATTTTTTGTAGGTTGGCATCTTGACGAATTTTGCTGGTTATGTTAACAGCATCGAGTTTAGTAGTCATAAATGTTGACCAAAAATTTCAGCCAAATAGGCAAGCCGTTAGACCTGTGCGCGACGAATAAAATTTAGCGCACATACAGACACACAGACAAAGCGCCGATTGAGTTGTATGGAGAGATTCACTCCGCTTCGCTACGCTCATCTAATTAATTTATTTTAATTTAATTGTTTTATTGGCCACACATTACACGTTTCAATATTTTCGTCAAACATTGAATTCACGAACAAAAGCAAATCAAAAACTGTTTGGTTAGAAAAATGCAACAATAGCGAGTTTTGATTGATGCTTTATTGTCCTTGAATTCAATACGTTCGACGAAAATTTTGAGTCGGCATCGTGATCGTAATCGGGATCGAGATCGAAATCGTACATTTTCTCATGCTAAATCGATTGTGAACTGCGCCATAAGAACCACGTAAGTTAATTTTTTCATGATTACGATTACAATCACGATCCTGATAATTATTGTCGTTGTGATACATATTCATAGTGCGAACACCACAACGGGTGGAACGGCCTTCATATAATAATAAATCTAGCTTTTTCCAATATGAGACTTTCATTTTTAGACTACGCACGCACACGCACACGCACACGCACACGCACACGCACACGTATGCCCTAGGGCGTGATGGAACCGCCCCGTTCATGTAACACTGCCAGTTAGGTCGCAGATAATATCGTGTTGACTAGATCGCTGCGTCATCGCAAGTGATACTAGAAAAACATGTGTGGACCACTTCAGTTTGTTACGATAGTCATCGATTTATTTTTACCCAAAGATAATTGTCCATCGCACTTTTGATTGTTTCTTTGAGCAGACCAGCAGCATCCTTGCAACAAAAGTCAAAATTTATTGCCATTGGACCGACTTGTTATGCAGTTTAATTTTATCAGGGCAATGCAGTTTTAGAAACTATATTGTCACGCTTAGTCATTCTCATCACAGAACGCCTACTCTAATATTATTCGTTATTAATATTATTATTATTAGTATTCATAGTCGTCCCCTAAACCCAGGGGCGTCCGTTGTTGCCAAATAACAGTTTTACGCATGCTATTTCCTACACAGAAAACCCTTAGCAACATCGGGCGCCCCTACCTATAGGGCGCCCGTGGTTGCCAGGTAACCTTAGTAGGAGTAGGTAGCCTTGGTAGCCTTGGTAGGAGCTAACCCGGGGTCATTTTAACATGGTGTTGGCAAGAGTTTAGGAGAGTTAAAATGTACAAGAACCGGGTCCCTGTATATGTGTCTATATTTTTACTTCGATTGCAGAAGGTCCGGGGTTCGATTCCCGACGGGCTATAGGTTTTTAGGTTATTAACTTCCATCTCTGTGATATGAACATGTATACAGTGTCTGAGCCATGATAACAACGAGCCCCCCCCCCCGCACTGGACATCGGTTCTTGGAACTGAGTGGTAGACAATAAAACAAATTTTGTTTGATTCTTTCTTTCTTTCTTTCTTTCTTTCTTTCTTTCTTTCTTTCTTTCTTTCTTTCTTTCTTTCTTTCTTTCTTTCTTTCTTTCTTTCTTTCTTGTAAAAACATGTGCGTATGATAACAAAGCAGTGATGTTATTCATGCAATAAAATGTCTTTTGTCTGAGAAACATCTAGCACCATTTTGGCAACTGCAATATTAAACCACTCAAAATAAAAGATATGTTTTTAATATCAAGAGAACGCTTCAGGATATTGAAAATTAGATTCTTACACGAAATTTGGTTTTGTATTGCAGCTAAACAATGAATTTAAAAACTTTAAAATGTTGTAATTGTTGCGGTTTTTATTTCGGACATTCATTATTCAATAATGATTGAAATTACAATTTCAACAAATAAATATTTAAACGTTTTTAAATTATGGTACAAAACCAAATTCGGCGTAGGAATCCCTTTTTCAATGTCTCGAAGGGTTCTCAGGTTATGAATAAAAAACCGTTAACTTATAGCGAGTCAGGTCCGCATTAGAGCTAAAGTCGATCCACTGTATACCCAACTATTTGTCATTGTGCTACAAATCATGTTGAATATACACTTAAATATCATGTTAAATATTTGCGAAAAATAAAGTAGTTTCATCGACTACTTTTTTTAATATAAATATTTGAAATCCGTCGATTTCCCTATCCTCTACCATTGAAACTGTCAAAAATCATACACTTTCGAATATAAAGCATCGACTAAGTAGATACTAAACATTTGTCATTTTCTTTATTTTATACTCAATTTGAAGATAATTCTAAATATGTATGTATGAATACAATCTCTCGACTCGTTTTCGGTCAATATTGGCTTCACTACAAGAACATTTGATGGGAAATCGGGCGAGCCGTGAAACTATGGCAACACTGCGTGCGATGACGTCATTTCTCTTTGAGCCCGCCTCCGCCTCACGTCAAAACATGAGCTGGCTGTCACCTTTCCACGATGCGACGTGACTGGACTTTTTCTTATTTACATTTATCGTCGCTTCCAATTAACATTTTGCGTCATACAAATAATGCACACAATTCAAATTGAAGGCACAGTTAGAAACGGGAATGTATCTGAATGCGGTACGTGAGGCCAAATACCTTACTTGAGGCCTAGCCTAGGCCACCTTTATTTAGACTTAGGCCTAGGCCTAGGCCTATATTGCCTGATCCGAAATGAAATTCATGTATTGTACGTCCGTAAACGCAAACATTTTCCCCAATGTAGATATGCTAAGTATAGTATGCCAGGAGGCATCTGTATAATATGAAAGAAAATATGCCAAGTCCTAAGGCCACTCAAGGACGTTTTGTGATCATTTGACATGTGCAAGGCCTAGGCCTACCATTTATGTAGCCCCTCTACACGCATTTGAAATAATTTACATCCATTGCATGCCTTCACATGTCCTAGATGGACTTAAGTTACTTGAGATCACTTCGTCAGGTAAACAATTGCACAAACAACATGATACGATACAAAATATACAATCCTATCATTTTCTTTTATCGTAATAAAACGTCCTCCGCTTCGTATTCCGTATTTTTTCGACGCCATTTTCACCATCTGACAATAACAATGTCTTTGCAGCGTTGCCAAGTATATTGCAGGTTGGCAATACTTTGTCGATGAATATTAAAAACGAGTTTTTTGTTTCCTTGGCTTTGTAAATCAATTTAGATTTGTATCCATTATAAAGTCTATAATTTGTGAATGTGTTGTGGTGTAATTAAAGCCAAAAGCGAGATAAGAAGTTGACTACTATTTGGAGTTTTGATGAACTAATTTCGTTTTTAGGGATTGGCTATTCTGCTGTCAAACTAGTGTCTAGAATCATGCCATTATAAATAACTGCATTTTCGTGTAAATACTGGATTTTTAAATAGTATTCTTACTTGATTACTGAATATATTTTACATTTTATAGTAATTTAACATAATAATTGTCAAAGAAAAAATTATTTGTGATTATAAACAAATATTAAAATCATTGCTTGAAACTGGTAGTTTGATCAATGGAACGACTTGGACAATTTAAGGCTGTACGTTCTTTCACTCCCACCATGCGGAACATGCGATTTCCGTTTGTTAAAATTGCTTTAAAATTATTTTGAATTATCCCGACAGAAAATGAAAAATATTTAATTCTCTAGAGTAGGAAGTGCTCCTTATTATGAATGTGTCTTTGGTGGTCCAATACATATTTCTGTTGCAACAACATCACATTATACACATGTTAATTAAGTACATTTCAAAAACGGAACTATTTATTGGAATAAAGAAACATTCATAACAGAGCACTAAATTCTTTACAGGATGACATATTTTAATTTACCTTTGGCAAAATTCAAAAACATATTTTTAAACCAATTTTAACCGACCAAATCGGGTGTTCCAAAAAGGCCAGGTGAGGTGACCTTTCGTTAAAATCAATATTGTGGGTATATACCGCAGCTATACAACTATCAGGTCTACAGATAACAAAACAAAATATAATAATATTCAACATTTATTTCGTTTGGTTTAATTCCAATAATTGAGTTATTATTGTACTATGTGATTTTTTCACACGAAACATATTTTGCATATATTTTAATTCGTTACCTGTAGAACCTGATATATCTAGCTAAAATGTATAATATATGATAATATGTACCCACAATCTCGATTTTATAAGTTATAACGAACAGAAAACCTTAAATTCTCATGTGTTTTAAGCTTGCCTCAACACGACATGGCAAGACAAAGAAGAACAACTACTGACTGTAGTACATGCTCTGTCGTCTTCCCTCTGCTATGTCAGTGTGCCGCGTGTGTTTTAAGCTTGCCTCAACACGACATGGCAAGACAAAGAAGAACGACTCCACTGACTGTAGTACATGCTCTGTCGTCTTCCCTCTGCTATGTCAGTGTGCCGCGTGTGTTTTAAGCTTGCCTCAACACGACATGGCAAGACAAAGAAGAACGACTACTGACTGTAGTACATGCTCTGTCGTCTTCCCTCTGCTATGTCAGTGTGCCGCGTGTGTTTTAAGCTTGCCTCAACACGACATGGCAAGACAAAGAAGAACGACTACCGTACTGACTGTAGTACATGCTCTATCTTCTTCCCTCTGCTGTGTCAGTGTGCCGCATGTGTTTTAAGCTTGCCTCAACACGACATGGCAAGACAAAGAAGAACAACTACTGACCGTAGTACATGCTCTATCGTCTTCCCTCTGCTGTGTCAGTGTGCCGCATGTGTTTTAAGCTTGCCTCAACACGACATGGCAAGACAAAGAAGAACAACTACTGACCGTAGTACATGCTCTATCGTCTTCCCTCTGTAATCAAAATCAAGCTCTCATCTGTGTCAGTGTGCCGCATGTGTTTTGTCAATCTTTCAAGTCTGCGGTAACTCTACAGCCACATTCACTGCTGTGACGTACGAATGTTCCATCTGCATCGTCGGCACATTTTACCCACCACCGAAACGAATGTTTACATTTGTAATACCCACATGGCTGCATGTACGGATATGTGCAAACTTTACAAGAACACGATTATTAAAGTTTTGTGTACCGGTAACAATTTAGAGTTATTGTAATAATCTTTAAAAAATGTATACATGACATTCTGATACATTTTTGTATCCCAGAAAACACAGCCGAATAAGGCTTTTATAAACGTTTAAAGCTGCTCCTTCTAAGCTCTCTAAATCGCTCATCTCTCACCGATTATGTATCCCAGTGTACTTACTTATGTGAAGGCCTGAGGTCTGATACCTGACACGAGACGCTAACATAAGCTCACTCGCGTGTTCGAGAGGTGATCAATATATTCACAGGTGATAATGTCTCCGCGCACTGAGCGCTGTTCACTAGGCAACCATCGGAACACAACTGATAACATACCCTTCCAGCCTCTGGTACGACCGCAATGCGCACGCCTAGAAATATCGGTTGTTAACACTACTACACGGCTGTTTCAAGAGAGACAGAGCAGGAGAACTTGCCTCGTTTGATACAATCTGTGTATTGTTTACGGGTTACATGGCTACAATATATACCTTCGTAAGGAAACCTTGTTTATTGTGCACACGAGCCTTAGCCGATGAGAACTAGATATTTTGAGATGGTCGGATAGTTGGGTAGGAAGTTTCTAAGGCAAGGGTGTGCAACTTTTCCGTGACAGACATTTTGAAGTAACACTGTTTAGAGTGCAGATATTTTTAGTTTGACATAGTTGAAACTCCACCCCCTAGTTATGTGATCATCGACCAGCACAACAAATATGACACCATAAAAAATATAATAATATAAATAAAATAGTATAATAATAATAATAATAATAATAATAATAATAATAATAATAAAAATAATAATAATAATAATAATAATAATAATAATAATAATAATTATTATATTAATAATAATAATAATAATAATAATAATAATAATAATAATAATAATAATAATAATAATAATAATAATAATAATAATAATAATAATAATAATAATAATAATAATAATAATAATAATAATAATAATAATAATAATAATAATAATAATAATAATACAATATAAATAAATAACATAACATTTGAGGAATTTAAAATATTAAAAATTCAAATGATTATACGGATTTATACGAAAGTGTGTGTTTTTATTTAAAGTAATCCTTAACTACATTCTGTAAAATAATAAATAATATTTGAGTGCTCATTCATCTACGTTCGAAAAAAGAACATTTTCATTTTTTTGTCTAATTCATACTTTAAAGTCTCTATATTACGCATATAATATGCCAAACAATCACAATATATTTTATTTCTACTCTTATCCAAATGTTATGCTACCCATTACTTTATGTTCCTTGGGAGGTAATGCCCGTCTGGGCCCGGAGTAGAATTAGGTCCAGAGTGGCATTGAGAGGCTGTCCATTAATAACGTCCATGATTTAGTAAAGTGATGTCAACATCATGGGCACCGTCATTTTCAGAAAACCTTTATTTTTAAATATTCTGGCTTTCCATAACTACTTTTTTATATAAGGTTTGTTTGATTTACTTACACCTTTTGCACTTTTTGCAATGTTTTCCATTCTCTGCTAAAAGTACAAAAGGTGTATACGTAAACAAAATGAATCATTATATCAAAAAATAGTTATTATGCAGTTTGGTCCAAAATGACATAATTTATGGACAACCCGCTAGAGGGGACGAAATGAGAATTTCACATTCCCTAGATCCGCCACTGCAGCTCATGACCTTGATATACGCGTTGCAAGGTCAACCATTGTTTACTTTTGTTTTTCGAAGAATGAAAGGGGAAATGGCTCGTAGTTCCAATTTCGTTCTAGAAATTTATTTATTTCGCTAAAACGGCGTTCCCACGTTGCCAACGCTGTTCTGTGTTTCGGGGTCCACAACTGAACTTCAATATTTCTGGTAGGAAAATTCATTCAATAGGGAGTAGCAACTCATGTTTACTTGAATTGACTTTTTGGCGCCTTCAGTTTGTTTCATAGCCTAATCTGGATGCAAATGGAGATGCCTATCACTTTATCTAGTTTGCTCTTCCCTTACAAGGTTAAACACTTCAATGACCACATTTTACCAATGGAAATGGTAATAAATATGTAAGTAAATAAAATTAATTCATACAAGGTGGCATTTTAGATTACAGCCAAGTGCTTGTAAGCTGTCAAACAAACGGAGGTGACGTATTCCATTGAGCTTTTGTTTTATGTACTAGCTAGAACTCGAACAAGTTTGACATGAGGAGGGCAGAGATCTGATATGAAGCTAGATGCAAACGAAACTTCCCAGATACAGAAAATTCGTCACATGCGGTATTAAGTATAATTTGGCAGTTGGAAAAAACATCGATCTACTACGAGCACTTTCTTTAGCTATTCTTTTTCCCTTTCAAAGCATAGACGGGAGACAGGTCTGTACGTTGTGCCTGCACCTGTATGGTGCGTTCCCATGCTCTTGCGTCGGACGTTGGCAAATTGTAGCCATTCATAACCATCGCTGGCACCGCCCCCTCGACGTTCGTCAAGGATACTACGGGCTACGATTGGCCAACGTCCGACGTCCAACGTCCGACGTAAAGGCATGGGAACGCACCAATACTCAGATAATCAAAACAAAATATGTATTCCTCCCAGGAGTCTCACTACGTGATCGAGGACCTATCCATGGACGTGAGCCGGACGCCTCGTCTGACGTCACGACGCCAGGCAAGACGTCATGCCCAGGTCGTTGAGCCACCGGCAACGTCTTCGACCTCCTTGGAGCGGGGTCGACTTCAAGCTCCTAGGACGCCGGTAAACCCACCCTATCATCATATCCATCGACAAACAGACTGGATAATACCCTGACTATGTAGCTGTGCATCGCTGTAATTTACGAGCCCAAAATCAACATTATAATTAGGCCTACACGCGAAGTAGCAAAGCTGAACTTTTGTAAACTAGTAAGTAAGTGATAAGTAATAATTGTCAACGCAACTGCTATGAGTATCTTCCAGTAGGCCTACAATCTTTATTAATTAGTTTTTAATTCGCAACCAACTTTTCGATGGTTTTCCAAAAATGTATGTTATGTCAAAGAATGATTAAAGATACGAATGATCTTTCTAGTAACCCGACTCGTTGCTTGTTTCAGTACTCACCACAACCGAAGCCGAGCAGCGACGCTCCAGCCAAAGGTAAACACCATTGAGTTTATTAGTGTAGTCTCAACGGCCATTGGCGACTGTCGACCCATAAATCGCCCGTGTACGCTAGTAGTACTGGGGGGAGCCGCTGTGTGCCGCCACATCAGCGCGGCCTAATCAGTGGGTACGTGTGACGGCACCTAGCGGCTAACCCCAGTACTACTAGCGTACACGGGCGATTTATGGGTAGACAGTCGCCAATGCTCGTTGGGACTCTACCTTACACTAATAAACTCAATGTAACACACTATAAATACATGAGGTCCATGAGGTCACTAAACCAAGGTATGTTGCAGCGACCCCGCCGTGTCGCGCCAGCCAGCAGACACGCAGCTCCATGATACCACAGTCCAATGGTCGTGGAGACGTGCCTCGCCCGCTCACCCGCCAGGCGCAGGCGCAACAGCAGGCACAACAGCAGCTGTTACAGCAGCAGCAGCAGAAACTCCAGGCAGAGGAAGCAGCCGCAACCGCCGCGTCTGCCGCTGCCGCTGCCGCTCAGGTATTGCACTGCATGGTGACTCATTTTCTGTACATTGTATCCATCATTGCAGTATCTCCGAATAGTGCAGGGTATACGAGCCTGTATGCACATAGTTAGTTATGTGTTTTGCATGATCCATGTATTGTCATTATTACTTTATTTACCACACTCATTATAAATATATTTATGGACAGTAGTAGCCTACTGGTCGGTACCTCCAGAATATATAGAACAATCATCATCATCATCATCATCATTATCCATCGTCGTTTCCTGCTTCTGGCAGGGTCAGCTTGGGTTTCACAATCATATTTTTCCACCTCTTTCCTATCTTTCCACAATCGTACTTCCTCTACTTGCTCCCAGTTCTCTCCCCTCGTCTGTTGGTCTTCAGCAATTTTGTCCTTCTATCTCTTCCTTGGTCTTGGTCTTGGTCTAGTAAATAGCGCTGGCGTATGCCTCTAGGGCGGTGCCGGGGTCTGCAGACGCAGCAACGTCGTGAAGGAGGTGGAGAGACTTAAGAGGAACCGCGAAGAGCGCCGCCAACGTCAGGCGGAGCTCAAGGAGGAGAAGGAGGTGTTGATGAGTATCGACCCCGGCAACCCGAACTGGGAGTTCCTCAACATGATCCGGTACTAATAACACCGCTAGTAGTGAGCCGCGATAACATCGAGTATTCATTGATAACATCGAGTATTCGTGTTCGAATAACGATCAGTATACATTATAGATGTCAAAAAAATCAGAGTATTTCTTTCGTGTTATATTAAAGTAATAAGTAAGTAATGTAAAATTAAAATAAATATGTTTATTTGAATGAAGTGTTGATTTCTTTTCAGGGAATACCAGCAAACTCTCGAATTCCGCCCATTGCGTGACACGGATCCAGTGGAAGATCACCAGATCACTGTTTGCATTCGGAAGCGGCCTCTTAACAAGCAGGGTAGGATTGCAATGTAGCACTAAACTCTAAGCCTACTGTATTCGAATTTGGGGTGGAGGGGAGGTTGCCTATCCTTTGTCTTGTTATGCTATACTGCTCTCGCGAACCCCCAACGACTACGACAGTGTCACTAGTGTCGGCATCAGCAAGTATGATAACATAAATCATCCCGGATTATGTTTTCAAAGGGGCAAATTCACATGCGGAATATTGATGCTTAAAACTCAGTTTTCAGGTAGCAATTAGAAAGACATCAACAAATGATCCGAGGCGGGAACCCTTCAATACTACAGGCAAAATAGTCATGTTGAATGGTACAAACTAAAAGTACTCCAAAATAATAACTTAGGCATACATTTAGGTGCAAGTTATCTGAGGCATGAAACACGTTTGTGTTCCACCATATAATAATTTGGGCTTGGGCATATATATATTTTTGAAGTGGAAGTCACAGTCATGGTACACACCTTTAACAATGAGTGCTTACATGTAGATCTTGTGCCCATTCCTGATCACTAATACATCCCTGAAACTTGCACTCAACATTGCTACATCGTTTGTTTATTCTGTTGTCAGAGTTGATGCGAAAGGAGGCAGATGTCATCACCATCGCAAGCAAGGACCAATTAATTGTTCATGAACCAAAATTAAAAGTAGACCTTAAGAAATACCTGGACAATCAGCAGTTCCGATATGACTACGCATTTGATGACAATTGTTCAAACGACCTCGTCTACAAGTAAGTACACATTCAAATTAGGACTGTCTTTCAAGATAACATTTGATTGATTGATATTTGGGCTTAACGTCTCATAGTTTTGCAACGTGGCTAATCGAGACAATGAGTGGGTGAAATATAAAGATGATAGCGGGTGTTCAGATGTGAAGAGAGTGTCAGACCAACACCCTGCGTCGTCACCGAATCATGATGAATCATTTTCAAAAAGCAAAAAATGAAGAATTGGTCATTTGCAATTAGTGCCAAATCATACCAGGCCGCGCTTTCTGAAGCTAGTAACTGCTAAGTAGTATATCTGCTCCTTTGTCCTCCTTTTCAGTTTTCTCCATTTTTCTCTTCTTTCTCTGCCTCACTATTTTGTGAATCCTTATACGTAGAACGTGGAACCTATACCTTATAATTAAATAGGATTCTGAAAATCTTTTTATTTCTTTCAGCCACTGTGACCAAACTAACCTTCTGCTAGTGTTTTGCCAATTTTAATCAATATCACGTTAATCGGCCGACATTGCAAAAATGTGCAGAAATAAAATATTTTTCAAAGAATAGCCTACTATCAGCAAACATTATTCACGAACTTCGTTTTTGCGATTTTTCCGTATCTAATGATTTTTTGTTTGCGGATTGTTTCACCAGCTCACAGTTAAACATACATAGAATTACTTATTAGTGCTAAACCAGAAATCTACCACTAAACTATGTATATATTAAGGTATGTCACAAACATGTTGTGTCATGTTGTGTCAAACATGATATGTCGCGACTGTCAACAATGTGAGTCAAAGACCGTTCACGCACTCAGCTCGTGGACCTTCATTTTCCGTTCGGCTTCTGTTCCAGATACACCGCACAGCCCCTCGTGAAAACCATCTTCGAAGGTGGAATGGCAACTTGCTTTGCTTATGGTCAAACTGGCAGCGGTGAGTCTACATAGAGATTAAAACTCAGTACATCAAACTGGTGTCGTCATCGTTGGTACCCAAGCGTCCCTCAGTTCATACAAGGAGGGGGTCTAAGCGATCTAAGCGATCCAAGCGTCCCTCAGTTCATACAAGCCAATAAAATACAATACAAATAATACAATATAATTGGAACTCAGTATTTTATTTTATATATATATATATATTTCTTGACCCCGTTTCCAACATTCACTATCGGGTAGGGGGGTGTAGCAAAGTATTCCATTTCTTGGGCTGATGTCTTCGTTGCCGGCTAGCCAGGCCTGACACAACCACCTCCTCAACCTCTTCCTCGATCACTTCTTCCGTTAACAGAGGGCTGTTTAGTAGTTCCCTCCATCTCTCACGGTTTTCCCATAGTCTTTCTGCTTCAACTTCGTTCCATGATCTTCCTCTATTCTCCACACTGTCTTTGATCTGATTCATCTACTAAATAATGCAATACAATAAATAAATAATACAGTACAATAAATAATTAATACAATACAACAACAATACAATAACAAGGCAATACAAAAGTGGCTTAATAGAGATTACATGGGATCTCTGTTTACACACAAACCCAACAAACCCAAATACAATTTGAGTACCTGTAACCTGTAATTAAATCTGAATCTGTAATAAAAAACATATATAAACAAAACTGTCTTTTATAATGTTTGAAAGTTTGTAACTGATTTGGTACTTGTAAAGTGATTTCATTTTAGAATGGGTATATATGTGGATGTTTTGCTCTTTGCGTAGAAAGAACCTTGAATACACAACAATATTTGTTAATTATGCATAACTTAGAGAATCAATTATATTCGATTTGAATCCACATTTGTGTACCCCTTGTCATCTCTACTATAACTAGCAGTTAATGGTGCACTTCTCTTGCCTTAGGTAAGACACATACCATGGGAGGCGTATTCAACGGAAAAGTCCAAGACTGCAATAATGGGATCTACGCATTGGCTGCTAAAGATGTGTTTCAGTTTATCAGATCTTCTCGCTACAAGCCTTTGAAGTTCATCGTTTCTTCGAGTTTTTTCGAGATATACAGTGGGAAGGTGTGTACATACTCTTTTTTTACTCCTCCTTTTGTTTATTTTTTCCAACATTTTCTTGCTTGTTGAGTGGTTCTGTACTTTCTACTTTCTACTTGCACACATTTCACCAACCTATTAGACTTTATATTTTGTTTGATTAGTTAGTTTTTGTTAGCAATTACAACTAGTTGAAAGTGTACCAATTATTGGGCCCAGGCTTATGTCACATTATATTACTCTTCAATGGCCGAGTGACCAATGGGTAACATTTCATTGCAATATATTCTACGTCTCGCCCGGAGCTACCTTGAGCTTTTGGTCTCCTTTCTACTTTCCCCAAACACAACTAACTTACTAAGTATATACAAAATTTTCAATTGTGGAAAAATAACTGTAGTGTTAGTTTGGAAGTAAGTGTGAAATATTTAATAAGATAGAGAGAAGAGGTTCGGTTATAGTTATACACCCTGTAGTATCCGAGTCACGCCTTCTTTTACCTTTCAATGCTTCCAGTCAGACGATATACGTTATTGGTAACCAGTTTCAATTGCACAGTGTTGTTTCTAAGCATAGTGTTACTGGTGTTGTCTCGAACCAAGATAACACTGATATAGACGAATATGTTTGAATTTTGTTAGGTAAACCCTGAATGAAGTTCTCTTCAAATACAGTTAATCCAGTAGAATTGCCAGAATTGTCGGAAAACTGTTCTCTTTTATCTTAGCTTAGCTTCGTTTGCCTGTCCTGCACTTTACACTATAGAAGTCAGTATAAGTACTCAATCGTTCTTTTGTATCCGTGTAGGTCAGAATACGTAGCTGTATGGTGTTCGCATGCAATTAAAACTTACTAGTGTAGCCAGTGCAGGAGATTTAACGCGCTGGCTACACTGGCCATGCAGTGTAACCCAGGCAACGAAGCTCTTATTTACTAAGGAGGGATTATGTCTCAATGGTTTAATTGCCAATTAATGCTGTCAAGGAGTTAATCAAGTGCGTGAACTATAACGGGAGCTGAATGGCATCATAGCTTGTTCAAAACTGGCTCTGTAGTGTTGTAATATAATAATAGTAATTTCACGAGGCAACTTGCTTATAATAATTGTTTCCAGTCAAAGCTCCGCTAATGTTCAGATTAACGTGCTATTTGTCTAGTTGTTTGATCTACTCGCAAACAAGAGCCAACTCCGAGTGCTGGAAGACGGAAACCAGCAGGTACAGATTGTCGGATTGACGGAAAAAGTAGTCGATTCCGTGGACGATGTTCTCAGTCTTATTCAGCATGGAAATTCTGCCAGGTATGATATATTGCCTAACAGACTGCACCAGGCAACATTAGATACATTAGAAAAAAATGAATTGAATCGATGGACAAACAAGCTGTCAGAAAATAAAATGTTCTGATTTTGGAAAACAAACCTTAAAAAAAACATACAACATTTACACAACGTTGATGTCCATCATTAAAAGTTTTAACTGGCGAGCAGCTAATGTCGTTACATTTGTTTTTCTTCAACGTTGCAGTTGTATGATTTTGACAGCTGGTTGTCCGTCCATCAGTTCAGGTCATTACCTCCATTGTTGTAGTCCGGATGTGACGCCTTTCCGCACCCCCAACCCACACAAATGGATTGTTTTGTTTCCCCTTATGACGAGCCCGGTTGATGTGTGAATGTGATGAATCTGTTTGACCGACCTCCAATGACCTGTCTGTCGAGTACATCTTAATATTATTATTAATACATTCTCATTCCACTTTCTTTCTCTGTAGAACCCACTATCTTTCTGTACAAGGCATCTGGGGAAGTTTCAGCTATTACTATTAGCTATGCACGTCCAATAACTCTAGTGGATGTCTTTCTCTGTAAAGCTCGGTTTACACACTTAATTAAGGTTTAAGGTTTAAGGTTTAACAAAATCAAATCAAATCAAATCAAAAGCAATATAGCGTTCACACACTTTCCTAATTTTTAATATTTAAGGATACCATAGCAACGTTAGCTCTTATACCTATAATTCTTAGCCCCGCTAATGAGAGGGGATGTTTTATAAATCCGGCCAATGGTAATGAACGTAAATGAAACAGTTAAGGAAATAAAACCTTAAATCTTAATTAAGTGTGTATACCGAGCATAAGACATGACGTGTACAAACAACCTGTCCTATAGAGATTTATTACCACATTGTGTCTGTCTACAGGACATCTGGGCAAACCTCAGCTAATTCCAACTCGTCGCGATCTCATGCAGTTTTCCAAATCATTATTAGAATTCCCGGTATCAACAAAATTCATGGAAAATTTTCATTGATCGATCTCGCTGGTAATGAACGCGGAGCAGATACATCTTCATCAGACAGGCAAACAAGTAAGTGGTTTAGTTAGTTGATGATTCTAGCTAGACGTAAGAGGGTGCAGTTATAATAGGGATGGGTATGTGGACATTTTTACTTAGGTTTTATAAGATCATGGTGGGAGTAAAGAAACTCTCATAATGAAACCCCATTGAAGTAAAAAAAAAAACTAGGACGCAACAGTAAAATTGTAAAACTTGGGGGGATAACGCAGTGGTGGTATTGCTTACAAACAATTTAAGCTTACTTATATTAGTTCTTTATGACTGTGGACCACTCTTCTTCTGTTCTGACTTATTCTCACACTTAACTCAGTAGCAGACATACTTTTTTTATGTCATTCATAAATTACTATTGTAAATAATACTGATTTTCTTTTGCTTTCAGGAATGGAAGGTGCTGAAATCAACAAATCATTGCTGGCTCTGAAGGAATGTATCAGAGCTTTAGGTCGTAAGGGTGCTCATCTGCCGTTCCGCGCCAGCAAACTAACGCAGGTGGGTTTCATTCAGTGAGCATTGTGCTAGAATATTACACTTTTCTGTGGAGTTATAGGTTTTATAGCCCAGGTTTAGCTTTAGAATATATACCAACATTCGTGATGAGATTACTGCAGAAGAAATGTTAGGACTTAAGTACAGAGTACAGACCCCAGGGTCCAAAATTACCTAAGTTGGCAAGGCGGCAAAAAAATATTGTCTACTTGCTGCACAGCAACCTTTCTCCTGCTTTCGTCACAGGCGAGGACACACCCCCACCCGTAGCCAATCAGCGATCGCTAATGCGGGGGTTTGTTTCGAGCGGTTCGCTGGTTGGCTACGAGCTCCTCGCCTCTGACCGGGGCTGACTTTGGCAGTTCCATCGTATGGCTCGCCGGATGCTGGCTGATGTGTGCATCCCATTCCCACCCACGTTCGGCGGGTCTATAGTGATCGTGTTTCCGTAACAGTCCCCCTAGTGCGGGGTTCTCATGCTCTGACGCCGACGTGTAGCGTTCGTCGTTGGGCAAATAGAAATGAAGCCTATTTGAAAAGGGGAGGAGTCGCGTACGTCGTTCCGTTGCCTGATAGGCCAACGACTATACGCCGGCGTGGGAGCATGTGAACCCCGCATTACCTTGTTTGGTTAGCCGAACTGTACCCCAACGAAAGATAACATTCAGAGTAGTACCCTTATTATGTTCTTTGTTCATTGAATGTTGTTCATGTTTCGTGTCATGTTCTTTTACTCGCCTCATCGCACATCCTCTCTGGCGACGGAAATGTTTCAAATTTACTCAAATACATTAAATGAATTCTCTCAGCCCATTGGTGGTTGACTGGATACAAGCCTTCTTATTGGCCGTCTCTAAAACCACGGCGTTGTTTGAAGGATACTATTCAACTCCACGTGGAGTGTTTTCCCTTTTTGGCGAAACAATTAATATGGCAGGTAAGATTTAAAAAAAAAAAAAATTAACTGGCGGATGATTCGTAGATCTTACGGAGGGGAACCGTCTGAGCAACCAAACCAAACTATACCTTGTACGATGCGCGCGCAGGTACTCCGGGACTCGTTCGTCGGGGACAAGTCCAAGACGTGCATGATAGCGATGGTGAGTCCGGGCCTGAGCTCGTGCGACCACTCACTCAACACACTGCGCTACGCAGACCGCGTCAAGGAGTTGGCGGCCAACGACTTGGCGACCGGTGACCTCACTCAGCTGCGCTCGCTCAACGTAAGTCGTCACACTAGCCCCATTCAACTTAAAATAAAATAAAATAAATACATTCACATTTAGAGTCTACCTACTCAGTAACTAAACTGATTTGCAGTGGGCGACTTAAATTATCTAGTTATTATTGTTCTTGTATTTATATATTCTAGGATATTCATCAAAACCACTATTTTGTATGCCTTTATAACATGAAATTATCTCCCAATGTTGACAGTTTCAGTTTCATACCGATATTTACATGAAATATATCGGGTACTTTTCTGTTGCAAGTGGATACATTTGGTTAACAAGAGAAGAATTAGTACCTATTTAAATCTTACAAGTTTTCAGACAAATTTATCTCTTATTGGAGAATAGCGAAAATAAATGGAGCCTACACTTAAAACGTAACACCTACCTTGTCATAATATTGTACTGTACTAGGCCGGCAAGTACCTGTATAAGTCGTCGTGGGGTAAAAGTACACCCCTCCGTTCGCAAAATTATGCCAACCAACGACATTGTTTCCTGTTTCTCATCATTCCTGTTCTTTCCTTGTCCTCAGGATACACACCGCATACTTTCCGTGCCAGCTTCCTCTCAAGCTCCGAAGTCAAAGAATACCGTTCTTTGTGACATACAGGTAACGGTCTGTGGGGACACTTGATAACTGCAGTATTGCTAACTATTAGGTTAATTTGTTTGTTTATAAGCCTTTTTGCGTATTACACTGCAGTGGTGTATTTGAGGGTATGCGCGAGTAGGCCTATACGGCGTATACAAAACAATTCCCCCCCCCCCCCCCCCCTACCCCTGTATACCTAAACAAAATATACAGGGTAAACGGCGTACACCTTTTGGTATGAATGAGGAAATCATTAGCAAAATACAATAATTAATATGCAATCAATCATATCATCACCACTATCAAAACCCAAACATATACAAAACGAAAATCTCATCTACAGATAATAGTATTATATGTTGTATATCTTATATGATAATATCAACTTCAAAACGATTTAAAGCAACCAATTGCAATATATAAACAATCTTAGGCAGTGCGTCCCAAACCCACATTAACTGGGGGGGGGGGGGGGGGGACTTTCCATTGTGCAATAGCATGTACGTTCTTCAGGAAAGAGGGTATACTCATACATTCTGGAGGACCAAGTGGTGGACGCGCATATGCTGCGTAAGTGTGTGTGTATGATGTTACAGGAAGGTGAAATGTGCTGACGTTCCACGAGGCAGTGTCTCGCCTGCAGACTCTGGAGGACCAAGTGGTGGACGCGCATAAGCCGCGTAACTGTACGTGTATGTTACAGGAAGGTGAAATGTGCTGACGTTCCACGAGGCAGTGTCTCGCCTGCAGACTCTGGAGGACCAAGTGGTGGACGCGCATAAGCTGCGTAACTGTACGTGTATGTTACAGGAAGGTGAAATGTGCTGACGTTCCACGAGGCAGTGTCTCGCCTGCAGACTCTGGAGGACCAAGTGGTGGACGCGCATAAGCTGCGTAACTGTACGTGTATGTTACAGGAAGGTGAAATGTGCTGACGTTCCACGAGGCAGTGTCACGCCTGCAGACTCTGGAGGACCAAGTGGTGGACGCGCATAAGCTGCGTAACTGTACGTGTATGTTACAGGAAGGTGAAATGTGCTGACGTTCCACGAGGCAGTGTCTCGCCTGCAGACTCTGGAGGACCAAGTGGTGGACGCGCATAAGCTGCGTAAGTGTGTGTGTATGTTACAGGAAGGTGAAATGTGCTGACGTTCCACGAGGCAGTGTCTCGCCTGCAGACTCTGGAGGACCAAGTGGTGGACGCGCATAAGCTGCGTAACTGTACGTGTATGTTACAGGAAGGTGAAATGTGCTGACGTTCCACGAGGCAGTGTCTCGCCTGCAGACTCTGGAGGACCAAGTGGTGGACGCGCATAAGCTGCGTAACTGTACGTGTATGTTACAGGCAGGTGAAATGTGCTGACGTTCCACGAGGCAGTGTCTCGCCTGCAGACTTGGAGGACCAAGTGGTGGACGCGCATAAGCTGCGTAACTGTACGTGTATGTTACAGGAAGGTGAAATGTGCTGACGTTCCACGAGGCAGTGTCTCGCCTGCAGACTCTGGAGGACCAAGTGGTGGACGCGCATAAGCTGCGTAACTGTACGTGTATGTTACAGGAAGGTGAAATGTGCTGTCGTTCCACGAGGCAGTGTCTCGCCTGCAGACTCTGGAGGACCAAGTGGTGAACGCGCATAAGCTGCGTAACTGTTCGTGTATGTTACAGGAAGGTGAAATGTGCTGACGTTCCACGAGGCAGTGTCTCGCCTGCAGACTCTGGAGGACCAAGTGGTGGACGCGCATAAGCTGCGTAAGTGTGTGTGTATGTTACAGGAAGGTGAAATGTGCTGACGTTCCACGAGGCAGTGTCTCGTCTGCAGACTCTGGAGGACCAAGTGGTGGACGTGCATAAGCTGCGTAACTGTACGTGTATGTTACAGGAAGGTGAAATGTGCTGACGTTCCACGAGGCAGTGTCTCGTCTGCAGACTCTGGAGGACCAAGTGGTGGACTGCGTAACTGTACGTGTATGTTACAGGAAGGTGAAATGCTTGCGGAGATGCTGACGTTCCACGAGGCAGTGTCTCGCCTGCAGACTCTGGAGGACGAAGTGGTGGACGCGCATAAGATGCTGGTGGAGAAGACGGCTGATTGGAGAGAGATTGACGAGTACCTTCTCAACTCGACGCGAGATGTCGACTACGACCAAGACAGTGAGATCCTAGACATACCGAGACATACCGAGCGAACGAGAACATTCGAAGGGAACTTTTCTTTTTTTTTAGAAAATACAGATAGTTATTACAGATTTTTGTGTGTCGAACAATATTTCTACAGTATTGTATAAAAATAGTTTGGGTATGAAAGATTGAACTGGGAAAGTAACTTAGCTTTTAAAAGATTTAATTTTGCAATAACACTAATCTTAAAAAAAATCTAGAAACATGGGAGTATGGGAGGAAACTACACGACTAGGCCTACTGATCGAGTTAATCGGATCTGCTATACGTAAGCGCTCTTGAGATGTAGAGATGTAGAAGTGCTTTAATTATGTTGGCTCATCTATTGAACCTTGTCTTTTTCATCCAGAGTTTGATGATATCCTTATGGTAGGGTGTCGTTAAATATTTTAAATTTAGGCCTACTTCATGTACATAAATTATTGATTTAAGATCTGGTTTTCAACTTTTTTCAGGCTATGCCGCTGAAGTTGAAAATCTGCTATCTGAGAAGATCAGCACTTTGATGGCATTTAAAGAAAAAGTAGTCAAATTCAGAGCACAGATGATCGCTGAAGAACAAATCAGTCAAAAGATTAAGCGACCAGCTCTCAACCGAAACAACTAATCGACTACCGTCCACAACTATCTTCATACTATGTTTAATTCAAGGCAATTCCTTGGACTTGTTAATTTAAATGCAACGGAGAAACTGTTGCAAAGTTTACTGTGTGAAATTGCAAAGTGACACTTAAATTGGTTCGGGTGTGTGATGAGATTCTAATGTTACTTCCAATTGAAAATAAGTCAAAGAACTGAAGGTGATTCTAATCATACATTGTATCACGTTTTTTTTTTCGGAAGTATTGTGAAGATCGTGCATTACTTGTGAAAACTCCAGTAAGCCTAACTATTTGATCTAGCATGGAATGCACCAATACTTTATCAGTAACTATTACACCAATCACCAATGCCCTCTCTAAAAAACATTTGGTTGAATTGAGCTTTTGCTAATTTATATTAACGATAAAAGCTAGTTTATTGAGCTTATGCAATTTCTACTTTTGAAAATTAAGAATTCCGTCTTATGAGCAAATAAAACTGTTAAATATTCAAATATATTTGCTATAGATAGGTCTACTAGCCAACCACATAATATGGTTTATTGAATGAAACCTATCTACCCTTGTTCATTTGCTGAGCAAATATAATAAATAATGTTCAAAAGCAACTGTTGAGCTCAAATAACTGCACAACCATTTTGGGGGTGGTGTTGTTATCAAAAATGTTTTTTATTCTTACAAGTTTTAAACAATGCGAGCTTATATTGTATTTATACTTATTTATTCCTTAATGTATGTTTTTAAATGTATGTAAAATAAAATTTATTTGTTGCGTGTCCACTGGCCACGTTTTTTACCTGATAATAACAAATTACAATTACACATTGATTAGTACAAAGCATCTACAGTGGAGTTCCGCGGGAGTTTACACCAACCTTTTAGGTAGTTTTCTTGGTACACCCCTAGAGGAAAGTCCAGTCGAGCAATTATCTCCATTCAAACTCGAGCAAAGGACGAGGAATTCAGATGAATGAATACACACATCACATTCTTCAAGGCGATGAGGTCCGATCGTTCTAGGAAAACAAGAAATTCCGGGGTGGCTTATCGTTTTAACGTATCTATGGGTGTCCAAAACGGGGGTGAAATGGTGAGGCCATGGTGTAAACTCCCGCGGAACTTTACTGTATTTTCCTAACCTACCATCAAATATTTTTTGGTAGGCAATTGTGTAAAAGGTATGAGTATTGAGTACATGATGAATGAAAGTAAAACTAATTGTAACTTTTAGCTAATCGATTTGGCAGATTGTAATATAATTTTCCAATCATCTTTTTGCAAGAAATTATTCAAACTTTTATAAATTTAATCTTCAACCTTCCGACTGTGTTTCTTGTAAGTGCATTGCCAGGTCACTTCCCCATGTTTTGTCTTTATACTGAAGTCAAAATAACACTTATTTTATCTATACTTGAGTGAAATATATATATTATTATTATTATTATACATACATAATACTACATAATACCATTACCAAATCCCTAATAACTCGGTCTTGTGCACATTTCTTATCAAATTAACATTAATTCTGACAAACAAACGGGCCTCCCTTATGGCACAACATTTTATTTAAATTAGTGTTCGGATTTGCAAAGGGTGATTTAAATTTTAATATTTATGTCAAAGTATATTTATGAACATGCAATTACTTGAGATATATATTATGTAAAGGGTATGCGTCGGGCTGTCATTTAAAAATGCATCAGATTCTGAGCTAACATTCCAGATAGGTGGTTATGTGGCGTGTAATGCCCGCCCTGTTGCCATAGAGATTGGGTGTGGTCTCGTTTGAAGGAAGCGCAAAACTCGATAACTCCCTCAGCGTTGTCACTGGTACCCAAGATGGGCAACAAGGTTGACACTTTCACGGAGGAGCAGTTTGAAGATTATCAGGTAAGTCTGTCTGCATTACTGTATATATTGTGTATACTGTAGTACTGTAATACAGGGACGAGATTCAACAGTCAACACAATTAGGTTTACTACGGGATATTAGCGTTATGCCATTGTTAGGCTAAACAAATTGCGGGTTCGGTTACCACTTACCCTTTACTGTAAAATACTCATATAAAAACGCCCCTACTAAGTATTCTCGTGCTTACGAAGTAGCCAACTCTAATTAGGTACAAACTTAATTTTTTATTTTTCTATAGTTCCTATGTCTAATTGAAACCAGGGCGATTCTGTATGGGCGACGATAAGTTTATCAGCGTTTTGGTCGTTACTGAAGACGAATACAAGGCAGATTGGCTCATCGCCTTCTTATAACAACTGAAAGCGGTGATAAACGTATCTTCACCCATTCAGAATCGCCTTACACAGCCCTAGGGAGATTCTGAATGGGTGAAGATACGTTTATCACCGCTTTCAGTTGTTACAAGAAGGCGATGAGCCAATCACTGCCTTGTATTCGTCTTCAGTAACGACCAAAACGCTGATAAACTTATCGTCGCCCATACAGAATCGCCCTGCTGGTCCACTAGGGATAATTATTTGTTGGTTACCTGGACCACTATCAGGACATTATAATACCGGCCCAAATAATAATGTTTGGTAGGGCGTATTCACATAATGAGCATAGCGGCCATGCCAGAGGCCCCAATGGCATGTGATTGGTAGTTCATTGTTACAATTTTTCAGATGGCGTTTGGTGCATATTCAACTGTTCTCTAACCTGTTTTATTTTTCTATGCCAAATACCGTAGCAGTAATAGAAGCTTTTACTATTAAGGTATTTGCTCTAACTTTGGTTTGCTATTATTACTTAAAAGTAACAGAAATACACTATTTTGTCTCAGTTACTCTTTTAATAGCTAACAATGGCATATAATAATAATTTTCGTAAACTTTATCGGGGAATATAGGTACAAATCTCATGTTTTGTGGTAAGCATATTTGTGTACTATTGACAGCTCAAAGGTCAACACACATTTTCCTCTCCTTGCAAGCCAGCAGGACAACAAAGTGAATTCAACTGGTGGACAAGCCACAATATGCCAAAATCACGTTGCTGATAAATTATATGAGAGAAAAGGTTGTAATACCATTGGAGACTCACCAGTTCAAGTTTATGACGTCACTTTCAAGAAGCCTATAGCCGTTGTGACGTCACGTGAATACTCCCTTTAGGCAATCTGCCCAGAGACAACGTGTCGCTCTGACTTGGTATGAGCTGTGAGGAAACTTGGGAGGGAATGTATAAGTTATTGCACAGGACACGTTCCAGGATCGCTTATTGCCACTGTTATCACAATGATATCGGTTAGAGGTCTGGACCCTTATTCTATAATTATCCCGCTATGGAAGCGGGCCGCTTTGGGTCGAAAACGGCCGATATGGAAACAATTGCTGTTCCACAACAATAGAACTGCCTCAATAATCCCCAATACTAGTGTTATTATTTCTCAATTGTTTTCATATCGGCCCGCATCCAAAGCGGGATCATTACAGAATAAGGGCCCTGGTAGTGATGGACTGCATCTCTGTTGTTTGCTCAATGTTAACCGTGCGTTGTATTTCTACCTCATTCCAGGACTGCACATTTTTTACACGGAAAGAGATTTTGAGGTAAGTGCGATTAAATTGGTCTGAACTTAAAGCCAAAGAAAAATGTGAAACCTGAAACGTGTATCGGGTTTCTGCTCATATTCATTCGGAAATAAATAAATTTATGTTTTATTGCACTCACTCGGCACTCAGTTATAAGAACTGATTTTCAGTTGGGGACATTTATACAATTTATAATGGGATTCGTTGCTGTGATCGTGACGACGTCAAAGTTCCCGTTTACATTATACACCGGCAGCATATAAATAGAATAAAGTCAAGTTAGAAAGTTAAAAAATAAACTACTATTTTGAGGTAAGAGCGAATAAATGGGTTTAAACTAAAGACAAAGAAAAATATAAAACGTGTATCTGGTGTCTGCACGTTTTGGACGCGGAAATAGATTTGGAGTATTTAGGTATTGGCAAGATGGTGAGCGGTGACCACTGACCAATCACAGCGTTTTCCACGCGGCAAGAGTTGAGCCAAGGTCTGTTGAGTCACCGCGCATCATCTTGCCGCGCGGCAAGATACATGGAAACCGGCCATTAGCAGACATAGGTTTAGTGAATACTAACGTTGTATAAACAACGAAAGAGTGTTGAAGTTTGTTGTTTTCAGTTGACAAGCTTTGTTTTCTCTCCTTTTGGATTTTAACCAACCTTTGTTTGTTTCTCATGCTTGTGACATACCCGAGTCCAGTGGTAACAACCTAATTTTCTACCTAACATCTAATTGAAACAGGCCCATTAGGTATAACTTACACCTTCCGTTGGTTATCTGTAACGGTGGGCGTGGCAAACGGGCGTGTGCACTCTACTCGGCGGAAGACTTAATTTACGAATGTGTGGAAGAACGTCAGGAATGTTTGGGTTTTCATTGACTGTATGATTACAGTAAGACGAGATTGTATGATTACAGTAAGACGAGATTGTATGATTGATTACAGTAAGACGAGATTGTAATGATTGCAGAAGGACGTGATTCAGGTATGACCACAATGTGGCATTTTATTTTTAGCTTTGAGGGACACTTTTGTAATTTCCTTATCTACTGAAGCTCGGTCTACACGAAACATAATAATATGCTTATAGTGCTGTTTGATTTTTTTACTGCAAATGGTCCGTAAAAAAACTATGAAAAGCTATGCGGCTCATATTGGCACGTTGCATTTACTTTGCGTTTCCTGTTTCTTAACGAAATTGAATAAACCTAATGTATGCGCATTGTAAATCGTATTTTCGTTTCTTCCATTGTTGTATTTCAGAGTTCACAAGAGATTCCGTGAGGTCAGCCCCAATCTTGTGCCCAAGAGCATGACGGGTAATGAAGCGGTCACGGTTATCGTGCCACGTGACAGAATGGAAAAGCTGCCGGAATTAAGAGTGAGTCATTTATATCCCATACACTCTGCAAATAAGACCCGAATAAAACAGTTGGCACAGTCAGTGGTACAGTTGGCACAGTGGTACTGGTAGTGCATATGGGACTGTTTTGGATTTGCGGGTTCAATATTCACTTCTGGTGGAATAATAACCTATTGGGCCAAGGGCGCTTCCAGAATATTTTACGGGGGGGGGGGGGGGGGCGTTGAAAATAACACTATATCCATGCAACACTTTTGAGCCGATAGGATATCAAATAATTAAAGTGAAACTCATACTTTATCAAAACAAGAATTTGATTGTGAATATTTGTATAGGTAATAGATTCGTGGTGATAATTTTTCTACTTATTACACATATAGCGACCCGAACTTTGACCGACAGATATAAGACCTAGCCTATTATTGCACATGCCACGAAATGGGGAACTTGTAACTACCAAAGTATTGGTGCCGAAACAAACTTAGTCGGGTTATAACAACTACTTATTTGATGAATCAACAACATTATAATATCATTTATTCAAAGTGTGCAGTACATACAAATAATGTATTATATTTTCGTTTTGAATATCATAATTTCAGGAGAATCCATTCCGGCACAGAATCTGTGAGGTATTCTCCAGAGATGGTAAAGGAAACATGACTTTTGAAGACTTTTTAGACTTGCTCTCCGTCTTCAGCGAACAAGCTCCAAGAGACATCAAGGTAAGAGAGAAAAGTAATAACTAATGCGACTATTTGTATGTTTTTCGTGGGCCTAATATTACTGAATAATATATTGTACATGGTGCATTCATAATAGGTTATGCATTATTATAGTGTTTAGCACGGAAACACAAAACTATTATTTCGCCGGGCGGTAGACGATAGGAAGAAGGGGGGAATGTGGGGAAAGCCGATGAACATGTTAGGGAAGCCGCACTAACCTGTTAACATTACATGGAGACGTCCCACGACGACCGGCTAAGGTTCCACCACACTGGAATGACAGATGTGCACTTCTCCACGGTCCGCAAGCAACTGTAGTGAGCGCTTATTCAACAACATGTTTGCTGAAAACGCTCGTGACGTGTATTGTAGTGACGTATAAGAAGTGCGGCTGAGGGATGGAATGGAAGGAAAATTCAAACGACACTAATTCTTAACAATTAGTATACGTTCAAAATGCAAATTAATGTATCATGTTATGTTCCCTCTAAAATTTGTTTTGAAGAAGTGGGTGGAACGTCGAGTACAAGTAGCCCTACCTAACGTACGGTACTGTACCACACAGTAATGCAACTTCGTGTATGCATGTGCTTGTGGCCTTTTATTAAAACCGATGGCAACAATTCTCATAAAGTTTATATTGCACCTCATAAGCTAAAAAGAAATCGGAATACCTATATCCAAAGATTACACATAATCGTTGGTTTATCGAATTAGCAATAATTGTTAATATATGTAGGGGCGGTTGCCCTGGAGATAGCAACAGTGGACTGTATTTTTTTTTGTTACGGAAAGATACATTAGAAAGTAGAAAAATTGGACTTACATTGCGGCGAGAAGCTTCAGTGGATGACGTGGTGAACAGGTGACGTAGATGACTTGACACTTTCTGTAATTATGACCGGCGCTGAGGAGAGTATATAGTTAGGAGTATAATAACATAGCAAGACGAAGGAGGTAGATATAGGAATAAGAACAGGAGAGTCACAAAGCCGAGAAATGAGAGTCTGACATAAAGTCAGCGAAAAACACGACACGCACGAACGACAGTACGTCCAGAGTGCAACCTAGGTACGACACGACAGAGACAAGACAGGGGTAAGACTGACAACAGACAGGGGATATTACAACGATAAGCTAGAGAAATTATGTGATAAACTACCCTAGTCAAACCACCGGAAATAAACGAGCGACATTGAAATAAGGCGCGAACAATATAAGACACCTTGAATGTCAGACCATGGTCACACGATATGGGGAACCTTTGAAGCTACAAATTAGTTATCTGTGGTAGCTGTCTTTTCAATATTCGAATTTTGATCACTAAGATGAATTTCGATTTCCACTTAGCTTGCATCCGTCATTTACTTTTAGAGAACGTCTCTGTACAGACAATGAATTGATTCTGAACTGATGCACTCCTTTGCACCCCTCGCAATTAGAATAATCATCAAAATATGATAAGTATCATTATCTTATGTAAACCTCAAAGCGCTGGTCACATGTAAGCGCTATTTCATTGATTCGTTATGGCCAGGTATGGAATGAGACCACACGTGTCTTGATCATAATGCTCGTGGTAATAATGTTGGCAGGTGTTTTACGCGTTCAAGATCTACGACTTCGACGGCGATCACCACGTGGGCCCGTACGACCTTGAGCAAGCTCTGCGGCTGCTCACGCGGGACTCCCTCTCGCTGGAAGAGGTCGCGCAAGTGTGCGAGAAGGTCATTGAAGAGTCGGATGTGGACGGAGATGGGAAGCTTTCCTTCATGGAGTTCGAACACGTCATCACTAGAGCGCCCGAATTCCTCTCAACGTTTCACATACGCATATAAAGCGGTGCTGTTTTAGTAAATAGCGCGCCATAGCACCAGACTCAATTCCAATAATTCATAGGTTGCACGTACGTCACAATCTGTGCGCGTGGCGGCCACATTTGTGATCAAACTTTGACGTTGCCATGGAGAAACAATTGAAGACTGTTGTGGTAGAACACAGAAATTCTTAGTTCTTTAAAATTCAGTCTGTTTTTGAGATACAATTGGTGTGTGTTAATATTTTATTTGTTTATTACTTATGTTTACTTTTTAAGTTCTAAATTAGGCTTATTTATTAAATTTCAATAGTATTTGCCAATGATCTAGGATTGGTCTGCATCAATTGTGTCGCAACCATAGCCGCTGTGACGTCACGTGGGAACTATGAATAGCCATGTAGCCGTGTTTTGTTTCGGACCAACATTGAATATGCACCAATTAAAGAAAGATACGACAATGGAGTTGCCTAGTAACAGATTGTTTGTCCGCCTGTGATGTCTCAGCCTTCTCAATTGAGTCTTGTGGTATAGTCAAATTGCATTGTTAGGGCTGGTCCACACAGATTTTTAAGACATAGACTACGTTTTAAGGTTTAACGCGTAGTCGTAAAGTTGGATCATAGGAAACACGTACTGGCGTTCACACAAAGTTTTAGTTTTAAGACGTTGTTTTCATTGTTGTTTTTAAAACAACGTCTTAAAACCTTATGCATTATGTCTTAAAAATCTGTGTGGACCAGCCTTTAAGTGGGAGATATGTGCTTGGTGGAAATGTTGTATTATTGTGAAGATGTACGTAATTTATTTTTAAGAGTAAAAATACCTACATCCGCATTTGAGCTTTGCGTACCAGAAAATAATATATGTACATTATTGTTAGGCGTTGTTTGGTACAACCAGTGGTCGATACGATTGTTTTTAAATTTACAAAGACAGAGGTGGATTGCTGCTGAAATTTTTAAAGATTTATATTGAATGCCAATTATATAACAGCAATGTTATCAGTAAACTACCATACCACCACCATTTAATTTCCCTAAATTTACACTTGATGGAAGTGGAACAACATATTCCTAGCTGAGGCATTTGGGCTACATTCTCATCTGTATTTTGAAATATTAGGCTTCAACTGTAACTTAGTGCCCGGTTCGATACTGGCCAATGCCATCGACAATCCTGATTGACGGGTTCCTCGAGTTTTTCTTCAGTCAAAAGACTAATGGGGGATTAAGTCATACTAGCAGTTTTCGGATATTCCTTCATAACTGTTTTTAGTAACGCAATACCGAGTAAGTCATTTGTACAGACTGTAGAGAATTGTCACTGGGTCGGTTTCCTACGAAGAATTATAAATTATTATTACTGTAACTCCAGATTCCATGTGTACCGAATCGGATTTGGACAGGAATTACAACAATAATTTCGGTCAGAGAGATTTTATAACTTTTGGGCGTCCAAAACTGTCAGTATCCGTTGCTGTGAAAATCCGATTCGGTAGACTTTATAATGGCTTCATGAATATCCATAATATTATTATAGGGAGCCTGTAAGCAGCACAGCGCACCCGCAAAGTATTTCGGATCACAAATGATCTCACTCCCATTAGAAACTGACCGTCGGCCAACTTTGCACTGTTGTATTTCCGAAGTGTGACACAAATATAACGTATTCGATTAGCACGACAACAAAGCCTGTTCTTTTCAATTGATGGACCACAACGGTAAATGCCTGCCATGCACTACAGAGACCCCGGCCGTCAGTCCACTGCTGCCAAAGACTTCAATAGAAGCTAGTGGTTTGGAGTTACTACTGAGGTCTTGGTTTGTTACTACCATCAGCACCTCAGCCCACAAGGAGGATGATGATGCATCTCATAGCATTGCAGAGAGTGAGATTTAGCCAGCTGCCATTTTGTTGTGGCGTGCAGGAAACAAGACGTTGTGTGCAGAATTACACTTACCTCCAAATGTTTCTGAAAGTCACATCCGATGAATTCTGAAAATCTTGATCAGTCTGAAATTCTTTAATTTTCTTCCCATTGACTGTGTGCCATCTCCCTGTACTTCTTGAATTGCAACAAGACATCTCTGTTTGCTTATATGCCAGCTGCTTACACATACCTGGACGCTTCATCGATGAAGATGTGTCTATATATTTTGTGCACCTCCGACATGGAAGAGATCGAAGTCGAACCCATGACATTTGATGAACGTGACCTGGTACTTATTCCGCTTTTTCTCCCTTGCCCACTGGGAATTTATCGCATCTCATCTTACCTTCAATTGACGACAAACAGTCCATCATCTTCTCGTTTGTCTCCCTTCTACACCAATCCGTTTGACATCTACCTGCATTACTCATTAGGCTTTTCCCATTTGGGTGACCTGACCTTCTATGTCAGGTGGAGAGACACATCCTCGATGCCTCCTCCTCCAACTAACACTTAGTTGAATTCTGAAAACAGATCCATTATAATGTCGTATTTTAGGAAAGATATTCATTCATCATTTTAAGGATAAGGTTCCCAACGTCACAAGAACTGTTCGAAATACACAGTTGTGACACCGTCTAGAAACAGTAAATAAGAAAAATGCAAGAAGGGAATGCAGTATTTGTCAAGCAGCCAATAACTATCAAGCTAACAATGCTAACGTTTGAAACAAATACCATAGTTCAAGGCGTAACAGAGCAAGAACTATGGTTCTCAATGGTAGTGTTTGAATGCTTTTGGTAGTTGTGATGAACATGTCAAGTGACTAGCCTTTCTCTCTCTGTATTTATTTAGTTTTATCTTGAGAAATAACAAATGTTCATCAATATTCGCTCACCAAACACTTTGAAAGACGTATGTACTTTCAAGATAAAACAGGCCCGAGTGAGAGGTGCGAGCAGCACATGCAGTTGTAATGTGAGCTATTGGCTTCTCTGTGAATTATCAACAGGTATCGACAAAGTCAAGCAGTAAACGTTTGCTCATATTTTATTGTAACCCATTGTTCTTTAAGTGCACATTAATAAATATTACATATTAAATACATGCTAACATTTTTCTTTATAGATATAAGGTACCATTTGAGCATGACCATTGTGCAAGTCTCTTGAAAATTGAGTGAACTAAGCTCGATATTAACTTGTCCGAACAATGGACAGTCGGTACGGACGTTGTTAAGGGATAGAGGAAGGACCGTTTTGGCTGTGAGAAAGAGGCTAGAAGAAATAGTGACGAGATTATCTAGCAATTCTTTGATAAACTCACATAATATACTTTCTCACTAAACATAACACTGTTACCATATACTAAAAGTCAACATTGCTAAAAATTAAACAATGTCATTTTACAATTAGATCCCAGTAATTCGCAGGGACGATTGTTCTTACGTATTGACAGTCGATTATCCAAACAGCAGTTCTCAAACAATACACGAACCATCCACATGGCATTCACTTACGCGTTTACTATACATGTACAATATTATATTATTAACAATACTGTCGTATTTAGCGAATTATAGCATTAATTCAGAAGACATCTGGAATTAATGTTACAAAAAAAAATTGGCCCTTGGCCGGGGCAGTAGAAAAATATTTGATGTCGTCCGTGGCTAAGTGAGGACTGAGTAGTATGGACTTAGCCATCTCTAGACCTACTATCAGCTAGGAAGAATAAAACAAAATACTTGCAAGAAATTCAATTGATGTAAGCAACGCCGAGTTTTAATTCTTTGTTGCATATTCAACAGTCATTGAGTTCTATTTGATTATTTCGAGACATGGAAGATCCGATGAGGGCTGCGTATTGGTTTCATTACATTATATAATTACCTATATAATAAAGTAGTCGCACACTTATTGAGGTAGATTCACCCAATGTTTGAGAACCACTGGTTAGACCCAGTATTGATTGCGTCGAAGCATAGGATTTGCCGTTCGAGGCGGATAGGCCATTTCGGAGGCGTCGTAGCTACTCCAGTCCTCGGTGTGTTCGTCAGGGGCACCGTAGGGGTACCTGGCATTGAGGTCTATATCGGAGCTGGCCACTGAGTCCACCGGCTCTAGAGGGATCACTTTACACTGCAGCATGGCCGCGGGGGTGGGGAGGGGGGTGCCGTGAGGGGTGGGCGACGACCCGTTGGAGGCGAACCTCTTGGGTAGCGGCGAGGAGGGCACAAGGTCATCGGGCGGCCTCGGCAACGAGATGGCCGCGTTCGACTTGATGGTCCGCGTCTCTCCGTACACTGACCGGCACTTGACCACGACGATCACGAGTATTGCTAGCAGCACCACACCCAGCACCATGCTCACTATCAGGATGTAGTCGCTGCTCATGTTGGGGCTGGCTACGATGATGCCGCCCTCACGGCCTACCGGACTCTTGGGCCCGGCTATCGGGGGTGGAGAACTGGATGTGTTGTCTTGATCGGGATGGACTCGGAACAGCAGTTCTCCTAGAGCTGGCTGCAATTAGACAACACAACACATGGATACAACTATTATTACTTTCAACTAAGAGAGATTAGTATATTCACAGGACAGGGCTCTACAACTACAACTTGGGGTAAAAAGGTAGTTAAAGACGCCTGATGTGATGTGGTTCAGCTAAAACGACGACGAAACTAAAAAATGGCAATGGCGTTTCCTGCTATCGAAAACAGATGAATCAAGTAGACTCAAGTGCGATTTTGTACACATATCATGTGGTCTGAGGGGTCTGAATTTAAATACTGTTCAGGGTAATCTAACCTACTTCCATCGCCTAACCTATCGCCATCACCTACCCTATCGCTACCGGTCCCTTCTGACGGTTTTATAATGTAATAAAATAATCAAGTGTAAAAATTATAATATTGACCCAGATCATTGAGGACACTAATGTTACCTGAAATATCGATGCTGCCAGCTTGAATGGAAAGCTGTCCATTGCTCCGTTCGTTTCCATGTCTGGCAATTGTCTGGCTACGTAGTAGATGACTCCACTTGCCAGTTCTTCATGAGTGAACCGGTTGACTTCCCTCTCGCGCTCCTTGCGACGTTCCCCGGAACTTCGAATTACCTTCTTAATGCGCCCCAGACGAGGACGTCTCAACACCTGAAAGTAAGAAGCCATACTTTATTTGGAAGAAAGCTTCGGGTAGACGAATGTGGGAGGTATACAACTTTGACCCTAAAAGCATTCGGAAGCCGAGAGTCAAACATCCAGCTTCGTATCTCACAGCACTTCCAATTATACCATCAAGGGGCTTAGCTTGGAATTCATAGTCGGCCCCTACAACTAGCGGCACCCATTGTTGCTACCAATGTATTTGTTTTCTATATGGGAAATAACATGCAAACAACTGTTTCCTTGTTAACTAGGGGTGCCCCTAGGTGAAGGGGACGACTACGCAGAGTAACATGGCCATAATATTTGCCATTAATAATTAGCCTTCCTTTTAGTGTCTGGGCATTTTTTTTTAGTGTCTGGAATTAATGCTATCATCATCATCATATCCTATAGATTCTACACATCTTATCCAAAAGAGATGAGTTGTTCTGAATGATTGGTGAGAGGCAGCATTGAGGTATTTTTTGATGTGCGGAGGTTCGCGATAACCGATAACCCGTGTGAGTTCCTAACTCGTCTTTCAATGCCGCCAGCATAGTTCTTGGGATTGACATAGCGCGCAAACCTATCCACCGCGATAACATAGCAGTCCCTGAGGAGGTACAAAAGAACAAGGAATGGGGTAAAGAAAAGGGGTTCCTGTGCCCTCGGGCCAGCTGAACCGTGAGATACAATCACTTACTATGTTGACATCACTACTGTTAACTGAAACGATTGTTGATCTTTATCTGGACAAAGGTAATAAATGGTATGATGTACTTGAAAGCTTGGGTTGCTGTTCGTCAACTTGGCCAATGGAGTTGCATCGAGTACATCCAAGTTGAGCCGATTTCGAATCCCCGCAATCGGTGAAAAGTTGCCGACCTTCAAGAGAGGTTCGACACTGACGTTCACTTCAAGGCCAACCACAGGACCGCCAGGAAGCCAGGCGACCAATGAGAGAGCGTCACTAGGTGTGGTCATATCTGTCTGCATGTACATCACCCTGCAACGAACGATACACGCAACCAATTTTAGCTCTATAAAAGATAGACATTAAATTTATGTGAAATAAATGTCATATAAATAGATTCCTTAGCAAATGTCAAGAATTTCACTAATTTGACATTGCAATTTTACTACTGGCTATATTTTCGTTCCGACGAGTCAACACTTCTTTTAGTCCATACTGCCTAAAACTTTTCTTACTCAATTGGTTGCATTATATCAGTAGAATTGTTTAAATAATATTCCCAAATCACACAAGTATGAAGTGTTGACTGTTGAGCCTCCACCTCCCACCCTATCCTGGAAAGTAAGAAACTTTAAAAAAAGCTAAAGATCTATATCCCTTCTTTACTCATTAAGGTAATCGAATCCCAATATCTCGACTCAATCCACGAAGATACACTCTTCTGTACTCAAAATAATTCGCCAAAACCGACTAGCAAATCCAATAAATAATATGTGAACACAATAGGCAACACGCGTACGATTTTTTTTGTTAAACCAAACACTTAGTTTAATAGTATTAGATACAAAAAGTATGTTAATGCTAGTCGCACGTAAAAAGAAATTTTTAAATAGGTTTAATGTGGTCGCATTTATTGAAGTTTAAACTGGGATCTGAAACGCGTACAGGTGGCTGTGACGCAATGGTTCTGTAGACGTGGCGTTACAGACCAATCGCTGAGGCAGTGAGCGTACACAGTACAAAACCATGACGTCAAATCCACTCTACATGGCGGCGGCTCGTTTTTCGTGCCCTTTTATTTATCGTTACTAAACCAATTATTTTGAGGCATAGACTGATCCGTTTTTCAAAATTCAAAGACACAACATTATTAAATGAGAGACAAGGTATTTAAAAATCGATTACAATTTTCATACGCGTGTTCCCTATTGTTCGCTCCGGTGGCTGGGGCTCTTGCTCTTCCCCTGACCCCTAACTTTTGTGGAACTTTCTACCTCCACCCTTCTCCCAATTGAAATGTTGTTCGGACGCCGCTTACAAGAGCATTGCCCAGGCTGCTCGTCTGCCCCTGAGCATCTCCAGAATACATTGATATATTGATATTTTGGAATAATTTTGATATCCACAGTATGAACAATATGCACACACATTATCAAAGAATATTTTCCATATTATATTACTGAATGATAGACCATTTCAAAATCGATGAAATCGTACATCATTTTTTATATTTATTTTTACAGTACCAAATATTTCGGGTGGTGTTGGTTTCATATTTCTGGATGAACACCGCTATAACATCATCTACATGAATTGAGTAACTTATAGGAAATGGGTGTATGCAGGCCGTCAGTCATAACAAGATTAAAAATAAAAAATTAAAAATGATGCAACACTAAGGCATATAACATCAAAAAAATATGAGAAATGTTAAGGTTCATACCTGTTAGCATCTAAGTCTTCGTGAGTAAACATGAGGGCCGCATTGTCGCGAACGTACACGGTCCCGTGTCGCGGCGGTTGAGTCACATTGAAATGAATGTTGGCACGAGCTGCGTTTGTGTGGGACAATATGTGATCCCTTGTTATCAGCGCCACACTGGAGCCTTGCTGGAGTAGCACCCTGGAACCTGGAAGAGTACACACACGTGCTTTCTGGTACTATGGCCTGACAAAATATAACCAATGTTCAATCATAATTTATCTACAGCTAGAGCCATATTAGCGCGCTTTGTTTGTATACTAGATAAGATAAGATAATATATTTTACTATTCATCAGACAGATACATAAATGCAATACTATGGTCATGGAATATGGCAAGTGGAATATGGAATATGGAATGTGGAATATGGAATGTGGAATGTGGAGTAGTGAATGTGAAATATGGAATATGGAATATGGAATGTGGAATGTGGAATATGGAATATGGAATGTGGAATATGGAATATGGAATGACAAGTATTGAATATGGAATATAGAATACTTGTTTTTTGCTAAGGGTTAAAATGTATGTACTCCTACTCTGAGGAACCCTCGATTTCTGTATATGTTCGACGCGACACATGTAGATTTCCTTTGACGGGTCTAACAGTCAAACTAATCGTTCGCCTGAGTTATGTACATTGTACACTACATAATACCCCCAGAAAATATGTCGTGGTTCCTCAGGTAGAGTATATATTGCTGCGCCCGTTGGAAACTACGCATTGGGTACAAGCACTACTATTGGCTGCGAAGTTTGAGGTAATTTGTAGCTGTACCCGCCACACAGATTGACGCTACCGGTACCTATCTTCATTGCGAGTTGGATCTTTTATGCAAAAAATCCAAGTCGTCCAAGCTGTTCACGTTCATATTCTACAAAAATGTGCGAGATGATTTGCTAGATGACGACTGGTGCCCGAACACATTCCTATAAGACTTTCGCCAACATCCAACCCGTATTGTTGGCTATGATGAATACGGATGTTTTTATTGTCGAAAGTATCTATGACATACATTTCTTTACCAGTGGTATGAGACAATTTTACATATGGAGCTGGTTGATTTCCGCATAGTAGTAAGAATAACGGAAAACATCAGTTCCAAAAAAAAAAAAAAAATAGCACTATGGAGCATATTATATCATATCAAAGGTTGATTTTCACATAGTAGTAAGAATAACGGAAAACATCAGTTTAAAAAAAAAATTAAAAAAATAGCACTATGGAGCATATTATATTATATCAAAGATAACTGAGAAATCTTTGATTATATTCAGAGTCCCAAGTAAAATAAATTGCCCTGCAAATTACGGAAGCCATTTATGTTGAATTGAAATTAAAAGTATTGCATAACTTATTTGAAACAAAAGGAAAGATTGTGAGGCTAGGAATGTGCGGGTAGTGATTTTTGAGTTCGGGTCGGGCTCGGGTCGGGTACTTCAAGTACCCGCGGGCTCGGGTTCGGGTCGGGTCGGGTCGTGTAAAAAACTAATAATTAATAAAAATGTATCAATCAATAGAAAATACGTTACATAAAATGTAGTTGTGAACGAATCTACGATATTTGAATCCGAATCTACTTCAACACATTCGAATTTTCTAATTATTTGAAAATTTGAATTTCCCGCCGTATTTCACGCTATTTCCGCCAAGAAGGCGGTGGGGAGTTCTGGCATATGGTCGCCATCTTTGTTTAGATCATGGTCAAATGTCAAATACATCGTGAAATCATGGTGAAATATTGTTATTCACCTAGGCTACACTATATTCATGAAATAATAATAAAGTAAGATATAGAAGGTAAGGCATCCTCATATAAATATCAGTTCCTCCCAAGCTTCCTCGTCTTGCAGCTTCATATTGAAATTCACAATTTCGACCAATCATAACCTCGAAATTATGTTGTACTAGGCCTAGGCTACCCGACCCGGTTTTTTCGGGATAATTTACGGCCCGACCCGACCTCGGGTAAATTTTGTTACCCGAAAAATACCCGTTTTTCGGGTACCCGCACATCCCTAATTGTGACATGAAATATTTTAAATGAAAACGATTAAAACTTAGCGATGTATAACACTAAACCATTATTGAACACAACAGAACAGACAGCATTATTCTATTTTTATATTCTAATAATTATCCATCTCAACAGTGGCATTGAACGGGTTTTTCTCTGAAGTAGATGTGGACAAAAACTACGAAACGTTGTGTATACATGTTTTGGGATGATTACATAGGCCTACATATATAGTAATATGTTGAAGTTTAAAGCAGACTTACCCGAAGTTACGTTGAGCAGCAGGGGCAGCACGTGTATGTTAAACAGTGTGTAAATAGGGTTAAATTGTCCATCCCACACACGAAAATAGAACTTTGCCGGTTGTAAAGGACCGGCATGTTCGTACACCACTTTCCCTGCATTCACGTCCGCTTGTGTAAATTTCACCAACGGTATAGTTTCATTCCCTGCGTAAATTAGTTTCCCATAGTTCGGGCCACTTATAACGTCGTAAACTAGTTCTTCGGGGATCGTGTCGGCATCTTCCGTGAGCAAGTCTGTGCGCGACACCACCTGAGACTGTCCTTGAACCACAGAGATGTGGGGCGCTTGAGTTGTCAGCACAAACACCTGATCGTTGACGGGAGTTATCGCTATAGGGACCGTCACGTTGCAAAGCAACACATCGCCCGGGTCCAGATAGAGCGACAATTGAAGTTGGTCTTCTTTTGTGTCCGAATGGTCATGTTGATAAACCACGTGACCAGAGTTGAGCTCTTTTGGGGTAAAACTCGTTCGGTTGGTAAAACCAGAGATATTCACTTCCCCATAGCTGGGCATTTCTGCTAGACTAATAATTAAAGAAGGAGATTGGAGATCGGCGTGGGCTTCTAGAAATGCCATCACGGCAGATGTGTTAAGTTTGACGATTGTCGAACTGCCCTCTTGTACCTCCAGTGTTGGCACGTCGAGATACTGGTCCAACCCGCCAGAAGAAACAGAAATCTCAATGCTCAACTCTTGGTTAACTATTGGTTTTGAAAAGTCTGCACGAACGTCAAACGTGAACGAGTCGTTTGTAGAAAGTCCGAAGAAGGGGTGAGTATGTTCGTAACACACACGACTGTCGTTGATGTCGCGTTGGGTGAAGTTCGAGGAGGTAGTGAACACTGTAGGTGGACTGGATTCCAAGAAGAGGCGTCCTAGAGCCGTAGGACGTTTAACGGTAAATATAATAGGACGTTTATCAGAAGACTTGTACAACAACTGAGCGATTGATAAACACTGACGCTTTAGAGGGAACACGTGCAATGGGTTTTTGAAAACAGATTCGACCACGACTGGTCTTACAGTCACTTTGAAAGAATGCACACTGCTAGTTTTCACTCCGTCTCCGACGGTAATGTCGAAACCCCCACCCTGACCACCTTTGTGAACGAACCCCACTTTCCGCTGATCGATCTCGGCCTGGGTAAACTGCGTGATCGTTTGCATCGGCGAGCTGACGTAGGCCACGTGCCCTTGCTGCGTGTTGGAGACGGTGAAGGTGAGGTTGTCGGCGAGGGTATCCTCGTCAACGGCCTCGAGGTGGTTCGTGGTGATGATGGCGCCAGCCCCCTCGAACACCGACACACCCACGTTCTTGGCGATGTGAGGGGGTTGGTCGTTGACTGGCGTGATGGTCACCTTAATAACCGTCGGGTCACTTTCCTTTTCCCCGGCTTTGGCGACCAACACAAGGCGGTCTGATAGAGTTTCACTTCCGTCATGTTTGAACTGAAGCCCGGTTTTTATATCTGCTGGTGTAAATGTATCCACCCTCACGTTGGGTTTCATTGGCATTTGAAGGAACCCATATTTGGGCTGCTCGGTGACTCGGTATGCAGTGACTCGATCTCTGTAGTATTCCGTCAACACGGTAAACACGTTGGGAGGCAGCGTGACGACATCTCCCTCCAGGACAGTCAGCTCGCTCGCGGAGATGTAAAGCTTATCGGGCACGACCAGGAAGCTGAATACGACGCCTCGTAGCCACGAGATACCGTTGGTCACGTCCAGTAACATGCGGTCGTGGGTGTGATTGGCCGACGCTTGGATGTAGTGCAGTCGGCCGTCGTCGACAAGCGATTGGTCGAACGACGTGACGCCACCGGTCCGCGTCTCGTCCGTCTCGCCCACTTCCGTTTCCACCTCCAGGTATCCGAACTGCGGCGGCTCGACAACCAGATACGTAATGTCCGTGGCGGGTACTTGAGGAGGTGCCACCTTCAGGTATGTCGCCGTGATGGTCACACTCGTAGACTCTTCGACTTGTAACGTTTTGTTGTAGATCACAACCAGCGGCTCCCAGTATATCGCTGGGTACATGCGGATAGTAAAGGTACTCTCTGAAGAAGTTTCTCCCGCGTTAATACGAAACCGGAAGTGATCGTTTACCGACGGACTTCCGTCGTGGTCGTACATAACTTGACCGCTATCGATGTCTAGCTGAGTGAAGCGAACCGTAGTTCCGATACCTTTCTCTAGTTGTAATAGACCATGATTTGGACCTTCTAGAATCTCATAGTCAATGAGTTCACTACGGATATTTAAGTTGGTTTCACCGCTCAAGTTGGCAGACGTGATGACGGCAAGGCCATTGTGTTTCACGATGAGACCCGTATTGTTGGCGACCTGTACAAACGGTGACGAGGCTCGGACTTCCAGGATGCCGTTGGCGTAGTATTGGCCGTCGGTGATCCACAGCCCGACCTTCCCGTACTCTTCGCCCTCGTGCCGGAACAAGACACGCCCCTCGTCCAGGTCCTCCTGAGAGAATTCGAACAGAGGCACCAGAGGGTCCGAGGTCTGGAAGATGCCGCCGTTGGGAATACCGCGTCTGCAATATACCAAGCGAGTTGTTATAACAGGTTGACAAACAATTGCTTGCCTTAAATTTCAATTTCAATTTCAATTTATTTTGTCCGCAGACATATACATAATACATGTATGGACATCGTCAATAAGTATCTTAAAATTAATGATGCTAATAATAATGCTTAACGAAACAGTAAATGGGTTGCAAAGTATGCAGTATCAAAAGGACATTATTTGAAGGAAATTTAATCCAGCAGTTTATGTTCATAATTGGACGTCATACGATTACTAATTTAATTAAGTTTTGCCTTGCCTTGTTGCCTTATTTGCCTCCGCCCGCGTCCGGTCTTGCTTGTTTTATTTGCCTTGGACTTACCACTCACGACGTGTCAATCAAGAGTCGAACAGAACATATCGTTACTCTTACTACACTCCGGCATTCACCCTATTAAAAAAATGAAAAATCATCCAACCCCTTTCTCTTAACAAAATATCAAACGAACAACCGCTACAATCCCAGCAAATCAATCTCTTACATACAATAATAAAACCTACTGTCAGTGGCCGACATATATCATTTACAGAGGTATACATATATCATAAGTGTATAAGAGATACAAGGAAAATACTATGTCGTCAAAGTTTTCTTGGTCTAGTAAGCCAGACACGAACCCACGAAAAATACACTTATCTAGGCGAGGGGAGGGGGCCAAGAGTACAAAATAAATGTGGTGGGCTTCACCGGAACAAAACCGGGCATACTCGTAACTAAATGCTCTCTTTACTTGTGCGTCCATTTACTCGTCATAACTATGACGCGTGTGTTGGTGGGGGTGCCGGGTCAGAGTGGTCCGAGTGCTTGTCATAATTGACGTCGCAACTATGACGCGTGTGTTGGTGGGGGTGCCGGGTCGGAGTGGTCGGAGTGCTTGTGTCAATTGACGTCACAACTATGACGCGTGTGTTGGTGGGGGTGCCGGGTCGGAGTAGTCTGAGTGCTTGTCACAGATGACGTCACAACTATGACGCGTGTGTTGGTGGGGGTGCCGGGTTGGAGTGCTCATCACAGATGACGTCTCAACTATGACGCGTGTGTTGGTGGGGGTGCCGGGTCGGAGTGGTCGGAGTGCTCATCACAGATGACGTCACAACTATGACGCGTGTGTTGGTGGGGGTGCCGGGTCGGAGTGCTCATCACAGATGACGTCTCAACTATGACGCGTGTGTTGGTGGGGGTGCCGGGTCGGAGTGGTCGGAGTGCTCATCACAGATGACGTCACAACTATGACGCGTGTGTTGGTGGGGGTGCCGGGTCAGAGTAGTCTGAGTGCTTGTCACAGATGACTTCACAACTATGACGCGTGTGTTGGTGGGGGTGCCGGGTCAGAGTAGTCTGAGTGCTTGTCACAGATGACTTCACAACTATGACGCGTGTGTTGGTGGGGGTGCCGGGTCGGAGTGCTCATCACAGATGACGTCACAACTATGACGCGTGTGTTGGTGGGGGTGCCGGGTCGGAGTGCTCATCACAGATGACGTCACAACTATGATGCGTGTGTTGGTGGACGACGGCCTTCATTTTGCTATTCACTTATCTGAGACTTAAGACACATGCGACAATGACTTCCTGGCTGAAGTAAGTACATTTTTTATCGACTCTTATCTTCACTTTAGTGAACTTTAAGCTAATTCTTGTTGACTTCTTGACAACATAGTGGCTGATTCATAATGAATACATGGACACATTTTGATGATCTTTTAGCGACCTAATAGTGACAACTTGGCACACTATGCTAAATCTTGGCGCTGACTGATTCAATTTGTGTCATGCTTTTTAAGCTGTTTTGACTACATAAAGCCATTGGATATCTTTCGGCTAACAATGGTAAGTTATACAAAATACCTCAAAGAGGAAACATTTGGACATTAAAATAACCATTTGACAAGGAGATGTGTCATCACAATCACATGGTGACCACGTGGCATGCCTCTGTATTGGCGGACAAAACAAACATGGCCAGTATATGGACACACACGGGGCGCAAACCGTAAAGCACGACCGGTGACCAGCGCTGAGATTCTGTAAGGATACCAAGACTCTAGTTATCGAGATATCAATCACTATACCGTGGTTAGTGGATACAATAATTAACGTACCTAACAAGAGGCTTGATATCCTTACAGAATCGCAGCATAGGCACGATAATGAAAATGGATATCAATGAAAACAACAATTAAACGACCAACCCGGTCGGCCAGGTCGCATTTACGGTACATGACCTTGGCAAGCTACTATCGGGTTGAACAGTTGAGGAAGTTACCTGGTATAGATGATGTCGGCTGGGGTGGTGTCAACATCCGCGTCCAGGTATCTTAGATCGAGCCCCGTCAGCATCTTCTCTCCCCCGGTCACCACCTGGAAGACCCTGTCCACGGCTCGGTACGGCGTGTTGTCGTTCTTGAGCAGGACGTCGATGTGGAACACGCCCACGTACTGGAAGTCCTCGGTCTCGCTGGACAGGGCCACGAAGTGGAACGAGTCTCGGCGCGTCTCAGAGTCATCGTGGACGTAGAACACTCGCTCGGTGAGCAGCTCGCGCGACGTGAAGTACCCAGCACTCCTGGCAACAACAATGGCGTCCTCAACAACAAGGAAGAACTGGCGCTAGGGCAGGATCTTCCATCGCTCAACTGTCTTAGGACAGGCATCTCCAGACGCAAGACAAACCTGGAGAAGTGGGGCTTTTTGCCAGCAGGGGAGGATGCGTTCTAAACTGGCGCTAGGGCAAGATCGTCCATCGCTCAACCGTCTTAGGACAGACATCTCCAGACGCAAGACAAACCTGGAGAAGTGGGGCTTTTTGCCAGCAGGGGAGGATGCGTTTTGTGAGTGTGAAGCCATACAAGACCCTCTCACCCCGCACTCCTGGCAACAACAACAATGAGGTCCTCAACAACAAGGAAGAACTGGCGCTAGGGCAAGATCTTCCATCGCTCAACCGTCTAAGGACAGGCATCTCCAGACGCAAGACAAACCTGGAGAAGTGGGGCTTTTTGCCAGCAGAGAAGGATGCGTTCTGTGAGTGTGAAGCCATACAAGACCCTCTCACCCAGCACTCCTGGCAACAACAACAATGACGTCCTCAACAACAAGGAAGAACTGGCGTTAGGGCAAGATCTTCCATCGCTCAATCGTCTAAGGACAGGCATCTCCAGACGCAAGACAAACCTGGAGAAGTAGGGCGTTTTGCCAGCAGGGGAGGATGCGTTCTGAACTGGCGCTAGGGCAAGATCTTCTTTAGCTCAACCGTCTTAGGACAGGCATCTCCAGACGCAAGACAAACCTGGAGAAGTGGGGCTTTTTGCCAGCAGGGGAGGATGCGTTCTGAACTGGCGCTAGGGCAAGATCTTCCATCGCTCAACCGTCTTAGGACAGGTATCTCCAGACGCAAGACAAACCTGGAGAAGTGGGGCTTTTTGCCAGCAGGGGAGGATGCGTTCTGTGAGTGTGAAGCCATACAAGACCCTTCTCACCTTCTGGTCTGTCCAACGACAGTGGCTTGTTGCAACCAAGACGACTTAATCCAGGCCAATGAGAGGGCCACGGATGGCGCACGAATTTTGGTGCAGGCATATGATCCAGACATGGAATTTCAAATACATTTTACAACTGACGGTACCTGGGGCAAATACAAGCTTGGCTCGATTGGTCTCTAGCAGCTAGAGATTTATATACACTTGTCCCAATTTGAGTAGTCTTACACCGCCCTTAGATCCTTATCTACTGCCCCTTACATGCAGGCTGTTTTAATAAAATCAACAGATTCCTGGGGTGTTTCTCACATTTTCATAAAGACAGTGGTCCGCTTATTAGTGTGCACAAGCCTCATTCGTCACGTCCGCTGTGTTCGCTGTGTGTGGGATTTGTCAGGGGGGGCGCTAGACCTCAAGCCCCCCCGTAGTCGGCGCCTATGGACTACACCTTCTGACCAGATGTTACAGATAACCAAACGAAGGTCGAAAATTGTCCTTAATGGAAATGTTTCAATTAGATGGTGTGAATTAGAAATGTCGAACATTTTATAAATCAATGCTGACGATTAATATGGATTATAGGGTAACCGCTAAAACACTCGTCTAGTTACCGTCTGAGTACTGCGAGTTGCCCCACGTCCATGACTTCCATCCGGCCGTGGTGTGGACCCCGAGTGATGTTGTACATGAGCTGCGTGATGCCAGGTATCTCAATGTTGAGATGTGTCCTCAGCAACGCCTGGCGTCCTCCCTCCGTCACTTGAAGGCGCTCCAGTGTTGCCGTCACCTCGTCTCGCGTCTCTCCCGACGGTACGTGCAGGATGTTGATGCTGCCCAACTGCAACAGAGTCAAGACAACGTGTTGAGATGTGTCCTCAGCAACGCCTGGCGTCCCCCCTCCGTCACTTGAAGGCGCTCCAGTGTTGCCGTCACCTCGTCTCGCGTCTCTCCCGACGGTACGTGCAGGATGTTGATGCTGCCCAACTGCAACAGAGTCAAGACAACGTGTTGAGATGTGTCCTCAGCAACGCCTGGCGTCCCCCCTCCGTCACTTGAAGGCGCTCCAGTGTTGCCGTCACCTCGTCTCGCGTCTCTCCCGACGGTACGTGCAGGATGTTGATGCTGCCCAACTGCAACAGAGTCAAGACAACGTGTTGAGATGTGTCCTCAGCAACGCCTGGCGTCCTCCCTCCGTCACTTGAAGGCGCTCCAGTGTTGCCGTCACCTCGTCTCGCGTCTCTCCCGACGGTACGTGCAGGATGTTGATGCTGCCCAACTGCAACAGAGTCAAGACAACATGCTGAGATGTGTCCTCAGCAACGCCTGGCGTCCTCCCTCCGTCACTTGAAGGCGCTCCAGTGTTGCCGTCACCTCGTCTCGCGTCTCTCCCGACGGTACGTGCAGGATGTTGATGCTGCCCAACTGCAACAGAGTCAAGACAACGTGTTGAGATGTGTCCTCAGCAACGCCTGGCGTCCTCCCTCCGTCACTTGAAGGCGCTCCAGTGTTGCCGTCACCTCGTCTCGCGTCTCTCCCGACGGTACGTGCAGGATGTTGATGCTGCCCAACTGCAACAGAGTCAAGACAACGTGTTGAGATGTGTCCTCAGCAACGCCTGGCGTCCTCCCTCCGTCACTTGAAGGCGCTCCAGTGTTGCCGTCACCTCGTCTCGCGTCTCTCCCGACGGTACGTGCAGGATGTTGATGCTGCCCAACTGCAACAGAGTCAAGACAACGTGTTGAGATGTGTCCTCAGCAACGCCTGGCGTCCTCCCTCCGTCACTTGAAGGCGCTCCAGTGTTGCCGTCACCTCGTCTCGCGTCTCTCCCGACGGTACGTGCAGGATGTTGATGCTGCCCAACTGCAACAGAGTCAAGACAACGTGTTGAGATGTGTCCTCAGCAACGCCTGGCATCCTCCCTCCGTCACTTGAAGGCGCTCCAGTGTTGCCGTCACCTCGTCTCGCGTCTCTCCCGACGGTACGTGCAGGATGTTGATGCTGCCCAACTGCAACAGAGTCAAGACAACGTGTTGAGATGAGTCCTCAGCAACGCCTGGCGTCCTCCCTCCGTCACTTGAAGGCGCTCCAGTGTTGCCGTCACCTCGTCTCGCGTCTCTCCCGACGGTACGTGCAGGATGTTGATGCTGCCCAACTGCAACAGAGTCAAGACAACGTGTTGAGATGTGTCCTCAGCAACGCCTGGCGTCCTCCCTCCGTCACTTGAAGGCGCTCCAGTGTTGCCGTCACCTCGTCTCGCGTCTCTCCCGACGGTACGTGCAGGATGTTGATGCTGCCCAACTGCAACAGAGTCAAGACAACGTGTTGAGATGTGTCCTCAGCAACGCCTGGCGTCCCCCCTCCGTCACTTGAAGGCGCTCCAGTGTTGCCGTCACCTCGTCTCGCGTCTCTCCCGACGGTACGTGCAGGATGTTGATGCTGCCCAACTGCAACAGAGTCAAGACAACGTGTTGAGATGTGTCCTCAGCAACGCCTGGCATCCTCCCTCCGTCACTTGAAGGCGCTCCAGTGTTGCCGTCACCTCGTCTCGCGTCTCTCCCGACGGTACGTGCAGGATGTTGATGCTGCCCAACTGCAACAGAGTCAAGACAACGTGTTGAGATGAGTCCTCAGCAACGCCTGGCGTCCTCCCTCCGTCACTTGAAGGCGCTCCAGTGTTGCCGTCACCTCGTCTCGCGTCTCTCCCGACGGTACGTGCAGGATGTTGATGCTGCCCAACTGCAACAGAGTCAAGACAACGTGTTGAGATGTGTCCTCAGCAACGCCTGGCGTCCTCCCTCCGTCACTTGAAGGCGCTCCAGTGTTGCCGTCACCTCGTCTCGCGTCTCTCCCGACGGTACGTGCAGGATGTTGATGCTGCCCAACTGCAACAGAGTCAAGACAACGTGTTGAGATGTGTCCTCAGCAACGCCTGGCATCCTCCCTCCGTCACTTGAAGGCGCTCCAGTGTTGCCGTCACCTCGTGTGTTGCACCACCAAAGATGCACCACATATTAAAAACGTATATTATTGCGTGTAAACCAAACTGCCAGTATTTCATACTCTTTCAAAACAACTGTGGTATATTTTCACCTTGATTAGTGTTACGTTATTTTAGTCTGATCTTTAAAAAAATACCTATATTATATTTAATAGCTTGTGCTGGACATCAAACCAACCTTTGGTTCTGCTTGCAGCGCTGTTACTCGGAAGGACACATCATCGCGCACGTGGGAGTAGGCCTTGCGATGCAGTCGGTATCGTAAGTGACCCATTGCGAGGTCTTGCTGCGAGAAGCTCTCTCCAATCTAGTGCAACAGATTACCTATCACTATCTACCAACATTATTATAATATGCATTAAACCTTTACTTTGCTAACGATACATTTTATTCCTATTATCTAGTAGTATTTTAGTGAGGTTTGTATCTCTTTGTCTGATTGTATTATTTAGGATTGTAGTCCTCGTGTTGTGTCTGCCATAGTATCTACTTATTGAATTATGGTTTTTGGAAGTGATATCCTGAGCTATATTTTTCAGAACCCTAGCAATAGACGTCGAGGAGCGAAAAGTTTACGATATCTGTTTTACTCTCAATATCTAGTCTACTTCCTTGCACCACTATTTAAAGAAGTATTGTTACGTTTTTGTATTGTTTACCAACAACTACTCAAAAGAATACTTGTACACGTCGCTTACAAATACGTGAGTATCAAGTAAATATTGTAAATAATGTAAGTTATATTGATAAACATAACTTGGCTAGTATAGTCGCTTACTTCTCGTCATAACAACCAACATATTTTGGATTTATGCTTGCATTCTATGAGAGGTAGGATAACACTCTACATTATTTACAGTGAGTACTGCAAGATAGATGTACCTGTACTACTCAATATGAGTTTATAATTCATAGGGCATAGCATACCCAGTAATGTTCCATTATGTTTGATAAAATCACGTATCAACAGTTTAGTGTCTCGTATTCGTCATACCTGAAGATGGTGATGTTTCAGATGCAGTATCCCATATCGAGGCAAGCGCTGGACCCAGAACAAGATGTCCATGCTATTGGTGGCCAAAGGGTCAGTGGCGTATAGGAGTTGTGTGTCCGTGAGGAACGCCTCGCGAGTTCCATTCAGCTGCAGCTCCGAGCTACGAACCACGACGAGGCGCAGCTCGGTGAAGGTTGCTCGGAAGTCGTAGACAGTCGGACTGCCCGTCTCCAGCATGGACACCTTGAACTGAAGATAGAGACCATTAGTAGGTGAAGAGATGTTGTTGGTGTGCCGGATATTACGCACTCTTTGAATTTCATAATGTTAACGCATTTCGATGTATGTTGCAATCCACACTTTGGATGTACAAGACAATGTTTTTTGTGATTTCTCATCGTTTCAGTTTATTTTAATTGAGCTGATTTATTGTTTATGTTTACGTATATCTGTAAAGCTAACCATATTTTTTTTATTGGTATCATAATATTTCGTTATTTTGCTACTATTTTTATGTGAATGATTTCCAATTTCTATTTTTCTATTGCTCTGATCTTCCTGAAATCACTTTTTGCTTTATATAAGTTTTATAGCATTTCGTACTGTTTTAAATTTTTGCTTCCATCATTTTTTGTTAATTTCAACTTCCTATAATTATGTTATATTTTGTGGAACCAATAAAGACCTAACATAATTATTTATCATCCCATCAAGTACAGTTTTAATTTCTTTTTTACGTTTTGATTTATTAGTTGTTTTATAAATCCCTAAAATGTTCCCAAGTGTAAGATTAAGTTATACTTTTGTTCACTTTGCTTTATCCTAAGATTTTATTCTAAAGAAAACATCCCTATGCTTGGTTTGAGTATATAGTAGACAAGGAACGCTGTACCCAGCAGTCCTTCATGATCGTGAGGGTAAAGAAACCGTGTGTTTTAAGTAGAAATGAAGCTATGCATGCAGGATGGGGTACGACTCACAGGACTTGTGGAGCGATATGGAATATGACTTTAAGGCAGGATTGAGAGGTTTCTTAAAAGTTGGATTTAAGGTTTTCAGCACCAACATTATGATATGGTAAGGGAAATAAAACAATGTCCCTAAAAATAAATACGAATTCATACCGTAGACAAATACAATGCGATACTTTTTCCTAGATATTTTAAAGGTACATTCAATACACATGTTTCCAATATTATTAATCTTAGCAAGGTGAATTTATTTGTTAAATAATTGCGTACGATTTTATGTTGGTGGAGTAGCCTACCTTGAACTCGTCGTGTTTTGGTTCACCCCAGGTATGCAGGTAACGTATCTGGTCGCGCGCCAGCTGATGCCCGGTAAAGTGGTCGGTGGTCTGCCACTGAGAATCACCACGCAGTCGCTGCACCGAGCCGAACTGAGGCGCCTTCACTATGTCGTACCTTGAATCACACGTTAACACATGTCTTGAATGACAGTTCTTGTTATACTTCCAGAGCATGAGCAAGGCCATAGTCTAACTGACCCTCTCATTACACTTTCCATATTTAATATACCAGCGCAGGCAGAAAAATAAATACATAATTGGAAAGCACAGAATAACAATCAAATACACATTAATTTTTGATGTTCAAACATATAATGTATTTTGGTTATAGAGGATGCTTCCTGTTACGTACTTCCGGTTAACAAATACCACTAACAAATTAATAAGAATTAAATCATATAATAAATAATACATTTGTACAGTTGAGGTAAATCTAATAGTGCGAGGTTTGAGGACGTGAGGACCAGACAAGACTTACCTTACATCCAGGGTAGTGTCCTCGGCATTGGAGACGAAGGTGAGGTTGTCCGAAGAGATCAGAGCGGCACCCTTATGAGTGAGGACTATGCCGGTGTTGTTCACTAGGCGCAGTTGCAGAGGGAAGGCGATGACACGGAGGAACGCGGTGGGCCCAGCTTCTATTCCGTCAGACACCTGGAGCGCCACCCGAGACGCGTCACTGGCGCCACCGTGGTGTACGTACACCACCTGCAAGACAAGGCAGTGAGATTTTTGTGGTCGACCTGTCACGGATACGGTGTGGGGGGGGGGGGCTTAGGCTACCGTTTAGAAATCATTTTGAATTAGAAAATTGTTTGGTTTCATCCATGGGTATCGGCATATCGTTCATTTCTGAATTGAGTTGTTTTGATCAATTATAAAATAAGTAGACTATGAATTCACTTTTTTATTAACTAAGAAACTAACACTAATATTCAACATAATTTCTTCAAAGTTTTTTTTTAGAAATATGTATAATTAATCATTATAGCAAACAAATACAGTTGAAATCATTTCTGTACCCATTTGCTTATGGTCAAATAGTTCGTTTCTTGGACTAGTTAAATGCAGATTCCCAACTCATGATTGCTGGAGCAGTTTCCCAATTAGTGCGACACAGCAGGGAGAGATTGGGAGACACAGGGATATGCACTGAGGCCGACTCACCTCTCCTCGATCCACATCTAGTTGTGTAAAAGTCTCGATCGGGACACCCGGGCTGTGGACGCTCTCAATATGGCCGCTCTCTTCAGCACTCAGCACTGTGTAGACAAGATCTTCGCTCGGACTGTCAGGATCCTCCGCGTGGAGTAGCTCGGAACTCAGAGCCTTCCTCGTGCCCTGCAGTCAAAACAACCGGTATGCTACGTCAAGGGTTTGCAGTATATGGGCTATGTATAAGAAGGCAGCAAGAGATTTTCCAAATGTATGATAACCTGTATACTTGAGTGTTATTCCGCCGCACAGCTCCTTACACTCACACGTGAGTAGAATTAGAATGTCATATAGCTTGAAACTCATCTACATGGTAAAGACCACCCATCTCACCATTTTTCGCAGTTCCAAAAAAAACAAAACTCTTGAATCATTCGTGTATTTACAGGAGAAAAGCAGCCTGATCAATTCATAGATAAGGACTGTCATCATCCTCTGACCTCCTTGGTAAAAGAAAAAGCGGCCGAAGCATTTTGTTGATTGAAGTCAACTACCCATTACACATACCATCCGGACAAGATCCAGAGTCCCTGTTGCAGTTTTGAGAGTACCAGTGCTGAGTGGCAGCCATGGCATCAGCATCAGCAAACATATAAGAGAACGGCTTTTGGGGGAAGTGCGGCCAGCAGAACAGAGGTGCATACTAATAGTAATCGTCATCGTCATCGTTATCACCATAAAAATAATAATAATAATGATAATAATACAAAGGAGAGAACCTTGTGGCACTCCTGCTCCTGCTGAAGAATATAATAAAAACACTGAACAACAAGCAATTAAGATAACAGGAACCACAAAACAAAATGCTATATGCTATATAGGAAACATAAGCACATACAACTCTCAATCTTCTTAGCAACTAACTGGCAACGAGAATATCAATTAAGTATTGGACTGCAGTGCCGATACAAGCACTCTAAAACGAAAACAGGACCAATCCTCAAGCCCCAACCACGAGTACTGTAATAAGGCGTGTCGAGCTCGCTCAGTTGTAGCCGCAAGCCCACACACAGAAGACAAACACTCACCTGGGCAAGTCGAAGGACCTTCTCTGGCGGCAGCAAGAGTGTCGGTGGATCGTTGACGGGTGTGACGTTCACGTGGAGCACGAACCGATGGCGACCTTGGAGATAGCTCGGCAGGATGAACCCCGAGCCGGCGGACAGTTCCAGCTCGAGCACAATGCTGTCCTGGTGGGTCTCAGAACCGTCGTGAGCGTAACGAACCTGCGGCAGTGGAGTGTAGTAAGACAACTGAGTCTACACTCAGCTGAGGATGAAGGAAATGCCATACTAAGTAGATGCATACCGACCTCAGATCCTTATCTAATACCCTTTTCAGCACGCTGATTAAATGAAAATCAACAGATTCGTGGCGATCTTTCAAATATTCTTAAATGTAGTATTACGCTTATTAGACTGCTTTAGTCTTACTGATAACGCCCACTTTTCCAGATAACCAAGCGAAACTCGTAATTTCTCTCCCTGTTGCACTTGTTTCAATTAGATGCTAGGAACTAGAAAAGTAGGCAAGTAAGTTGGAACCATTGGACTCGGCTATTTTGTAAGTATCCGAGTACATACGTTGGGGTAACTGTAGACTTGCTTCACGAACACAGGCCCATATAAATTGCATAATCTGGCTTAGAAGGGATAAGCAAAGACAGCTCTGCATATCTGGAGGAGTAGGGTTCGCTTACGAGAAGGTTCGAGGTTCCGCTCGAAGGTTATGCCTACCTTGTCCTTGGCCAAGTCTAGGAGTGTGAACATCTGCTTCGCCGCCGCCCCTCCTCGCCACACCTCCACTGCCAACTTCCCGTGCTGTGGGTTCTCCACCACGTACAACAACACCCCTGAGTCACGAACACCGAACTTCGGATAGTCCAGAACGATGTCCACATTGCGCGTTGTTATTAGTGCGTTCTCGCCCTCCGCCATCTGGAACCAATGCAGTGACGTCACTGTACACTATGTGCATTTTCCTATTTGACATATTATGGTGTAAAAAAGTGGCAAAAGCACCCCTCCCCCTTCGGGTGCGCCGCTAGTTTAAGATAATATAATATTGGACAAGCTAGTAGCCAACTAATAACATAATCGATGGAAAGAAAGAGATTGATGGGGGATTCATGGATAATGTTATCTCTGTAGATCTGTACTCCTGATGTTACTTCACGCATTTCTAACATCATCAATTACCTATTTTAAACGGTGAGTTCGAAGCAAGTGGTGATAATCAAACCATAGCAGAGAAGTACCCAACAAATTATTATTCCAATGACCCAACAGAAGAATTTCTCATCCAGTCCTTCCAAATGAAATAACCGAAGCCAGTTCAGTATTTGATTTAGGTTGTAGAATATTCCGCAATATATCTTACGCATTCAGTGAAGTTTGTGTACACCTCACTCTACCTGTTACAGTTGCAACTGCAAAACAACCTTTAACCACACTATACATAACTAAATCTTATACGAGAAACACTACAAGTCAGTTACGTCCACTGTAGGGGAGCTCAGGAAATGTTGCTGATCATGCATGAATCATATGGCATCTCATCGCAGTTTGATTTTATTGCATTTCTACTCAAGAAGGATATATTAAATGATGCAAATCATCTGTATCTAACTTTTCCCAATTGTGGGGGAAAATACTGGTTGAAAAGTAAGTGGATTGCAGAATTCATCAGCGTTGGTCCCGATTAGCCAAGTTTCAAAAATATGGAACGTAAAACCAAATCAGCGTTGGAATTAAAAACTAACTTAAACTCCAATGTTGAGTGTGAATGTAAAATTTAGCAACTTACTTGAAGGGGCATTAGCTCTAATATTTCTAGATCTTGAGGCAATGTTGGCTTGGAGAAAACTTTGTAGCCGGCTGAATAGTCTGGCTTGACGCATAGTGGTCGATTGCACTCACACCGGAAGGAGTTGATACCTGTGAAACATACACATGGTCAGGCGTCATGGAGACTGATTAGGTACACTCGCAGGTTTAGAAAGAATCTCGCACCGGTACTACTACATAGTGGACGAAGAACCAGATTATAAGTTATGTCCATTATATAGTTGTGTGTAAGCAAGTGCATTCATTGAACCCCCTAACCCACCAATATATATGTTTTTAGTTAAGATGTTTGGTAAAAATGTGTCTGTGAAAGTGTTAACTGTAAGAATTGTTTACTCCGCTTGTACAAACCGTATAAAACATAAAGGTGAGACTACACCTTATACAAACATCATCAGCCTTCACTCTGTCTTTAGTTCCAGAAGTCGTTACAACACAATAATTTTACTTCACAACGCAATATATCGAGAGACCTCAATACGAAACAACACAAGCTAGAATTAGTGAAACATTCAAAGTAGGTCCATTTTCATTCTCTATCATTATATTTTAATTGATATTTGGGAAAATTAATTTTGCTCCAGTTGCCACGTTAAACATTCGGTTACACTGATATGCAAGGTTCGTCAACAGACTAGTTGAAATGTTGGACAGTTTTCACCCAGATGTCACTATGACAACAAAACAAAGACTGATAAATTACCAAATTTTATTCAATTCTCACGGTGGTAGAGCAAGCAATTTCTGGTTAACCGCTTACAGTTTTTTTAAGCGAACACTTTTGTAAATAAGATTCCTAACGTTATCTGTTATAGCTACCTTGTTGAATACACTGGCTTTCAGTGATACAGGGGTCTTCAGCACACGGATACTCCCAGACACAATCTGGGAGTATTCCTTGAGTTATCCGAGCATCAGGGATTCCGATCATCCTTCCTTCGACGGCCATAGAGCGGAGGCATCCCTTAAAGCTGGTCTCTGCTGCCAATATACCCTGGCCCAGAGCTCTGGCGCGCTTGTTCAGTTCGATGCCTCCAATGTACGCCACCTCGGCCAGGTCTAGGTACCGGTTGCCGCCTAGAGGAAGCCTGGAGCTCGCCACACCTGCACAACAGATTGCACGTCATGAGACATAGAAGCTGGTGTTGCTGCCAGGATACCTTGGCCCAGAGCTCTGGCACACTTGTTGTACGCCACCTCGGCCAGGTCTAGGTACCGGTTGCCGCCCAGAGGAAGCCTGGAGCTCGCCACACCTGCACAACAGATTGCACGTCATGGGGCATAGAAGCTGGTGTTGCTGGCAGGATATCTTGGCCCAGAGCTCTGGCGCGCTTGTTGTACGCCACCTCGGCCAGGTCTAGGTACCGGTTGCCGCCCAGAGGAAGCCTGGAGCTCGCCACACCTGCACAACAGATTGCACGTCATGGGGCATAGAAGCTGGTGTTGCTGCCAGGATACCTTGGCCCAGAGCTCTGGCGCGCTTGTTGTACGCCACCTCGGCCAGGTCTAGGTACCGGTTGCCGCCCAGAGGAAGCCTGGAGCTCGCCACACCTGCACAACAGATTGCACGTCATGAGACATAGAAGCTGGTGTTGCTGGCAGGATATCTTGGCACAGAGCTCTGGCGCGCTTGTTGTACGCCACCTCGGCCAGGTCTAGGTACCGGTTGCCGCCCAGAGGAAGCCTGGAGCTCACCACACCTGCACAACAGATTGCACGTCATGAGACATAGCAGCTGGTGTTGCTGCCAGGATACCTTGGCCCAGAGCTCTGGCGCGCTTGTTGTACGCCACCTCGGCCAGGTCTAGGTACCGGTTGCCGCCCAGAGGAAGCCCGGAGCTCGCCACACCTGCACAACAGATTGCACGTCATGGGACATAGAAGCTGGTGTTGCTGCCAGGATACCTTGGCCCAGAGCTCTGGCGCGCTTGTTGTACGCCACCTCGGCCAGGTCTAGGTACCGGTTGCCGCCCAGAGGAAGCCTGGAGCTCGCCACACCTGCACAACAGATTGCACGTCATGGGACATAGAAGCTGGTGTTGCTGCCAGGATACCTTGACCCAGAGCTCTGGCGCGCTTGTTGTACGCCACCTCGGCCAGGTCTAGGTACCGGTTGCCGCCCAGAGGAAGCCTGGAGCTCACCACACCTGCACAACAGATTGCACGTCATGAGACATAGCAGCTGGTGTTGCTGCCAGGATACCTTGGCCCAGAGCTCTGGCGCGCTTAATGTACGCCACCTCGGCCAGGTCTAGGTACCGGTTGCCGCCCAAAGGAAGCTTGGAGCTCGCCACACCTGCATGACATTTATTTATAGCTTGTGTTCTTACATACACACATGTGGTAAGATGATACATATCACATTTAATCACCTTTACAATTTACTAAGTAGGTCACAGAGAAATAAGTAGCTAAGTCCTGAAACTAGTGTACCCACCACTTTGCTATCCTGACAACAAACACATTAATCATTAACTTATATTCCATCCCAATGTATCCCGTACATAGCTGGCATAACATGTCTTGACAATCACAGCCAACCTATATTGATCTCTGACTGTCTTTAGAATCATTTTCACTAAATCCCCCGACCAGTTTGCCCAATGAACCTGGTTTACCCTCGGATGCTCATATAACTGTTCATCTCCAAAAATGTAAGTTAGTAGTTAAAACCTTCACTTTTACTTCAATATACCATTCATAAGATAAAATCTGCATTTATAAAACAAATGTGTCGTATATTATTTTAATTCTATGAAATAAAAGACACTTTTCCATAGAAAGCACATAAAGCACATAATTAATATATTAATTTATATCAAACTTGGCTGGGTATGTTTTTAAAGTCAATCCTAGAATTCAAATCGAATACATTCCAACCTTACAAAATAGGAGAAGTGTTTTTATGTTGAAGTCATGGAAAACCTACCTTTCATTTTATAAAATTAATTTAACGTTCAGTTAAAATCTACTTTTCAGTTAAATTGTTTTCACCATGACAACGGCCAATAGAAATTCACCAAACTGGGCTTACCTGACTGTTAAATTTACTCAACACTTTAACTGGACATTGAACTTAGGGGCATAAGACAGTTTGATTTACATTGCATAAGACTTTTGTTTTCTTTTTAATGTTATGTTAGTTGTATCGATTTGATGGTACCTAGATGAAAATACACTTATACGTTAATTTAGAATCGATAAGATTGAGATCTGCGATTCTTACCTCCGTCGACATTTATCTCCATGAATGTGGGGTTGAACTGAATGGTGATGGAATGCCACTTGCCATCGGCTACTGGCCGATCACTTCGGAGTTCAACGGCTCCGTTCCCCTTGTTTATTAGGAGACGTATGAAGCCATCGACCAGCTCGACCCCAACGAAGTCGGATTTGGAGGCGAGTCCTACAAACAAAGTCCCTTGTGAGACAGTATACCTACATCACGAAACAGCTTCAACGGTAAAGGGGGGAGGGGGGGTTTAACATGCAAAATTAACGTTTTGTTATTGATGTCTTGCAAACGCTTCAAGCACAGACAAGAATTTTGTTACCTGCGCTCCAAACACAGATTAACGCTTCGAGATATGGGGTCAAAACGTGATTCATTCCCGGGATTTGATTTTGAATCATCTTATAGCTAACTTAAAAACTTCCAAATATTGTTATTGTAACGATTGTTGTTTTGTAATAAACTAATAATAAGTTATTAAACTTATTACATACATTAGTATTTTTTACTTAATTGATTAGCTGATATAAAACTTAATCCCGTGTATGAATCCATATTTCAATATCGTGTGAAGAGTTCTCAAAATATCAAAACAATATACCGTTAATTCAGTGGGTTTAATATTGCCCCGCCCATTGCCGTTAACCACGCCCCAACATTATACACATGATTGTCTCGTTTTCATATGTAGGCGAAGTAGCCGAGCATATAAAGTTGTTGGAACAAGTAGAGAACACGCACGAACAGAAGAATGTCGCGAATACAGCGGACTGTCCAAGTATTATGCTTCATCTTGGGTCTACGCCAACAAATGTCTGTCATAATTTCAAAACGTAAAAGCCGTGTCAGACGATCGAGAAACTCGCGCGAGCTACGAGTAGACGCACTTGGAAGCTTGGAACTCGCCGGAAGCCCGACACACGGCCGAGCCAGCTCGCGCGAGCTACGAGTAGACGCACTTGATAGCTTGGAACTCGCCGGAAGCCCGACACACGGCCGAGCCAGCTCGCGCGAGCTACGAGTAGACGCACTTGGAAGCTTGGAACTCGCCGGCAGCCCATCACACGGTTGAGCCAGCTCGCGCGAGCTACGAGTAGACGCACTTGGAAGCTTGGAACTCGCCGGAAGCCCGACACACGGCCGAGCCAGCTCGCGCGAGCTACGAGTAGACGCACTTGATAGCTTGGAACTCGCCGGCAGCCCATCACACGGCCGAGCCAGCTCGCGCGAGCCACGAGTAGACGCACTTGATAGCTTGGAACTCGCCGGCAGCCCATCACACGGCCGAGCCAGCTCGCGCGAGCTACGAGTAGACGCACTTGATAGCTTGGAACTCGCCGGAAGCCCGACACACGGCCGAGCCAGCTCGCGCGAGCTACGAGTAGACGCACTTGATAGCACGGAACTCGCCGGCAGCCCATCACACGGCCGAGCCGGCTCGCGCGAGCTACGAGTAGACGCACTTGATAGCTTGGAACTCGCCGGCAGCCCATCACACGGCCGAGCCGGCTCGCGCGAGCTCGATCGCTTATGATGTCCACTTGTTCAACTTCCTAGTGAATCAAGTTAGCGAGCTCCGATCAAAACTTATTTTAACACGTGACCAATGACACATGAGAATCTATTATCTTATCCTATTTTTATCTATTTTAATATTATTATTATCATCCATAACTCCTACGTCCTCTATCGGAGATAAGCTCGCGCAAGTTTCTCGATCGTGTGACACGACTTTAACGTAATGTCACGTAGTTTTGTTATTTATTTTGCTGTGGATGTTTTTCATTGTTAGCCTATATTGGAATAGAATTATCATAAATTTGAAAGTGAATTGCAACTGTACATTCGTTGATAAGTTGCATTTAAACAAAGTAAAGTAGCATTCGCTCGCGACAGTCAGTTGTCTCTTTAATGCAATCACGGCTTTACAAAACTAAACACACTCATTTGAATCGTATGTGTTTTGTTAATGTGTTTATATGTCACATTCAATCATCTTTACATTTCATCAAGTAGATCATAGAAACATAAGTAGATAGAACCCCAAACTACTGTAAATCTAACCACCTTACAATCCTTACAACAAAAGCAGTCTTCGTTCACTTCATACAAACCCCATAAAGCCTATATAGTTGTCTAATACGTCTTGACAATCATAGAAGAGTACTCAAGTCTTTATAATCAAGCTCACTGACTCCCTTGACTGGTCTGCCCACATGGACCTAATTCCTCTCGAATGCTCAGTGGTTGTTCATCTCCGTAAATTTAAGTAAATTGTCAATCCTCTAACGTTATGATGCTTATTTACACGGTGTAAATCCTCTTCTGGGGCACCAACACAAGCAGACATAGTAACACAAATAAGAGCAACTATTATTATAGCATGTATATTATATCACGTCGCCAATCCTGCAAATATTTCTCGCAGTGAGGTATCCTAGTCCTCCCTTCAACCCTCATAACGTCACCAAACACATTTCACTGTTCAAACCCGCATCTTTTCACCGCTAATTCGTCCATCCATTCTCGTGCAATCCGTACTAACTCAAATATATTCATCCTCTCTGCCACACGTAGTTTTTATTCAAACAAAATATTTTCTTTTTAAATTAAAAGTTTAATAAATACATAATAATGCATTCTCAGCATAATGTTCGATACATTGCCAGAACGAATTAAAAATGCATAATAGATTCCATTGGTCACAATAATACACATATAATGACTTATTTGTTACAAACGACCGTCTACACATATCAAAAGCGTCCATATTCATACCTATTACCTATACCTATCCGCCTTTCTACATTTTGTAGGCCTACTAATTTTTTTAACCAGCGAATGAGCACTGAACCATCTTTATCGGTCGGTACGTAGTGTTATGTTTCGTAATCCCAAAATGTTACCGTATAATATGAACCTCAGCCATGATATTTAAATGTAAAAGTGAAGTGGATTACCAGATAACATTAATTATAAAGTGCCAGCAGGGGAAGGTTCAACAACAAATGTCAGTCAGGATTTTCCCTAAGGATCCATTTATTCACATTCTACGTATATAAAGTACGTATTCTAGTATACATTGTGTATCACTCAATACACATTAACATTACACAACGGTTGTGTCTCTATAGAGACAAACTCAAATACAGACGAGAACAACCATGATATTTTGTCGACATAGTCGTGGAAGCGAGTGCTATAGCGTATTGTATTACGGTATTTGCACTCCACAAGTGTATAACACTGCCAATACTGCCAGAGTAATACACGGATGTGTCTAAATATAGATTTGCGCTATGCAAAACGCTATTAGTTTCAAAATACACTTGTTTTCCAGTGACACCCGCAGTATTGTGTTTTTAATTTTTGTTCGTATACCAAATGGAATACGTAATTTGAAATGAATAACTGAAATTCAGTGTTAGCAAGATGGAAGTGCAGTGGATGCTTCGCATTGACAGGTCAGTTCACAATAGTGTTACCGAAACATCACAAGACAAATTTAACATTTACGAAATGGGAATCCTTATATTATTTGAAATTTCTGTATCGAGTCATTCAAGCAACATGTCTATTTAAATGGCTGTCTCAATTAAATATGGTTTGATTTTAAATTCTATAAACTGACGGAACATACATATATATGATACATGCATACTTATATATATACATTTTATTGTTCTCCATTTTCTGGGTTTCGTCACACGATATAGGGTGTATTCACGTAATGAGCATGGCGGCCATACTGGAGGCCACCATGTCATGTGATTGGTAGTTCATTGTTACAATGTTTCAGCTGGCGTTAGGTTGAAGTTCAACTGTTCTCCAACTTTGGTTTGCTATTATTACTAAAAAGCAACTTAAATAAATTCTCTCTTATTTCGGCCACTCTTTTTGTTGTGTACAATGGCACACAATGGTAAACTTTATCGGGGGACATACGTGTTCAAACTCTCATATTTCCCCGTAAACAATATTATTTGTTTTCAATTGACAGCTAAATGAAACTTGAAATAGTATACTATAGGTGGCCTCCAATATGGCCGATGTGACGTCACGTGAATACTCCCTATAAATTGGGTAGGTGGTTTAGACTTACCACACCTCACCCATCAGGTGTGGCCTCACCTGGGTGAGGTGTGGTAAGTCTAAACCACCTTCTCAATTCATATCGTATGACGAAACCCAGAAAATGGTGAACAACAACATTAACTTATTAACTTATGTCCGCGAAAATTTAAAAATTAACATATATATATATATATATATGATGTGAGCTATGGTTTTTATCCACCCAACTATTCTCAACACTACTGGACAAGTTGTGCCTGAACAGTTTCCTACAAAAGTTTTAATTTTAATACGTTAATTAAACACAAATAGGAAAGATTGTTCGTTCCTCCGATTATTATTATTTCCACACGACTAGTTTAGCATAAGGAAGAGGGCTGAGTCCCAGTATAAAATACCAAAACAATTAACATTTATTTAATCATATCTCAGAATTGCTACACCGTATTGAAACATTGAGAATGCAGCTGATCTTAATATGTTCATTATTATTATTATTAATATAAACATGGCCGTTATTTTGTCTATCAAGTCTATAACAAGAGATAAATCCTTTATCTGTGCTATAACTTATCAAAATAAAAAACCAACAGATTATATATAACAAGCATGCAGTCTGCAGTGCGAACAAAACCACAAGGTCACATATTATACTGATGTTATGAAAACCCGTTGCCCCCGTTGTATTTATGCAAAGCTCATGCAGTTCCTCCACTCACATCGCATCAGATATTCACACCCTCGACAGAGCGGAATTGCGCTCCAAGTTTTAGGTCACTCGAATGTGCGAGTATTGAATACGTCATTTCATGCTCATTCCCCTCCGAGAACATGCGGAGGAACTTCACTTGAAGCTGATTAAAGCGTATTAACATACATCACGAGCGGGATCGTGCTGCTCAAGAAACTTTCGGAATGAACGGCTACGGCTAGTATAGCTCGCAGAACTAAACCACGCAGGGAAATTACCGGTGAATTGTTCTTTAGAACGTTTTAAAATATTGAAAAAGTTGTTTCTACGCGGTATTTGGTTTCGGGTCAGCTATAATGTATTTTAAAATTTCAAATATTTTCATTCCTACGAATTTTATTTTTGTGAGAATTTATTCATTATTGAAATTCTAAGTGTGATTTTCATAAAATTTGACAGTTTTTAAATTCAACGTTGGGAAATTTCCGTATAGAATTTTTTTTTTCAAGTATTACCAAGAAAACAATAGTATTATAAGACTCCCTATTTTAATAGCGCGCTTAGGGAGGGATACTCTCAGTATAAAAATCTTTAAAATTTTTAATTCTATCTCAAGAATTCTGCTCGAAATCAAAAAGCTGAGGGCATAGCGCACTGTGGTTTGATAAGCCCGACAAACTAAATGATAAACATGTCAAACATTTTAAGCGTATGGTACAGTTTATTAAATCCATAATTATCAATACAAATTAAATATAATTAACAATCATACTGATGATTACATTTAATGATAGATACATTTACCATTCAGTATGTAGGGCTTACCAAACCACATTGCACTACAACCTCAGATATCCAATTTCGAGTAGCATCCTTGAGATATAACTTTCAAATGAAAGCGCAAGACATCCTTTTCCCGTTAACCCAACAGAGATCGGGAGTGAGTCCTATATACTTGCACATCGTAGGTTTTAGTCAGCCTTCCCCTCACAGTTGCCAGAAGGCGTGAGAACCGAAAACCCTCCATGCAGGAGTATTGTGCGTTGTGCATCGACCTGATAAGCAAGAGATTGCGTGCTTAACCTCCATACTACCACTTAACTCAATAATTAGCCTAGACACAGACGTCCACTGTTCTGCTCGGATTGAGATTGAACGTGAATGAATGAATTCTTTCCCGCTTGAACGCCAACAAAAACTTGTATAGAGACATCGCAAAAACATTGACTTACATGATTGGAAACGGCCGCCATGAATACTGGCTAATATAATATAGCATAAGATGAAGTTAAAACTTACAAGTTGGAAGTGGTAAGTTGGAAGTTGGAAGTTGGAAGTTGGAAGTTGGAAGTTGGAAGTTGGAAGTTGGAAGTTGGAAGCTGGAAATCGGAAGCTCGAAGTTCGAAGTCTAAAATAAGGTCACTGAATAAAAACATTTTAAGATGTAATAGAATCACAGAAACTAAGTGACATCAAAGCTCTATAGGATGGTACAAAAAAGATTAATATATAAGTAAAATGAATTTTTTCAAATTATGAAGGTAAATGTTTTAATTTTAGACGGCATTATAGCTAACGCTACGCGTTAGTATACAGTTTGCGGCTCCATTCATCTACTTTGTATCACATCGATACAGGAGAACTTCACTGTATACAATTGGTGATGAGAGCGAGAACTCATTAGAGACGCGAGACGAACGAGAAGATTGCAACATTGCAAAATATTACTGCAAAGGAACATGCACCAAATTTTCAAACACGAGTGACCTTATAAATATGTGATGAGTTCGTTCCGGATTTATAGATGTTTTTGTCCGTTCCTAACAAAATCATCTTGTCGACCATTTCGAGGCTTGGGATTTAGAGCGAAATACATTCAATTTTATTCCTTATTTTAATCTCTATTCTATTGAGTTGTATAACTGCTTTTCAAAGGAGAACACACAACAAAGCATTACTGTAATACGAAACAAAAACATTGATAAATAACCAAACTACAATCAAACACGTGTTACAAGAAAGATAACCCAAAAACATAAAAACCAAACTACAGTCAAGAGTAAAGACAACATTGTAATAAATATACACGTTCGGGAACAAGAAAAAAAATTAAATGTAAACTAACCTGAGAAATAAACACAACTGTGAGAAGAAGAGAAGTAAATCACTTCAATCACAAATAATGGACACAGACCAAAGAGAGAAAGTAAGAGAAGCGACTTACAACGATTGTTAGGGTAAAAAATTAATTAATATTTGCAGTAGTATTGGTCTCAGGAATCAAAATTATGTGATAAATACCTTTCATTATGTATGACGGTACAACCTTTTTTTTGTACATTTTTATCGATATTTTTAAATCCACGATGGAAATTAGAGTTGAAGAGAAATGTCCCCCACGTTCTAATAAACATTACTAATTACTAATTATAAACTGTACAACGCCCCCCCCCCCCCCCAACCCCAGCAAACACCCGCACCACGACACACTTTCAGAGAACTGCTTTAAGTAATTAAAGGTCCGTATTCAACAAAACAAGTACACAACGCAAGCAAGTTATAATGTGACAGACAAATTGTTGTTTACTTGTTATTTTTGTGGTGTAATGTCATTAACAGAATCGTTTAATTCCTTGGAGAAAAAGAGCAGTTCACAGAAAATGTGTCCGGAAGGTGTACAAACCTACAGTTCATGATCAGTAATGTTTGGAACGAGACACATAAGTATTTTCACGAATGTTCGAGACTGCCAATCCACGAGCTCAATAAAAATATATAAGAATGAAAATTGCGAAATGAAGGCCCTGAATCCACTGTATTCTCCATTATTATTCTGTAAACTTGTATTACTGGGATGAAGCAACACGAGACGAAACGCAATCTTGATTTGATATTATGTTACGCTCGCCTCGTTTCGTCGAGAAAAGTTATCGTCTATTAAATGTCTGCAAAATCCATTCCACAAGCATACATGCGAAAGCAATTTTGCTCAAAAATAATTTGAAGCTGTAATTTTTATTTGCTGCTTACTCTGCTCCTCTCTCGCTTTACACACATTACAGTTACATAGTTACATCCAGTTGCAGTTACGGTACGTACCCTTGTATGCTGCGCTACGAAATATTACAACCAATCGACTGCTGCATACGGATCAAAGTCCAGGCCCGTTATATAACAGACCACTAAATATTTATCCCGCCGCTAAATACCCTGATTCATGTACACTTTAAAAACACCGAAGAAAACCCTGTTGCATACAATGAGACGTCAGCAATAAGAGTAAATATATAACGTTGGTCCGCATATAAACCAAGTAGAAGCTCTCAATATAGAAGCTACTGCCCGTGTTAAAAAGGAGCACGCCGTGCTTCGAAGTCTTCACCTCTACGAACCTTGCCTTGGTACAGCCATGAAGGCGCCGTCACAAACACAGCAGGGCCCTCTCAATATAGATGTCTACTGCCTGCCCACTTACCCGTGTTATAGAGGAGCACGCCGTGCTTCGAGTAAGTCTTCATCTCTACGATCCACCTCGCCCCCGTCCTGGTCACAGCCTTGGGTACAGCCATGAAGGCGCCGTCACAAACACAGCAGGGCCCTCTCAATATAGATGTCTACTGCCCTACCCGCTTACCCATGTTATAGAGGAGCACGCCGTGCTTCGAGTAAGTCTTCATCTCTACGATCCACCTCGCCCCCGTCCTGGTCACAGCCTTGGTACAGCCATGAAGGCGCCGTCACAAACACAGCAGGGCCCTCTCAATATAGATGTCTACTGCCCTACCCGCTTACCCATGTTATAGAGGAGCACGCCGTGCTTCGAGTAAGTCTTCATCTCTACGATCCACCTCGGCCCCGTCCTGGTCACAGCCTTGGGTACAGCCATGAAGGCGCCGTCACAAACACAGCAGGGCCCTCTCAATTTAGATGTCTACTGCCCTGCCCGCTTACCCGTGTTATAGAGGAGCACGCCGTGCTTCGAGTAAGTCTTCAACTCTACGATCCACCTCGCCCCCGTCCTGGTCACAGCCTTGGGTACAGCCATGAAGGCAGCGTCACAAACACAGCAGGGCCCTCTCAATATAGATGTCTACTACCCTGCCCGCTTACCCGTGTTATAGAGGAGCACGCCGTGCTTCGAGTAAGTCTTCAACTCTACGATCCACCTCGCCCCCGTCCTGGTCACAGCCTTGGGTACAGCCATGAAGGTGCCGTCACAAACACAGCAGGGCCCTCTCAATATAGATGTCTACTGCCCTGCCCGCTTACCCGTGTTATAAAAGAGCACGCCCTGCTTCGAGTAAGTCTTCAACTCTACAATCCACCTCGCCCTCGTCCTGGTCACAGCCTTGGGTACAGCCATGAAGGCAGCGTCACAAACACAGCAGGGCCCTCTCAATATAGATGTCTACTGCCCTGCCCGCTTACCCATGTTATAGAGGAGCACGCCGTGTTTCGAGTAAGTCTTCAACTCTACGATCCACTTCGCCCCCGTCCTGGTCACAGCCTTGGGTACAGCCATGAAGGCGCCGTCACAAACACAGCAGGGCCCTCTCAATATAGATGTCTAATGCCCTGCCCCCTTACCCATGTTATAAAGGAGCACGCCGTGCTTCGAGTAAGTCTTCAACTCTACGATCGACCTCGCCCCCGTCCTGGTCACAGCCTTGGGTACAGCCATGAAGGCAGCGTCACAAACACAGCAGGGCCCTCTCAATATAGATGTCTACTGCCCTACCCGCTTACCCATGTTATAGAGGAGCACGCCGTGCTTCAAGTAAGTCTTCAACTCTACGATCCACCTCGCCCCCGTCCTGGTCACAGCCTTGGGTACAGCCATGAAGGCGCCGTCACAAACACAGCAGGGCCCTCTCAATATAGATGTCTACTGCCCTACCCGCTTACCCATGTTATAGAGGAGCACGCCGTGCTTCGAGTAAGTCTTCAACTCTACGATCCACCTCGCCCCCGTCCTGGTCACAGCCTTGGGTACAGTCATTAAGGCGCCGTCACAAACACAGCAGGGCCCTCTCAATATAGATGTCTACTGCCCTACCCGCTTACCCGTGTTATAGAGGAGCACGCCCTGCTTCGAGTAAGTCTTCAACTCTACGATCCACCTAACCCCCGTCCTGGTCACAGCCTTGGGTACAGCGATGAAGGCGCCGTCACAAACACAGCAGGGCCCTCTCAATATAGATGTCTACTGCCCTGCCCGCTTACCCGTGTTATAGAGGAGCACGCCGTGCCTCGAGTAAGTCTTCATCTCTACGATCCACCTCGCCCCCGTCCTGGTCACAGCCTTGGGTACAGCCATAAAGGCGCCGTCACAAACACAGCAGGGCCCTCTCAATATAGATGTCTACTGCCCTGCCCGCTTACCCGTGTTATAGAGGAGCACGCCGTGCTTCGAGTAAGTCTTCAACTCTACGATCCACCTCGCCCCCGTCCTGGTCACAGCCTTGGGTACAGCCATGAAGGCGCCGTCACAAACACAGCAGGGCCCTCTCAATAAAGATGTCTACTGCCCTGCCCGCTTACCCGTGTTATAGAGGAGCACGCCCTGCTTCGAGTAAGTCTTCATCTCAACGATCCACCTCGCCCCCGTCCTGGTCACAGCCTTGGGTACAGCCATGAAGGCAGCGTCACAAACACAGCAGGGCCCTCTCAATATAGATGTCTACTGCCCTGCCCGCTTACCCGTGTTATAGAGGAGCACGCCGTGCTTCGAGTAAGTCTTCAACTCTACGATCCACCTCGCCCCCGTCCTGGTCACAGCCTTGGGTACAGCCATGAAGGCGCCGTCACAAACACAGCAGGGCCCTCTAAATATAGATGTCTACTGCCCTGCCCGCTTACCCGTGTTATAGAGGAGCACGCCGTGCTTCGAGTAAGTCTTTAACTCTACGATCCACCTCGCCCCCGTCCTGGTCACAGCCTTGGGTACAGCCATGAAGGCGCCGTCACAAACACAGCAGGGCCCTCTCAATATAGAAGTCTGCTGCCCTGCCCGCTTACCCGTGTTATAGAGGAGCACGCCGTGCTTCGAGTAAGTCTTCATCTCAACGATCCACCTCGCCCCCGTCCTGGTCACAGCCTTGGGTACAGCCATGAAGGCGCCGTCACAAACACAGCAGGGCCCTCTCAATATAGATGTCTACTACCCTGCCCGCTTACCCGTGTTATAGAGGAGCACGCCGTGCTTGTAGTAAGTCTTCATCTCTACGATCCACCTCGCCCCCGTCCTGGTCACAGCCTTGGGTACAGCCATGAAGGTGCCGTCACAAACACAGCAGGGCGCTCTCAATATAGATGTCTACTGCCCTGCCCGCTTACCCGTGTTATAGAGGAGCACGCCGTGCTTCGAGTAAGTCTTTAACTCTACGATCCACCTCGCCCCCGTCCTGGTCACAGCCTTGGGTACAGCCATGAAGGCGCCGTCACAAACACAGCAGGGCCCTCTCAATATAGATGTCTACTGCCCTGCCCGCTTACCCGTGTTATAGAGGAGCACGCCGTGCCTCGAGTAAGTCTTCAACTCTACGATCCACCTCGCCCCCGTCCTGGTCACAGCCTTGGGTACAGCCATGAAGGCCCCGTCACAAACACAGCAGGGCCCTCTCAATATAGATGTCTACTGCCCTGCCCGCTTACCCGTGTTATAAAGGAGCACGCCGTGCTTCGAGTAAGTCTTCATCTCTACGATCCACCTCGCCCCCGTCCTGGTAACAGCCTTGGGTACAGCCATGAAGGCAGCGTCACAAACACAACAGGGCCCTCTCAATATAGATGTCTACTGCCCTGCCCGCTTACCCGTGTTATAGAGGAGCACGCCGTGCTTGTAGTAAGTCTTTATCTCTACGATCCACCTCGCCCCCGTCCTGGTCACAGCCTTGGGTACAGCCATGAAGGCGCCGTCACAAACACAGCAGGGCCCTCTCAATATAGATGTCTACTGCCCTGCCCGCTTACCCGTGTTATAGAGGAGCACGCCGTGCTTCGAGTAAGTCTTCAACTCTACGATCCACCTCGCCCCCGTCCTGGTCACAGCCTTGGGTACAGCCATGAAAGCGCCGTCACAAACACAGCAGGGCCCTCCAAATATAGATGTCTACTGCCCTGCCCGCTTACCCATGTTATAGAGGAGCACGCCGTGCTTCGAGTAAGTCTTCAACTCGACGATCCACCTCGCCCCCGTCCTGGTCACAGCCTTGGGTACAGCAATGAAGGCAGCGTCACAAACACAGCAGGGCCCTCTTAATATAGATGTCTACTGCCCTGCCCGCTTACCCGTGTTATAGAGGAGCACGCCGTGCTTGTAGTAAGTCTTCATCTCTACGATCCACCTCGCCCCCGTCCTGGTAACAGCCTTGGGTACAGCCATGAAGGCAGCGTCACAAACACAGCAGGGCCCTCTCAATATAGATGTCTACTGCCCTGCCCGCTTACCCGTGTTATAGAGGAGCACGCCGTGCTTCGAGTAAGTCTTCATCTCTACGATCCACCTCGCCCCCGTCCTGGTCACAGCCTTGGGTACAGCCTTGAAGGCAGCGTCACAAACACAGCAGGGCCCTCTCAATATAGATGTCTACTGCCCTGCCCGCTTACCCGTGTTATAGAGGAGCACGCCGTGCTTCGAGTAAGTCTTTAACTCTACGATCCACCTCGCCCCCGTCCTGGTCACAGCCTTGGGTACAGCCATGAAGGCAGCGTCACAAACACAGCAGGGCCCTCTCAATAAAGATGTCTACTGCCCTGCCCGCTTACCCGTGTTATAGAGGAGCACGCCGTGCTTCGAGTAAGTCTTCAACTCTACGATTCACCTCGCCCCCGTCCTGGTCACAGCCTTGGGTACAGCCATGAAGGCGCCGTCACAAACACAGCAGGGCCCCCTCAATATAGATGTCTACTGCCCTGCCCGCTTACCCTTGTTATAGAGGAGCACGCCGTGCCCGAGTAAGTCTTCAACTCTACGATCCACCTCGCCCCCGTCCTGGTCACAGCCTTGGGTACAGCCATGAAGGCGCCGTCACAAACACAGCAGGGCCCTCTCAATATAGATGTCTACTGCCCTGCCCGCTTACCCGTGTTATAGAGGAGCACGCCGTGCTTCGAGTAAGTCTTCAACTCTACGATCCACCTCGCCCCCGTCCTGGTAACAGCCTTGGGTACAGCCATGAAGGCAGCGTCACAAACACAGCAGGGCCCTCTCAATTTAGATGTCTACTGCCCTGCCCGCTTACCCGTGTTATAGAGGAGCACGCCGTGCTTCGAGTAAGTCTTCAACTCTACGATCCACCTCGCCCCCGTCCTGGTCACAGCCTTGGGTACAGCCATGAAGGCAGCGTCACAAACACAGCAGGGCCCTCTCAATATAGATGTCTACTGCCCTGCCCGCTTACCCGTGTTATAGAGGAGCACGCCGTGCTTCGAGTAAGTCTTCATCTCTACGATCCACCTCGCCCCCGTCCTGGTCACAGCCTTGGGTACAGCCTTGAAGGCAGCGTCACAAACACAGCAGGGCCCTCTCAATAAAGATGTCTACTGCCCTGCCCGCTTACCCGTGTTATAGAGGAGCACGCCGTGCTTCGAGTAAGTCTTCAACTCTACGATTCACCTCGCCCCCGTCCTGGTCACAGCCTTGGGTACAGCCATGAAGGCGCCGTCACAAACACAGCAGGGCCCCCTCAATATAGATGTCTACTGCCCTGCCCGCTTACCCTTGTTATAGAAGAGCACGCCGTGCCCGAGTAAGTCTTCAACTCTACGATCCACCTCGCCCCCGTCCTGGTCACAGCCTTGGGTACAGCCATGAAGGCGCCGTCACAAACACAGCAGGGCCCTCTCAATATAGATGTCTACTGCCCTGCCCGCTTACCCGTGTTATAGAGGAGCACGCCGTGCTTCGAGTAAGTCTTCAACTCTACGATCCACCTCGCCCCCGTCCTGGTAACAGCCTTGGGTACAGCCATGAAGGCAGCGTCACAAACACAGCAGGGCCCTCTCAATTTAGATGTCTACTGCCCTGCCCGCTTACCCGTGTTATAGAGGAGCACGCCGTGCTTCGAGTAAGTCTTCAACTCTACGATCCACCTCGCCCCCGTCCTGGTCACAGCCTTGGGTACAGCCATGAAGGCAGCGTCACAAACACAGCAGGGCCCTCTCAATATAGATGTCTACTGCCCTGCCCGCTTACCCGTGTTATAGAGGAGCACGCCGTGCTTCGAGTAAGTCTTCATCTCTACGATCCACCTCGCCCCCGTCCTGGTCACAGCCTTGGGTACAGCCATGAAGGCGCCGTCACAAACACAGCAGGGCCCCCTCAATATAGATGTCTACTGCCCTGCCCGCTTACCCGTGTTATAGAGGAGCACGCCGTGCTTCGAGTAAGTCTTCATCTCTACGATCCACCTCGCCCCCGTCCTGGTCACAGCCTTGGGTACAGCCATGAAGGCGCCGTCACAAACACAGCAGGGCCCCCTCAATATAGATGTCTACTGCCCTGCCCGCTTACCCTTGTTATAGAGGAGCACGCCGTGCCCGAGTAAGTCTTCAACTCTACGATCCACCTCGCCCCCGTCCTGGTCACAGCCTTGGGTACAGCCATGAAGGCGCCGTCACAAACACAGCAGGGCCCTCTCAATATAGATGTCTACTGCCCTGCCCGCTTACCCGTGTTATAGAGGAGCACGCCGTGCTTCGAGTAAGTCTTCAACTCTACGATCCACCTCGCCCCCGTCCTGGTCACAGCCTTGGGTACAGCCATGAAGGCAGCGTCACAAACACAGCAGGGCCCTCTCAATATAGATGTCTACTGCCCTGCCCGCTTACCCGTGTTATAGAGGAGCACGCCGTGCTTCGAGTAAGTCTTCATCTCTACGATCCACCTCGCCCCCGTCCTGGTCACAGCCTTGGGTACAGCCATGAAGGCGCCGTCCTCCACGAAGCTGATGTCCTTATCGATACCCGCGTCGAACTCAGGGGCGCAGTTCCACGTGATTCCCTGCACGTCCACCTGGCCCTGCCTCTCTCGCGCCCGACCCAGCACGTTCACGCCGTTGTATTGCACCTGTGATCAAACAACACAGTCAGACTGCTGCAGTTCCACGTGATTCCCTGCACGTCCACCTGGCCCTGCCTCTCTCGCGCCCGACCCAGCACGTTCACGCCGTTGTATTGCACCTGTGATCAAACAACGCAGTCAGACTGCTGCAGTTCCACGTGATTCCCTGCACGTCCACCTGGCCCTGCCTCTCTCGCGCCCGACCCAGCACGTTCACGCCGTTGTATTGCACCTGTGATCAAACAACACAGTCACACTGCTGCAGTTCCACGTGATTCCCTGCACGTCCACCTGGCCCTGCCTCTCTCGCGCCCGACCCAGCACGTTCACGCCGTTGTATTGCACCTGTGATCAAACAACACAGTCACACTGCTGCAGTTCCACGTGATTCCCTGCACGTCCACCTGGCCCTGCCTCTCTCGCGCCCGACCCAGCACGTTCACGCCGTTGTATTGCACCTGTGATCAAACAACACAGTCACACTGCTGCAGTTCCACGTGATTCCCTGCACGTCCACCTGGCCCTGCCTCTCTCGCGCCCGACCCAGCACGTTCACGCCGTTGTATTGCACCTGTGATCAAACAACACAGTCAGACTGCTGCAGTTCCACGTGATTCCCTGCACGTCCACCTGGCCCTGCCTCTCTCGCGCCCGACCCAGCACGTTCACGCCGTTGTATTGCACCTGTGATCAACAACACAGTCAGACTGCTGCAGTTCCACGTGATTCCCTGCACGTCCACCTGGCCCTGCCTCTCTCGCGCCCGACCCAACACGTTCACGCCGTTGTATTGCACCTGTGATCAAACAACACAGTCAGACTGCTGCAGTTCCACGTGATTCCCTGCACGTCCACCTGGCCCTGCCTCTCTCGCGCCCGACCCAGCACGTTCACGCCGTTGTATTGCACCTGTGATCAAACAACACAGTCAGACTGCTGCAGTTCCACGTGATTCCCTGCACGTCCACCTGGCCCTGTCTCTCTCGCGCCCGACCCAGCACGTTCACGCAGTTGTATTGCACCTGTGATCAAACAACACAGTCAGACTGCTGCAGTTCCACGTGATTCCCTGCACGTCCACCTGGCCCTGCCTCTCTCGCGCCCGACCCAACACGTTCACGCCGTTGTATTGCACCTGTGATCAAACAACGCAGTCAGACTGTTGCAGTTCCACGTGATTCCCTGCACGTCCACCTGGCCCTGCCTCTCTCGCGCCCGACCCAACACGTTCACGCCGTTGTATTGCACCTGTGATCAAACAACACAGTCAGACTGCTGCAGTTCCACGTGATTCCCTGCACGTCCACCTGGCCCTGCCTCTCTCGCGCCCGACCCAACACGTTCACGCCGTTGTATTGCACCTGTGATCAAACAACACAGTCAGACTGCTGCAGTTCCACGTGATTCCCTGCACGTCCACCTGGCCCTGCCTCTCTCGCGCCCGACCCAGCACGTTCACGCAGTTGTATTGCACCTGTGATCAAACAACTCAGTCAGACTGCTGCAGTTCCACGTGATTCCCTGCACGTCCACCTGGCCCTGCCTCTCTCGCGCCCGACCCAGCACGTTCACGCAGTTGTATTGCACCTGTGATCAAACAACTCAGTCAGACTGCTGCAGTTCCACGTGATTCCCTGCGCTACAATGGCATGTTATTGATTGGTAGTTCATTGTTACAATAGTTTAGATGTCGTTTGGATGAAATTCTACTGGTCTCTATTTTTGGTCTGCTATTATTACTGTAAAGCAACTGTTTTACTGTAAAGCTCCTTTGTCTCGATTACTCTTTTTTAATCGTTTACATGCAATGAAGTTATCATTTTCGTGATCCTGTAGAGGGTGGGGGGATACACGTTGTAAAATTCCTTCCAAAATGTTTTTTGCCAAAAGGTAAACTTAGGCCGAGTGTTAGGATCTTCTATTGAACGAGTTCAAATGTCAACATGCATATTGCATATTGGTCTCTGAAATGTCCGTTGTTACGTGACGTTAATACTCTATACAGTTGTATTAGAGGAAATGTTTGGGCGCTGCCATCTTGCAAATTGACGCCACTGAAGTGCAGCTGCGAACTAATATCACACTAGACCAGTGGTTCCCAACCTTTTTTTTCCAGTCGTTAGCATCCCTGCTTCCAATGCAGAAGGTCCCGGGTTCAAATGCCGCTTCAGGCAGAAGTTTTTTAACTTCTAATGTGGATTCAATCCCATTACTTCTTGGCTTAGGAATAAGTAAACGGTGACTTTGGAGCCGTCCTAGCAACGAAGCTTTCAATAAATTCAAAGTTGTTCTGAATCGGCCTTGTTGATTCTGGCATTTGTCCGCAGGTGTTCGCACTGTCCAATCACCGATTCATATGTTTCGTATTGAAATATAGATCTTTGATTGGTTATGGCTCACTCGTCGATGGTGTTCGAAGTCTACAGGGTTGGTTTAGTCACTTTAAATTAAAGTCCCCCGCTGCAAATCAGTTTAGTTACTGAGTGGGTAGACTCTAAATGTGAATTTATTTTATTTATTTATTTTTAAATTTAGAAGAATTGTAATGTCAACGATAAGCCCAAAGTCGGACACGTTAATTAGATGATTTAATTACTATAAAACTAGTTAGTCATTTACTTGTAGTTGGATATAACATTAATTATTAGGTCAGTGGGAAATCTATAGCTTTGACGTTTTTTGCAAATGCTATTGATTTGTGGCCGGATAGTGGGCAAACACACTCTCATTTCCTGTTCAAATGATGGAAGTCTTTCTATTTTCTTTTACTCACTGTTCGTTATGCTGAAATACAAAAAACTGAAACTCACACCGATGTATTGTCAAAAACTGCGGTAGAAATTTGATACTGTCTTTTTAATTGTTTTCAGACTGTTTTAAACTGTTATTCAGGGTTGAGGGGGTTGCAGGGTAAGTGTCCTAACAAAACGTTTCATCCTGGATGAAATAAGTTTCAGTTAGACTTTAGTAGTGGTTATATAGACATTAAAAAATAATTTCGTTTGTACCGTTATTATACTAATAATTATTATTTTGTTTTATTGGCAAAATGTTCCGAAACAAGATTTTTTCAATTTCAACGAAACTATCGCGGCACCCCGATTGGGAACCACTGCACTAGACAGAAGTCATCTTGTATTTGTTACCGGTATTGTTAAATATTGTTTGGAAAAATAACACCGCCAAGTCTTTATCCATATGGCATGCAAACTCATACGAAGTTCTACTTGATCTCCTCGTCATCCATATGGCACGCATACACTTACCAAGGTCTGCTTGATCTCCTCTAGATAATACTTTAATGGCGCCCAACTAAGACAACCGTATGTGGGTTTACCAGTTATAGAACTCGACTTGTAATAATCATAGTTGAATAAATTAAAAATTATAGTCTTGAATTCACAGTTGTCACTTGAATTCCAGCAATAGTTTCAAAGTTATTTTAGCCACATCATGGTGGATCAACAACAAAATTGTGTTTATGATTGATTCTTTGTTGAAACCGAGCCGTAGCGTGACAAAGTAAAGTAAAAGGTGAAAGATGATAACTCACATCTTTGAGGCAACCTCTTAGACTGTCCAGGTGTCCCAGAAAGAGCTCCGAGAAGTCCCCTTGACCTCCCAAGAAGAGACCATAATGGATGTTCAGCTCAAAGAAGCGCCCCGGTAGCTTCTCCCTGGAAATAAGACACAAAAGTAAAAACTATACACATTATTCTCTAAGCAAGGTTTTCAATTAAAATGTTACGTATCGACATAAAATGTCAAGGTCTGAAAATTATTTAAACGAAATGATGATATCGTAATAAAATTACGATCTAGGAATCGGATAAAGGAAGGAATGACGTCATCAAGAATGTGATAACACTGTTTTGTGTAAGCGTGTACGTGTTCACTTTAGAGCCCACCAGCTCAGCACAATGATAAATAACACTGTAGAGCGCTCGAAAACTCAATAATTTAAAAAGAAAAGATGGTTTATTTCCTGCCCGGATGAAAATAGTGAGCTTGACAGATGAATGCTGGGTTGCCTCAATTGTAATTGAATTTAGCAGACTGCCAAGCAAGCGTTGCTGGTGGGAATGATACCGGCAAATCATGTTACCTTTGTTTAGCCTTTTTGCGAAGTGTTTTATTATTTAAAGTTGAACATCAACAGGCGAAGTAGGTTACGGGTTTCGTGTCCTGAAAATCAACTAGGTGTTGGCCAGTGCGTAGTGCGTAGTTTGTGTCGCGCGTTGCGTGGTGTGTCTATGCCCGGGGCTGCTGTGACAATCTCTCTTGGGATGTAGGTGCTGCATGGGGTCATGTGATAATAAAGTGCCGCCAAACAGCTCGGACTGCGGAGATATTCCACGTGAAACTCTCTCCGCGATGAATAGATCGTTTATAACTTGTTTGTTATACTGCTTTCGTAGGAAATAATAATTATGTCGCATTGACGGCTCTTGCATGAACCAATACCAGTTAAAACTCGCAATCATTTTAACATATTACTGTATAAGTCTCAGCTCAGTTCAGGATTGAGAGTGGACGCTGACACGCATACGCGTTCTCCAATCAGAGGCCACGTTTCACTCGTGCTCGCGTCAAGCACGGCCGTCTATTGGATAACGCTCTTCTCTGCGCTTATCACGAGGCTTTACAGTTCAGTGCGTCCGTGTATACAAGAATGTTATTCGATATAAGAATAAGATATTTGATAGAATTCAACCGGCCACGCAGTAAGAAGCAATGACTGCCAAAGACGTTTCGAACCGGTTTGAACCAAGCCGGTTTGAACAATAACCAGCTTGTACGCTTGAAGTTTTCAAGGCGATTTGACAGTTTCAAATTTTATTGGCATTATACACATTAGCATTAATTACAATACAATTCAATTAGTTTCATTACAATAGTATAATATAAAATGCGCTAAACTGGACTGAAATCAAATCAAACCGACTTGGCCCAAAATCGATGTTTATCAAGGTTTTAACACCAGTTTTGACACGAAGTGTTTGCACCACGCCGGTATGAAATGCCTTGGTAACTCAAGTGCATATGAGCTGTAAAATTCTCAGAGGAGATTGTCTCTCCACGCGGTCTATTCCAACGGAATTCACCCCGGGATTCATTTCCCCAGTACCTGCTTGTTATTGTCCACCGCATGAAGTGAGCTAGCCGTGCTTGGAATGTGTCTTGACAACGCCCGCCAACATACGTGCTGATCGTATCACTATGATAACGAAGGCAGAGAAATTAACAGAGATGCAACAAGATTTAGTTTGGTTATTTGCCATATTCGCTCTTCATCATTACAAAATCTATGACGACAACACCTTGCAAGTTACGGCGGGGCCAGTATAAAAATATACGAATTATAAATGTGATAACGCTGCGCAATGCAGTTTACGTAACCCATTCCTAATACCACAAGTTTTATTCTGAACGGACCTGCTGTGGACACGTCACATGTGAACCGGTCTTTGAAGTACGTGTTGTCCATATCTCTCTAACCTTTACTGCTGAGACAAAGATCAGATCAGATAAGCCTGCAATTAGTCCGTGCCGGAAATACCAATCCCTTTCTGAAACATTGGCAAAGGACCAGCCACTTCCACTACCTCGATCCAGATTGATCAATTCCACCCAGTGAAAGCTATGGTTATCTTTAAATTACACGTTTTGCTTCGCCTAAAATGATTGGAACCGTGGTACAACACGCAGGGAAAATATTTGTTGTCGTGTAGTAGTATATTAGGATGTTTTATGCTCAACAATTATTTTCAAATAATATTTTGATCGGAGATAATATGGAAATAATTCACAGAATAATAATAATAATAATAATAATAATAATTATTATTATTATTAATATTATGATAACAATGGTTATAATAATAATAATAATAATAATAATAATAATAATAATATTAATAATAATAATAATAATAATAATAATAATAATAGTAATAACAATAATAATAATAATAATAATAATAATAATAATAATAATAATAATAATAATAATAATAATAATAGCACTTCAACCCGGCACCTCCACCAAATGTGTAAAGTGTGTCGAATGCATATCCACCAATTTCCCACCCTTCCACAAACCATACACTATTTTAAGAACATAATGCAGAATACAAATTTACTACATATAATAGCCCCATCTAGAGTACAATCTGTCAACCATACAATTAGAATCAATAAGGAAAAAATCCATTTTCGTAATATATTTATATATTTATGTGTGTTTCAACTTTCAATGAAAACCTTAGCCGCCTCCCGGATTCGGATTCAGTTTCAGATTCCCACGGGTTCAACATCCCCCCCCCCCCCCTTCCTCTAATTGGTTTACACGAATGATATGATTGATTTAGACGTTTTTCATTGTATGCGGGCTACTTTTACATTTCCTTCAGCAAATTTGAGGCTTATCTCTGTTCGCTTAGCATTTCATTTGCTCTACGAAAAATAATGTAATTCATGTAAATTGTAAGTATTTTTTCAGGAAACACTTCTTATTTACTATTACTCCACAACACAATGATACTGTGTACATAATTTCAATGTTTTATGTTTTTATTTAAGTTTTTTATATTGGGAAAGTCAAAATGTGTTTTGAGTCAGTAAAACGTAAAACTCGTTATTCTGAAAGGTACGTTGTGCCGCTGAGAATAAAGGACAATGAAAGCATAGAGTAATAAGTATAATAATATATCTATAATATTAAACACTAGACGATAGTATAACTTTGTATTCACGATAGAATGAAGATTTAGTGACAGCAAAAAATATAACAAAGACGTCCTGATAGTGGTTTCAGTAGTTTCCCAATCATAGAATAAACAAAGTCAAACGTCAGAAATGTAAATGTAATGCCATTCTGTAGTCAAAGGAGTACAGGCGCGGATTGAGTTTCATTATGATAACGCAAAATTGATAGCAGACATTTGTTAAAAACCCGTTGCGATGTGCAGAGTAACAAATGTTTGTGTCTTACAAAACTTGCACTTAGTGGTACAATTACGCCCCACACAAAATATTAAGATTTACAAGAAACATACTTTATTCTAGATCACTGCAAAGTTTCATTTGTATCCGTTAATATCTTCTACCTCAAATAAATACTTCGTGTTTTGTCTTTTCACGTGTGAAATGCAAACAGATAAATACATACATAATATCTAAACTGGTGCAAACATATGAGGGCGCTGTAGCCCTCTAAAAATGAAGACATCAGTCACGAGTCACGGCCGTAAATTTGCTGCGTGAACCGGTGACTTATCACTATCAGTCATGTTATTCAATATTCTCTTCGGAATGAAATTTAACAAAGGGCAGAGCTTGATTTTTACCCCCGTCGTGTTTCTGTACTTCTGTCTACTGTTGTTGGTTTGATGAAACATGGGCCCATTGCAATGTACAATCAAATTCATTGTACTCAAAATCACAAGCTATTATATTTGCAATTAACACAAAGTTCGTTGTATACAATTAATCAACACCAAATTCTGAAGCTGATTATGAATGCAGCTGCACAGATATGTTCTTAGGAGAAGTTAAAAATCTTGGACTGACTGCTTACTATAACAGTCATTGCAACTTTTATCACTGAAATGTAGTTACTCGAAAGTATCAAATTTACTTCCCAACCTCCCCACCCCTTCGTCCCGCAAGCCATTTTATAATCTGGCCCAGGACATACGAATAAAATGTGAAGTGCCTGGCCCATTGAAAATTATACTGTTTAAAATACCCCTTTTGAGACCACGTGCCCACCCACAATGTCTGCAGCATTCGACAATTTGTTCTAGACTCAAGTACCGGCAGATTATTTCCTTTCTTTCTTACTTACTCCTCCACATCTTAGAACGTTATCTCTTTAACAGATCAATAGTTTTCTCCAAGATAATCTAACAACGCAATGCATCATGCCCGGTGAAACCAGACAGAGTTGGTACAACCAATGCCAACTGATATTTTAACCAACAACGGATACAGTTTACCAATTCATCCGTATAGAACTTGGCAATAACTCAGATTGGCCTGTCTAGTTGAACACGCCCACAAAGCTTGCCTGCTTGCCGTTTGTCAAAGGCACAACCGACCGTACCAGCCACTCTATAGGCTACACAAGTTCCGAGTCCACACAAACTTTGAACCAGAGAAGGAATTGGGAGCATGCGAAGATCAGAGTCTCATAGTTGGAAGTGTACCTATAATACATTGAGTCAAAGAACGCAAGTACTTACGCATAGTATTGAAACCCTGGTCAAGAGGTTCCCTTTGAACACACAAGAGTTACATTACACGCCACGAACCTCCCAGTAGTACGGGGGCTCTCAGAGTCTAGAGTAAGCTCTCAGATACAGTCGCTTGCCAAACTCCAGCTGCTAAAGTCGCGGTACCCAAAGAAGTCAGATAGTTACATTTTCGTTCTCAACTTAACAAGCACGAATCACTTACGTTTTTCACGATTATCTACTATAATTTGGTTGCGGTAAGTTTTTTGACGGTAATGTACAAGAAAACGTGCGAGCAGGTTTCCGTCAAAAAACTTAACGCAACCAAATTGTACTAGATTATCGGGGAAAACGTTAGTGATTCGCACTTGTTAAGTTGGAAACTAATTCTGGGCGGTCCTGACTCCCCTGACTTCTTGGTGTGAGAGACCTCGCTAGATTAGCGTCGCTAGATTAGCGGGAAATGACGTCACGCTAGATCATTAGAATCGTTGATAGAATCATTGAAGCGGTTGTTTTAAATGGCACCATTACCGATTCATTAGAATAGCACAAGACTCAATTAAGGGGGTTGTGACATCACAGGCGGACAAACAATGTGTTGCTAGGCAACTGCATTGTTGTATCTTTCTTTGATTGGTGCATGTTCAATATTTGTCCGAAACAAAACACGACAACACGGCTATTTTGGGAATTGAGTCTTGTGCTATAGACTGTCCGCTAAAAGTAGTATGATACACGTATAACGGCACAACCTAAATCAATTAAATATATAAAAATATATCTAGATGGTTAGGTTATTTTAGGTTTGTATTAGAACGAGTCTGAAATGTTGTCTGCACTGCATAGCTACTAAGCTATTGTAAATAATAATTTAAAAGGTAGCGGGGAATTGTGTAAAATGAGTAACTCTTGGGCAAGCCTTTAACGTTCGTTCGTTTGTTCGTTTCGAACAGTCTTGAGTAGGGCGGACAGGAAAATGGTTGTTCAACTGTACAAAAAATTATGTTCGGGTGGTGTCCATTTCATTTGAACTGTTGGACCCGCCCGAACATGTTCGATCAGTTCCGAATGAAAAGGGACTCAAAGACTCAATTAGAACAAGATATCGAGTGGGAATAGTGGGAACACAAATTAGACAAGCAGTAACGTGTTAATTAGAATACATTCTGATACAGATATAAACATACCTGTCTCTGAGATGAAAACGAACTTCTAATTGAAGAGAGTATTAATTGTTATGTTTGTAACATATAAGGTAAAAAAAGAACAAGAACAATAAAATGAATTGAGAGAAGAAATAATTGTTTTTTAAATTTAAATATTAGACAATATATATATATATATATATATATATATATTTATATATGTATAGACTGTAGACAAGAAATAAACGGTTGTTTGAAAAGAAAATAAGATTACTATACATGAAAAGAAAATTGTGCTATGTCCTCAGTTTTTCGATTTAGAGTACAGCATATTCGTGAGATTTCAAAAATGAAAATTTCGACGGTTTTTATACTGAGAGAATCCATTCTTCAACAAATAACAGTAAACTGCATCGTTATAAAGACGTTTTCATTATGTATTCAGTTATGTAATTAAAATATGGATTGTGCATTATTTCCTCGTAAGCGTCCTAATCTCCGGCCACGCAGGTGCCGCTCTATCGCTGTGGAACGTGCTGGGATCGCATCCCAAGACCCGAGGGGATGCTTCAAGACACAACGAGATACGTACCACGTGACCAGTCGGCCTTACTGAGAGAGAGATTGCCTCGCCTCGCTAAATAATCGATGCCGATAAGTTGGATGTCAGCGACGTTGCGTGATCACTCAGTCGGCCGTCATGTACTCGACTAAACGATATTATATAGCATGTTTTCCCATACGTCTGTTACCAAAATAAATCTGGTCAGGGGGTGGTCAGCCAACAATATTCTTGGGCATACAGATGTTTGCTAACATCGACTTACCATTAAAAAACATATATTTATCTTTATATATTATGTATATATTTATTTATTCTATACAAATATTATTTTTATTATTATTTAATAGAAGTGTTTCTGTAATTATAAGATGTTTTTAATGAATCTTGATGAAGACCGGACGATTCCTTGTCGAAATATACGTTTTTAAAATGAAACGATATATTTGATTGGTATTACCGTAAACTGCGGCCAAGACAATTTAAGAGACCATATATATGAGTGTATGGGATGTTAAGCTTGATCGTTAATCAAGCTGTAGGTTATGGATGGATAATGAATGGCGGTACATCAATTGTAATAGTTTCGGTTTAAAAAAATAGCACTGTAGCATCTCTACACAAATCGCTATTTCCACGTATCTGTATAGTTATCAGTCATCGCTGATGTCAGAATTAAAATGTACGGAATGTCAGTCAATGAAGAAAATGAATATGACCAATAGTAGCTTACAGTGATGCATAGTTTCTCATAGACTGTATCAGCATCGCCAGTAATAACCAAACGCCATCTGACCACATGGATTTATAATAGTACCTGCATGATCTGACTTCCTGGTACTAAAATTAATTTAAAGAATTATCCTATGATTAATTGATGTTTCATTAAAACATATTAATCAAAGTACTTCAATCATCCATCCACTCATTCACGAATTCATTACACAACCTTCATTGTAGAGGAAGGTATTAAAATTAAATGTTTTAGTGTCATTACACAAATAGTGTATTGTCCGATTTAGAAGTAATTGAGATTCTGTGTCATCCGTCCAATTGGTTTTTGTACAATGTGATCATTAATAACACATATTGCAAATGAATAATAATAACTATTGTTATTATTTAATTAGACAAAACAAAAATATGTAGAATTAGTTAAATTGTGAATGTTTATATTCTCCTTGCTCTAATTTAAAACATAAGCAAATAGCAATATACGTGTAGTATACATGATTATTTAGTATAAAATCAAATAATATATTCATGTTAGAGAGCTAAATGTTTTTAGAAAATAAGATAGGTTGTAACAAGTGAACTTGAATTTCAACAGTAAAGATCATATTGGATTTGTAATATGATTACAAAAATACTAGATGTTTATTTTAAATTACCTAGACTGAGGATTGGAATCATAAAAAAATCTTATCTTTTATTTCCCAGTAGACTAACTGTGTTCAACGTCAAGCAATAACATCGCTTATCGTCTAATCATTGGTGAGGTACGGCCGGGTTACTCTTGAGAGGAGGTAGAGTGTTTTTGATCCGTAGAATGTTAAAATATGAGGTCGTTCATCTGAACTAAGATTTCTCCACGTCTCATTAGGTTGAAGGATGGCTGCCTGGTTCATCTTTACTTCTGTGCTTTACAAGAGCTCAAAAGATTTCCTCAACCATTATTAGAATAATTCCATGGCGCCATGTGGCAGATTTCCTTCAGAGAAAAGCATTTTTCCCCATAATTTCACAATTCCGAAAAGAACTCGTGGATCGCGTGTTGAATCTCATCAGTAAACGAAATAATCAAGCTCTCTACCGCTCTCTACCGCTCTCTTCCATCACTCGCGGCGAGCGATGGCCTGTTCATGCTAAGTCGTGCAAGGCCGACATGCATAATCCCCGTCCGATCCTATCTGGTGTCTGGGAACAGTTTCACCAATGCTCGTATACTTACTAGGCCTACTCTCCTTTGTATGAGTACGGTCTTCTGACAAACCGCTTTCGCCATAAGATTAACGGCTTAGAAGTCACACGATGGGCTATTAAAATGCTATTCCTACTCGTCAATAACAATGAGACACGTTTGTTATTATCATCGTTTAGTGAGTTTTCAGACAGATAACTCGATAAGGACCAATAATGTATAAAAGTGGTTCCTCCTCATGCACGAACATAATAAGCCATAGCAATAGTCATCAGCTGTGTGAACGCTAACACATGATTCCATAAGGTTTTGTTCTAGCCTTTATCCCTAACACAGTGGGTGTGCAGCGAGCTTTAGTGATTTTTGGGGCTCACTTTTGGGTTATTTTATTTTGTCATGATTCGTGCTAGATGGATTTTGTTTCCAATTCGGCTGGAAGGATGAAGTTGAAATGTTCGTGTTAATGTAAAGCACATGAATTTTTCACAAAATTCGTCCGAGGAAATTCTTTGATGGCTACGAAAAAGGTGTTGAAAATGTCTTATGTAGAGTACATAAGACATTATAAACGTATATAAATCAAGGGAAAGCAGTGAACTGTTCGATCAATGCTCCAACAAAGAATCAAATACTCCTCTCGTGTCCCCTTAAGAAATGCGTGTGAGGGCAGAGTCATCTGTTTGGAAGGCTTTCGTAGGAAAGATGTTTTGAACTAGAATGAGTTAAGCATAAGGTTTACGTTCATTTACATTATTATTATTATTTTATATTTATACATTTTTATAAATTCATATTTATATGTTAATTATTTTTTGTATTTTTATACTTGGCTACGTACATTTTATTTTCACCAAAGTGGCACATGCTTTAAACACTGTTTTTTCAATTCTGAGTCGTAATTATTAATATTAGCTTCTTTAGTATAAATTATGAACATTTGATGTAGCCAAAACGCACCCAAACTACTTCTACTGAGATCTATTATTTCGCGATTAAATTGGTCTCGTTGGTAAGCCTGGACAGAAGTAAGGCCGCGGGCGGCGTGGACAGTTTTAACTACACCAAATGTTCGTATTTTAAACTTAAAAAATAGCTATAATTATGTTTCAGACTAAAAACTAAACCTGCGCTAGGGTACTTGTGTGTATAGCCAATCAACGTTCACGACAGGAAGAGGTACTAGGCCACACGTGGACTTGCGCTGAAGAATTACAGCCGAGTTCCCTGCCCCAGCCCCCAGGGACTGCTACTTTATCCTAGTGGGCAGATTTGCATGCTTAGGTGATCCAGAGAGCTATGTCGGCGGAAGCGTATGCTTCTGATAGGGCCACACTAGTCGGACAGGTCGAGGAGAAGCCAGATGAAAGGCAGTCCCTATCCTTCCCGTCCTCCTACTTGTCCCTTCCTCCAACCACCTCCGACGTCATATGGCCTATAGTTGTCAAGTTCGTCATTAAATACCAAATAATCATAATTAGCAGAGTAGTTCATGGATACGAGTTACGGATAATACTAAATTTACCACCACTGTTATAAGATAATACGAAATGTGTTGTGCTTTTGTTGAAGCATACGTGAGATATGTAGACCGTAGTAGGTTCTTTCCTTCGTACGTTGTAAACTTCAAACAATGTACTTATAATTTAACCAGTAGACATGAGTTTTTTGGTAAACGTGTATAGACTTACATTGTATACATATGTTTACATTAATAAACCCACTCCACTAAATAATATTCGGAACATACCCTCGATCAGAGTTCGGAAAAGTTACCCACAAACACAAACTCTCTAAAAGTTAAGTTAGTTGGCTTTAAAAGTAACTAGAGTTAATGTTAAAGTTAGTCTATAAAGAAATTATTGTTAAGTTAAATTATCATAAAGATTAACTTGTAAAAGTTGGTTTTGCGTCGTTTACGGAGCGAAAGTGAGTTAGTGAAGGAAAGGAAAGAGAAAAGAGGAAATGGGAGAGTACGGGAAATCTATGTCCTTTACATAACCCACGAATTATGTACCTAAAAATACGAAGATGGGCGGTTGCTTTATGTCTATTACTCCAATCATGCTGTTCCAGAAGATGAGAATTGATAGATGCAGATGAATTACAAAAAACCCATACCTTATGCGGAATTTCAACCCAGGCTCTTAGGTGGCATAGAGCCTGTGCACCAACCACATCGAGCTATGTGGACGGTTATAGATGTTCTCGCCAAGCCAATAGGAGATATTCAGATGACGTCATAGCCGTTGTCACTTGGCTTACTACGCCCACTGGTGCATATTGGCATTACATTAAATGGTGGCATTGGAGTAAATGAGAATTTCGTTCATTTAATTCAACAAATCTCATATATAGCTGGATTGCGTTCGGCTGCAAACATCGCTCACACTTGAGTTTTAACATGTAGAAGGAAGTTGTTATCGTTCTCCCAAGGATGAAGGAAACGATTGCATTTACCGACGACAATTTACCGATGGCAAGTGTAAAAATCACCCAAATCAACAGGTGTCGACTTCGACACTTCTCGTGACCCGTGCGCTACAGAATACGGGTCGAATACTCTACTAAAAACTATGATTTAGTTGTTTTTTGTTCAAATGAGTTTGACTTCAACGTTTAAAGGAATAGTCAGGTGAAAAACTAAAAAATCATCAATGAGTCATAAGTGCATAAAATTCAGTTATGTGTAAAATAAAATTGATGTAGGTTGCTTCAATGCAAGAAAACAAATAGTGAAAATTTAGCTATTCCACTAGATTCCCTTCGCCAGCTCTGCTGCATTTTTCTTCTAAAGCGTAGTACAGCTGTATCGGTTCTGAGCTCGCAAGCGCCTTCCCGATAGACAGAGCACTCATTGTGTAATACGAATCCAGCCACAATACTCGGTGACTGCGGACAGTACAGCTCAAAACAGATTGCAACTTTTCTACACATCAAGTCACAAAAAAATTAATTGCATGGGCATTTTGTAGAAGTACACGTTCGTACGAAGAAGCAAGTTATCGGTAGAGAAACGATGCACATTAAACCTCCTGATCGATTTTTGATAAGTGCCCTATTTTAGCGGTGGTTTTACTATCTCGAGGTAACATTTTTTTAATATGAGAATTACCATAAGAAGACTATCTCGGTGCTACTTGGTAACAACAAGCCAAAAAATCGCGTTTTCTTTAAATTTTTAGCCGCCTGCTTTTAAAGTATTGTATCTTTTAGTCATGTTTTCCATTTTGAGGGTGGACATATACAAATTGTAGTTTTTTAGTTTTTCACCTGACTATTCCTTTAATCATTAAAAATACGTGCGCCTATCCCTAGGCCTACTGTAGCCATTTTTAGAAAGCACAGAGTTCTGCTCACAAACCCAAATTATCATGGGAATCTGCTCTCTCCGGTCATTTCTGAAGGTCTGCTATACTAACATCAAACAAATTTAATTATTGGGAAAATCGGATGCCGGATGCGTCGCTATAGAGCTCGATTCTGACCAAGTCAAAGTAAACTTATACCATGAAATTTTTCTTGAGGCTTCTATGATAAAAATTTGCTCACTCTAATAATAAGAGTGAGGAAATTTATTATTTTATACAAGCCGCAAGGAAAATGTTAGTATCCGTATTACAATCAAAACCTCTTAAAGCTAGCGTTGTATCATTTGCGTACATAATTATATAAGCCCCTTGCCCCCCCCTCCCCCGCCCCAATATTAAGTTGAAGAAACCAAAATTGATGTAAATCCGTATTACATTGTGTACAAAAGACAATAATTTTTAATAATCCGTTTTTTCAAACAAGCCAAGCCATGGAGATAAAATATAAATGGACCTATACATTTCAGTCTTAGTACGATCTTCATTTGTGTACAAAGGAATATAACAACAACCACTATAGTGATTTTATAAAAACATTTTTGTTATATAGTACAAAAAACTGACTTCCACTCATGGGTTTAAATTTTAAAAGATGGCAATTATTTTCATCACCGATGTAATAGCCTTTATAGCCGTAACGGCAATACACGTGATTACGCGTGACATGACCGTCAGTGGGTCGTCTCGTTCTACGCAGCTTGGGGTATCTCTGTGGGACAACAGTAACACGATACCTGACACCTCAAGACATCAACATTTCTCAAGTGCATCGTCGTCTTCTTCGTATTTTCTTATTGGCTTTCCCTCGTTGGTTTATTCAGCGTTGTTTCTCTTTGTCTTCCTATTCTCTACGTATTCTCTCTCTCTCTCTTTCTCTCTCTCTCTCTTTCTGCAACACTGTTTCCTTCTCTCTCGTCGCGTCTCATCTGCTAAGCTTCTACCGACTCTCTATTTCAATCTTCTATTCAAGCTGCCACGGCACCTTGGCTCCAACAACAGTTTCGAGATCACAATAAGAGATCAGAGTACACAGATAATAAGATAAAGTTCATCGAAGTGTAATCTCAAACTCCTTAAATTAGGATGCATGATTTTAAACTAATTCCGAGTTTGTGAATGTGTGAGCGCGCGTGTAACTCAGATACGAGACACTAGCTGTTCTCATATTGTTCAAATCCTGCGCCAGTGCGATTCATGTTAACGGGGAGGGATAGGTATAGTCGCTAGTAAAACAGAGCAAAATTAACGTGCTTTAGTAGTAAATTGAAAACTCTATACAATATTGATAAAGCTGTTAGAAAATCAACATCCAGCTTCGTAACTTAAGTTTGGATCAAAAGTTACAAATATTTTAATGCTTACGGCTGTTATTTTGGCAGCCATTAAAGATCGAATAATTACTTGGTTTTCCTTATGACAACTGTATGAATGTAATATTTGAAATTTTGTTGATCTATAGTTTTCAGTTGTTATGAAAACACCTTTTATTATATTATGTATCGTTAAGATATTACAAAAAACCTTTGATTTTGCGCGAGACTCACAAGCAAGGTGTACTCAAAAGTATAAAATCCACAAAAAATTATCGTTTTGTTTTTTGCCATATCACAAGACGAGTGCCACACAATAATGAAAATTGACAAATATGTGCAAATTAGAATCGTGAGAACAAAATACCAAAACTCTACGAAAACATGTAAGTTCGAAGTAATTATATTATTGTAATTGTTAATGATTAATGAACTTTTGAATTAAGTTAGTTTTAAGCTACAACATTAATTCCTACAAACTAACAAACAAAAAATGTTTTCCATGTAATACTGAGTTCTTACGAGACCAAATTTCTCATGTTTCCAATATTGTTAAGTGTTCTTGAGATATGACCAATATAAACATTGATTTCGCGCGGATCTTACAACGAGAGTAACCTCTCTTTAATCGAATATGTCGTTATCTGAGCTCAACTCTTTTCATTACCAAGCAAAAACTTTCTTCTTGCCCTCAGTAATTATCAGTCTGTTGCTCTGCATGGATAACATTTTCCAATTATGATTGGTGACGATAAAATTGTATTGATTATTGTTGCACTCCTAATTGGAATCAAAGATTACAAACTTGGAATCTAAGTTTGTGGCCAATAGTTTTGTCCTTCATATTATACATCCTTTCCCTCAATAACAGAAACACTGCATCTGTATTATCCAGGTATGTGAATATTGCTGAATGTCGTTCAAGCCAAATGACAGAACTAGTTTCCTTCCCTGAAGTCTTGACTTTCACTCGAGGGCTCGTGGACGCTCCTAACCAGCACATCAATTCTACTTGTGTAGCTATAGTGTGTTTTTCTCGGATGTCGCACTTTCGCATTTCGTTCGCGTTAACTTTTGAAGAGCTACCAAAATCCATGGATTCGTGTCAGGCATCGCAACATGCTAAGAAGCATTTCCTCAGTTCCAGACAGTTCCTGATTCACTTGATCAATATTTGCCTCTATGATGTCCATTTCATAGCCTACACCCGAAGAGCCGTTACTTATAAGCTTGCCATTTGTCGCCATTTCAAACCCAAAATGTGTAGCTTAGTTTTCGACTATCCCGCACAGTTGCAAGGCTAAATGCACTATACTAATCGATTGAAGTCACGTGCATGGGTACTGGATACACATTCTCAAGGCCAAATTAAATGTATTCCAATGACAGCTTTAGTACCACATTTTTCACGCAAACGTGGAGTGAATGCCTGATCAAAACCACCACCTACAGAGACAATTTTACTATCAAGATTTCTTCACAATTATCACTTGAATTATTATGTACTTGCCCCGAAACAACCCTACCGATGCGTTCCTCATCGACGAGTGGTTCATGGCCAATCAGCGATCGGTGTTTCTACTTGGGACTCGCTGATTGCCCACGAATCCTTGATAGTTTGTGACGAAAGCAACTGTAAAGTAGTTTTGAGACAAGTATATTGCCAGAGCCGCACGATGCACGTCTGCCACATGATAAATAATTTCGTAATTCTGTGCGTCAACTAATCATCAATTCGCAAAACCTCTCTGACATGTAGAGTAATATATTTATCATTTAATCAGTATCATTTTTTTACGTAACTTGACAGTTTCTCGGTAGTTTAGTTTCCAATGCGTGCACTAAGTCATGTCTCAAACATAAAAATAAGTAAACCTGTATTTATAGTCCGCCCATTCAGTTACTAAAGTCAGTTACTAATTATTATATATTAGAACTAATTTTCAGTGGGGGACACACACTGTTTAATTTATTATGAGATATAACGGCTCGAAAGTCATCGTTTACATAAAATTCACAGATAGAAATTTCGAGTCAAGTTCCAAAGTACAAAGAAAAAACAAAAAAACAGCCCGAACCGAGAATCGATCTCTGGACGTTCTACATTAGAACCAGGAATACACCCACTTGTGTTTGTTTCTTACACTTTGAGTCCACATGTGTGTGTGTGTGCGTGTGTCCGCGTGCGTGCGTATATATCGAATCATTGGCGAGTGGCCCTTAGGCCCGTCCACTCTAGCTGAACCTTTTCGTGCGATTGCATTTCAATCACAAACCGCCCCGCCCCCGACCCCCGACATTGCGCGGCAACGTTTCTAACAACCCACTTCCAGTAAATATTGATTTGTAATTAATTTGACTGTGCTGAAATTGTTCAATTAATCATATAGCGTCAGTATTGAATCTTATTAAGACGTCGCCCCGACAATATTCTACTCAGTTACTCCTCCACCCGGCATCAAGACCCAAGATATCTGCGATATTACATTTAAAACAATGAATGCTCTGATGCGAGAAGTTTCTGAAAGACACGATATACAAAGAGGTAGCATTACAAACACGTCGTAGCGATATAACTAAGATGATTACTTTTCACTACAGAGCATAAATATAACGAAGTCATGTTATGAAACATCTAATGAATGTTGCTACGCACCCAGTTACTATAGAGAACCGAAGTCTTACTGTGATGTACGTGGAACACTTTACAACCTCGGCCGAGGGGGTGAAACTGTATAACAAAACAACCAACTTATCCTAGTACTAAATAAATTATGTAATATTACATAATTGAGGTGGGGGAGGAGGGTGATACAGAGACGAGTGCATTACCATTTTCATTATACACATTTATTCAATAACATTTGATTACAAACCATGACTTTAACAGATTTGATGATACTGATGATAGATACATGATAATATAATTCACATACTTTAATGTTAGATTATATAAAAGCATTTACTCTTTTAACCACCCCGTACGACAGGCAGAGCTACCCGAACCTATTGTTCCCAAGGCCCATGATGAGAACATTATGAAACGCAATCCCAAACTCCCAGTTGAACAGTAATTATTTAAAATTGTTAAAGGCAAGCGTCAAAACGTGAAATTACTGTACCGTCTCCGAGATTATCACGGGAACGGGTTTACTCGGCGGGGAATCGATTCGGGGAGCGGGACCAGGAAGCAGGAGGCAGTGGGAGCAGCAACTAGAGAACACCGCACAATGCGGCGGGCCAGCTAGTAAGACAAGATGCGACACAGCTCATTGTTCATTCATGAACACTCGACTTCTTGGAGTAAACAGTGGGAGCGATTGGATTCTCTAACTACAGTTTGGGATCATTCGTGCGCAGAGGTTGATCAATGGGAGGGCACAATAAATTCCCGGCCGAAGTATACCCCGGCGACGCAAATGGGGCTGTGGATGGGATGCCCCCCCCCCACCCCCCCCCCCCCCCAACAAAAAAAGCGCAGCAGCAGATTTAAAAAAAAACACGCGTTTTTTAATATGTTTTTTAGCGTATTAGGAGGAGTACAGGTTGTCTGTTGAATGGGTTAATCGCACAAACGTTTTTGTGGATATCAGTGATATCATTGATGCATGCAAAGTGATGAAAGTGGTCAGTCACAAAGCCAAAATCGTGACGGTATACTAAATCAAACTTTAAACGTGTACGAGTGTGACACGTAGAGTGCAGCCGAGCGGCGAGCCGTAACAGAACACACATGATGCAACCGTGGGCAGACGTTGAGATAGAGACATTTCTACTGAGTTGTGACTCGTCAGCAAAACGTTACTAAATACGATTTTACAATCTAATGCCTCACTCTGGTACCAAAAAAACACACCTATCCAAATGGGGGTGCAAATGCCCCCCTCCAACCCCCCCCCCCCTTGCACGCCTATGTTTGGAGTTTATGTTAAAAAGTAATCTTGGGTGTAATAATATATATATTATTTATCCACACGATGTTTCCGTTATAGTGAAGTTCAAACTAGTTGAAAACGAACTAATGTTTTCTGAAATGTTGCCCACGAGTTCTACATACATAGTGGCATAATATATCTGTTCAAACACACTTTAAATGTCACAGAAATTGTTTAATATTTTTGAGTAATGTTCCGTGTAGCTGCTCTATGCCTGCTTTCACTGTTGAGCAGATAGAGCTACACATAAATAATTTGCACAACACAAAATAATCACATCTTACAATAAATTCCGTGTTTGAACGATGTGCTACGTCGTCGTACAATTAAGGCCAACAAATGGCTTTGGCGTAAACACGCGCCATGCCAAGTGATTAAATGGAACTCTGAGAGCAGGGAAGTGTGTTTCTTTGAGTTTTTGTTTATTGACGCATGAAATGTTTACACATTGCTCCAGTTGATGTTTATTCGGCTGTTAATTCTGTCTTAGAAGAGACATAACCTTTGACATCATTGACATTTCATTTTTGGGCGTTTATCATGTGAATTATTGCATGAACAAAAAATGATAAAGATATTCTCATATTTCTCATATTTCTCTCATTTCAATATATTGAAACAAAATAGTGACTGACTAAAATGAACCCAAGAAGTGCGACGGTCGGGGAAAGGTATAATAATGAGGCGTTAAATTTTTACCAATCGAAACCAATCAATCAATTATCAATGAATCAAAACCAACGCGGCATTAAACCTCGTCTTTGAAACGTCGCACTTGGCCTACGCTGCAGTAAGTGCAGTAAGAGCAGTAAATGCTTAAGTGCTGTCCAGAAAGAAGAAAAAGAATCAATCAAGAAGTCAATATTATTTCAAAATGACCTTGCAACCCTACATACTTATAGGTGTTTAGTTTGCGTTGTGTGTTGAAGATACCAGACATTTAAAGGAAGGTACCTTTGCGAGTACAGGTGGAGTTGATACTGTCTTGACTGACGCTATCAAGTGAGAGGAAAGACTTCCGTCTCGTTATCGCATCTCTTAAACTTAAAGTTGATCAGTCTCGACCACACAACAGTCGAAGTTTTGTCATCGACTCTGCGTTTATCAATATGATTACCAATATAACACTATAGAAACACGTTAACATGTATGATTGTTAACGTAATAATGTCAAATTGATAGTGAGAAGCCTATTAATGAGAAAAATTGCTTCTGTTCACAATTAGAATATCAGGGATCACTTATAAATTTATACATTTTACGAACACGTCATGTCACCGAATAACATATATTTAATAATAATAATTAACGTTACGCAGTTTAAAATCAAGTGTACATATTAACTAAAAAGTTGGTAGTTATATAGGCACCGTGTGTTAGTACTTACAGCGCTATATGTGGCCAAATGTAGCACATTTTTGGTGAGGGTTTCATTCCGGTTGAAAATAGTGCCGGCTATTCACGCACTCACGCGGCGGTGGACTGGGAAGTAACAGGCGTGATTGGGTCCCGGAATAAACATAGTTAATTACATGGATATTGGCGTAATAGTGTTTAAATAACCTAGAAAGTGAAGACTGATCTTTTTTTCATATCTGGAAAAAGATCGGTAAACAGGCAACAGCTAGAATCAAGTGAAAGAATAAAGTAAAGAACGTTTTCGTAAACATAACCTCACTTCCTTAGTGCGTGTGCGTGAAACAAAGAGGGTAGGGACTATAGGCCTAACAATAACCAGGAAACCACTAAGAATGCAGTAAACAAGGAGAATAGAACGTCTAAATAACATTCGTACTATACTTAAGAGTAAGACATGTAGCTCGTCTAGGCCTACTCATCCTCAGAAGGTCTGCAACCTTGGCCTAGCCTAGGCCTAGGCCCTAGGCTCAGCCTCTAATAAAATGAACACTGAAACTGAACTCTTGCAGTTGGTCCGCCAAACAAACACTGCAGTTAACCAACTAAGAGAAAAACATGAAAATACGGATGAAGATCTCAAGGAACTGAAACAAGGTTTGGCCACTTTGATTAAAACAGTAAATGTTGAAGTTCTTGAAAAAACGTTATCCCTACAATCTACGGTAACTGAACTAGAGAACAAAGTAGACTACCTCGAAAACCAGACCAGGAGGAACAACCTAGTTGTTTATGGGATACCTGAGGACCATAAAGAGACTTGGGATATGGCTGAGAATAAGGTTAGAGATATACTAAAAAGGTATCTTAACATAGAACTAGAAGAATGGGAAATCGAAAGAGCCCACCGTGTGGGTCCAAACACATTACCTAGACATGGGCAAAAACAATCTGACAACCGGCCTATTGTTCTAAAACTTCTTAGCTTCAAAACAAAAACAGCCATCCTACGCAATTGCAAATACTTAAAAGGAAGTGGCTTTGCGATTTCGGAGGATTTCTCGGAAAAAGTAAAAACAGAGCGCCAGTACCTAAAGAAGCACTTGATAGATGCTAGGTCTCAGAACTATAGAGCATTTCTACGATTCAACAGGCTCGTTATTGACGGAGAAGTCTGGACAGTAGAGCGCCTACAAGACCTTGATAAGCGCAATAGAAATATAGGCCTAGGCCCAAAAACCATAACAGCTCAAAAACCAGAACATGCATCTGAAATTGCATTCACTACACCTAAAGCTTCGGAAGTTCTAGGCCCAGACCTAGAAGATCAAAGACTGCTGCCTGTGGTTATGCCTACCAAAGGACCAATAAATATAAGCCATGATGAAAACAAACCTAGACAGACACCTAAAATGAATACTCAAACCAGTGGTCAAGACATGGTGGGCCTACCCAAACTGACTGATAACAGATCTCCAATGAATGTATTAGGACACCATAAAAACACAACAGAAATGTCAAAGGCCAGGAACACAAGGTATAAAAGTTCAGAAGAATTAACCACACCGACTCAAGAAATATCAAGCCCGATTTCCAGAACCAATAATACTTCAAACATTTCAAAACCTACCGGACCAAGCCAAGAATACCGCAAAAACTCACATACGGGTTCAAACACGAAACAACTACAACTACTACCTGCTAAAGCAACTCCTGTAAATAAAAAGAATTTCCTTAGAAACAGTACCAAGGCACCAGAACGTTTCTCACCATTTCAAACAGCAAGATAATATAATGGTTACGGTGAGCAAGAAAACAGAGTGCCAACACATAAAGCCAACTCACTGGACACCGAGGAAACCAAGAAGGCCGGAGACAAAGACCTACTAGACCCTCTTCTTAAAAAAGTCATAAACATAAACATCTTGCATCAAAACATTCAAAGCCTTTTAAGTTCAAAATTAAAACTAGAAGTGTTCTTAGACTCAGAAAATGAAAACGGTACACCAATAGACATACTTTGTTTATCAGAACATTGGCTAAGTGAAAATAATCTCAACGACACACACATACAAAATTATTTAAAGGCTAGCTCATTTTCACGGTATTTTCATGCCCACGGTGGTGTTGCGATATTTGCTCGTGAGCCATGGATCAAACATATACAGGTGAGAAAGGACATTGATGAACTAAGTATAGAGAAACACATTGAAATAACTGGTATTGAAATTAACCTAACAACAAATCCTAACAAACAAAACAAAATTATTATTATAACACTTTATCGAACCCCGGCAGGGGATATGCACTTATTTCTACATAAAATGGAATACCTCCTTGAAAAACTGAATACTGAACAAAAACAGATAATTATTTTGGGTGATTTCAACCTCAATTTTAACCTTGATTCTAAACATACTGAACAGTTGAACCATTTATTTGCTTCAAATAACTTAATATTTACAATCAAAGAACCAACAAGAATTGATCCTTTTCACCTAACTGAAAAAACTATTGACAATATAGCCACAAACATGCCGAGTCAATACTTTTCCACCAAAATTATAAATAATTGTTTATCAGACCATTTTGCCCAGAATATTACTTGCTCTCTACCTGGACAATCTAAAATACAAACCAATAAAAAGATAACAAGAAGGAACATTTCCGAACAAAACATAACAATATTTAATTCCCGATTAGAAATGTTAAACTGGGAAAAAGTATATCAAGCACAAACACCAGATGACAAATACAATGAATTTGAGAATACCTTCCTTAACATATTCAACGAATGCTTTCCAGAACGCATAATACAAATTAAAAATAAGTATATTAAACAGTCATGGACAACACAAGGCATTAAGAATTCTAGCATAAATCTCAAATGTTTGTACCACTTAAACAGACATTTTAAAACTCAATTTACGAAGATAACCCTAAACAAATATAAGAAACTGTATGAGAAAATCCTTATAGCAGCAAAAAAACATAGTCTAAATGACCAAATATCAAATAGTGAAAATAAATCAAAAACCATATGGGAAATTGTAAACCAACAAACAAATAAATCTGTAAATAGAAAAGTCAACAACACCAATATAGAACTAAAAATTAACGACAGTAAAATTACAGACCAACAATTAATTTCTGATACATTCAATCAAAATTTTGCAACAATAGCTGACAATTTAACTCAGCATCTAGCAACAGATGGTAAAGCATCATCAAAATATCTATCAGATTCTCACAATGCACCAGTTAATACACTATTCATAAACAATACTAACGAAACTGAAATACTCAACATAGTTTTGAAAATGAAAAACCTTAGTTCATGTGGATTAGATCAAATACCTATGACAATTATTAAGAAAACCATAGGAAATCTAACATCAATCCTTACCCACATTTTTAATGACTGTATTGAAAAATCTGTGTTTCCCAAGAAACTAAAAGTTTCCAAAATAATACCACTATATAAAAAAGGTGACAAGACAAATATAGACAACTATCGACCAATTTCGCTATTACCTGTATTCTCAAAAATTCTTGAAAAAATAATTCACACAAGACTAACCTCATTCCTAGAAAAAGAAAATCTATTATCAAACTGTCAGAATGGCTTCAGGAAACACAGATCAACAATAAATACAATAGACAAATTTATTAATAATATAACGGAAGGAATAGAAAAAAATGAGCGCCTGCTTGGAATATTTTGCGACTTGTCAAAAGCATTCGATTGTATAGATCACTCTCTACTTCTATCTAAACTTAAGTTTTATGGCATAAGAGGACATGCATATCATTTGATTAAATCATACCTTACAGAAAGGATCCAACATGTTGAACTCAAATCCACAGATAAATCTAATAGTGAGAAATGCTACTTATCCGAAGCCATACAAGTTAAGTGCGGAGTCCCACAAGGCTCCATATTGGGGCCTTTATTATTTATCATATTTATAAATGATCTTACTAAAATTCTAAATAATGTAGGTATTGAATTGTTTGCCGACGATACCAGTATTCTGATCCGAAGTAAAGTACATGAAAATTTATTAGAAATCAGTAGGGAAATACTTGCTGCAGTGACTAAATGGTTCCAAAATAACAAGCTTCTACTTAACTCTAATAAAACTAATTTTATTGAGTTCTGTCCTAAAAAAACAAACAGTGATAACAACAATAGGCATATAGCAGTCATAAAAAATGTGGTGGATGATACTGAGATAAACAAAGTTAACACAACAGAATTCCTAGGCATATATATAGATGAAAAATTGAACTGGCACAGACATTGTGAAATGCTGGCCAATAAATTAAGTTCTGCATGCTACTCATTAAAAACAATACATTTAATTACTAACATAAAAACAGCAAAAATAGCTTACTATGCAAATTTTGAATCCCACATGAGATATGGAATTGAAATATGGGGCAAATCAACAAAAGCAGATACAATATTTAAACTTCAAAAACGAGCACTTCGAAATATTCTAGGACTCAAACAAAAGAAAGACACATATGTCAAACCTCATTGTAAGCCACATTTTATCAAACACAAAATACTCACCTTCTATAGTCTATACATATATCAATCAATCTTAAATATAAAAAAAACAATGTTCAATCAGGAAAGTAACAAAAACATACATAATCATAACACAAGGCAAGCCAACAACATACATGCAAAATATTACAAAAGAACCATATCACAAGTCAACTCATTTTATATTAATTCGAAACTCTATAACAAGCTCCCAACAAGTCTAAAGAACATTTCTAGTAGCAGTATCTTCAAAAATAAACTTAAACAAATCTTATGCAACAAAGCTTACTACTCGATTGAAGAATTCCTGCAAGATAAAGAACTTTAAATCATGTTACTAATCACAGCTATCATTCTTTTTGTAATTATATTCTCATAGTCATTTAATTATGTCCACCGCCTTCCAAACACCCTAAATAACAAGGTTTGTTTTTTAACTACCTTAAGGGTCAAGGCAAAATGTGTATTTACTATGTATATGTATGTGTACTATAGGTACTATTACTATGTATGTGTATATTCTGTATGCATTTTGTGTTGGAAATAAACTTACTTACTTACTTACTTACTTACTTATTATTGTGAAATATCTTGTTTCTGGTCATATTTGGTTTGTTTTTTCTAGTGTTTGTGTTTTTATTTTGTTTTGTTGTGTTGTTTAGCGTTGGTATTTGTTTGTTAATGTTTTGTTTTGTGCTGTGTGTAAATAGCGCCTTGCCTTTTAAGATGGACTGATGGGATTCAGAATCTGACCAAGAATTTCAAAAGCCGTATTTAATTAAACAATATTCACAATTTTGCCATTATCGACGTAGGAAGAACGACGCTGCTTCATCAGAAAGTTGCGTGACATTGCCACTTGAGCGCTTCACTCGTTATCACTAGCGCCCTCAGTGGCCAAACTCGGTGCCTATACCAATAGTATTTCCGTTTTCATACAGGCTGTGAGCCATGTCCCAACCCGGCGCCTCCACCAAGCCCCCCACACAAAGTGCGTGTCAGACTCACAGTGTATCGTCTTGCAGGCAACACTAAGTGCGTGTCACAGTCACAGTGTATCGCCATGCAGGCAACACTAAGTGCGTGTCACAGTCACAGTGTATCGCCATGCAGGCAACACTAAGTGCGTGTCACAGTCACAGTGTATCGCCATGCAGGCAACACTAAGTGCGTGTCACAGTCACAGTGTATCGCCATGCAGGCAACACTAAGTGCGTGTCACAGTCACAGTGTATCGCCATGCAGGCAACACTAAGTGCGTGTCACAGTCACAGTGTATCGCCATGCAGGCAACACTAAGTGCGCGTCACAGTCACAGTGTATCGCCATGCAGGCAACACTAAGTGCGTGTCACAGTCACAGTGTATCGCCATGCAGGCAACACTAAGTGCGCGTCACAGTCACAGTGTATCGCCATGCAGGCAACACATAGTGCGTGTCACAGTCACAGTGTATCGCCATGCAGGCAACACATAGTGCGTGTCACAGTCACAGTGTATCGCCATGCAGACAACACATAGTGCGTGTCACAGTCACAGTGTATCGCCATGCAGACAACACATAGTGCGTGTCACAGTCACAGTGTATCGCCATGCAGACAACACATAGTGCGTGTCACAGTCACAGTGTATCGCCATGCAGGCAACACATAGTGCGCGTCACAGTCACAGTGTATCGCCATGCAGGCAACACATAGTGCGTGTCACAGTCACAGTGTATCGCCATGCAGACTACATTAAGTGCGTGTCAAAGTCACAGTGTATCGCCATGCAGGCAACACGAAGTGCGTGTCACAGTCACAGTGTATCGTCATGAAGGCAACACTAAGTGCGTGTCAAAGTCACAGTGTATCGCCATGCAGGCAACACATAGTGCGTGTCACAGTCACAGTGTATCGCCATGCAGGCTACACATAGTGCGTGTCAAAGTCACAGTGTATCGCCATGTAGGCAACACATAGTGCGTGTCACAGTCACAGTGTATCGCCATGCAGGCAACACGAAGTGCGATGTCTGGATTCTTAGAACGTGAGGTCGATTCGATTCCAGCAATTGAAAATTGTTTCGTTATATTCATAACATTTGTTTTATTATCCAAGGGATTATAACTCGATCATGGTTGGCATGGATAAATATCTGCCCGTTAGATGGAAATTAAATTATAAAGAGGAAGTTTTCCAATTGGTATCTATTGTTCGCATATATAAAAGTGAAATAATATCAGATTATATCTAGCTACGATGCTGAATACGCCAAGGGTAGTAACCACATTATGACACTGCATGATGCTGGAATTAAGAGATTTCACAGGAGAGGCTGCTGTTTCGTGCACTCTTGATCAATTGTCTTCACAGTCAGACCATAACACCAAAATCTTTCTCAGTTTCAGGTTTTCGTTGACCGTACCTACATCGTACCGATATTTAATATTCATTAAGATAACTTTCAATGATAATTTGATTTTGTTCTTGTTATTTTGTAGATGGAGGTGAAATATTTCACTTGTGTAATAAGGTTTAGTCTAAATAATAGCTCAAGCACTATTCACGACGTACAACGGTCCAGTGGTAAGATTACTTTTATTGAAAAGTAAGAGCAAACCCTATCATAATTCAAGCAGCTCGTACTTATCTCAGACACTGAATAACAATAACATACGACACGTTTGCGTTTGATTAAAAAACAAAAATACAAAACTAAACATGCATGCCTATAGAGATTAGTGTGCACAACTATAACAAGTAAGGGTGCTAGGCCGTTAGGTTGCAAATGTTGTGTTTGGTGTGGTTGTACAGTGTGGTGTACACCCAATGACGAATGTACATAAATCAAGGGCAGACAAATTTCTTATTTTAATAACAACTATTCTGCGATACGTAAAATGTTACATCATGGTCTCGTGCAATCTAATTTATAGATGGTTAAGCTTAATACGTAATGCAATGCGTAGCCATAATTAGCAACCATATTGGATAAGAAAATTTGTAAGTAAGTAAGTAAGTAAGTAAGTAAGTTAGTAAATAAGTACGTAAGTAAGTGAGTATTTCTTTATTTTCATGTTAACATGTATGAATACAGGGTTACAAGAAAAGGCGAGGTTCAAAAAATACATTTTTGTTCTTCCACCCTACCATAATATCTTAACATATTTTGTAGTACCTTAAGTTGTTAATGTAAACATGGTTTCTGTCCAATTCATTAATTATACAGTAGCCTTCTTTAGACAAATGCCCGCCCATCTACGACTTTCACAACTTTTCTCTATAGAACACACAGCATCCCAAACCCTTCAAATGTCGGAGCCAGTTAAATTTAAAGACAACCCGAGTTATGCTCATTTTTACACCAGTTCATTACCCTCGTCATATTGTATAACACCGTGAAACGCGGTCTAACGCAGCTGAATAATTAATCGTTGGTCATTATTCTCTCATATGCGCACCCATACAATCCCCTACAATTACACAGGACATGTCACAGGTTTTCGAGTACCTATGCAATGCACGCATATAATAAAAACAATGTGTAAACAGATCAAATGGATTGAGCTGATCAAGCAAACACGACAACTGTGCTGCGCTCTGTGTTCTGAAAACTGCGCATGCGCGTCATTGTCTAGACACTCCAGTGTTATCATTTCTACTCAAGACCACAGTTAATCATTTAGCTAAACAATGAGAATATATACGCGCATACAGGCTTAAGGCGCCAGTTTGCTTTACAACGAAAACACATCCCATTTAGCATGGCGCACACAAACAGTAGTAAGTATACCGGCGTACAAAGGAAGAGAACTCAAACGCAAATTAGTTATTCGGTGTTCTGTTCTGCAGTAACTCACCCCCAATTCACACGTGACTCATTAGAAACGCTAGACGCGGTATTCAGTGGCCTTGGAAATACGACGCGATAACGGGAGCTTTCTTCACCCTGCGTTTGACATGTGGCTTGATAATTACCTAGAACCCTAAACAAAAATTAGAACCGTATTTTCTTACAGTCTTGAAACATATTTTGTTCCTAAAAAACATTCCTTCATTTTTAACATTTTGATTGATGTAGGTATATATTGCATAGAGAGAGTTTCCATGATACGTTTTCTTACACTTGTTCTGTTTTTTCTTTTTCGTTTCTATGTCTCGCAATAGCGGTCGAAAGGAGAGTCCAATCAAGTTGAAATTCGGACCTTCAACAAGCTTCGATGTAGCTTTCCAAATTACTTTTATCCACTAGTTTTGTTTGATTGTTTTTTTAATGTTGTTTTGTTGTTGTCTCCCGATAGCGGTCGAACGGTGAGTCTAATCAAATTGAAATTTGGATCATCCACACGCTTCGATGTGGATTGAACACCATAAGTTCTAATTGGTAAAATTGGAAGTAAGAAGTTACGTGTCGTGTAACTCGAAATATGTTTTCCGAAACAAAGTACTGTAGCCGCAAAATGTAAGCCAACCATGTTCTAGTAACTCCCCCCCCCCACGATATATTACTATTAACGGCTAACGCCATCCGATGCGCATTGAAGATAGAAATTACATTTCTATTGCTCTGAAGTAACATTATGGCAAAGTTATTAACATTATTTTATTGCATAATGGCGGCAAGTGATGTAACTATGGTTGCGTGCAGTTAAAAAATGGATAAATTTGTTGGCAGTACGCAACATTCATAGGAAAGGGCCCTACATTGTCTAAGGGATGACCTATTTTGATTTATTATTCCACAATATTGTAAAGCCATTCTAACACACAAAAATCGGGGTTTCCGCACTCACCATGTGATAAGTTCTTAACAAACGAAGCTTCTGAGTTAGTTGCAGTAGAGTGTGTACTCACTTGACAACGTGGATGGAGTCGACCTTGAGCGTGAAGGCCGCATCCCTGCGCGAGATGAGGATGTCATGCCAGGACAGGTCGTCCAGCCGCAGCCCCTTGGGGGACGCCACCTCCGACTCTCCAGCCCCCACGTTCACGTGGACCTAGGAGACAAGGCGAGACATTAGACCTGTGCATGGTGGGTCCCTGCGCGAGATGAGGATGTCATGCCAGGACAGGTCGTCCAGCCGCAGCCCCTTGGGGGACGCCACCTCCGACTCTCCGGCCCCCACGTTCACGTGGACCTAGGAGACAAGGCGAGACATTAGACCTGTGCATGGTAGGTCCCTGCGCGATATGAGGATGTCATGCCAGGACAGGTCGTCCAGCCGCAGCCCCTTGGGGGACGCAACCTCCGACTCTCCGGCCCCCACGTTCACGTGGACCTAGGAGACAAGGCGAGACATTAGAACTGTGCATGGTGGGTCCCTGCGCGATATGAGGATGTCATGCCAGGACAGGTCGTCCAGCCGGAGCCCCTTGGGGGACGCTACCTCCGACTCTCCAGCCCCCACGTTCACGTGGACCTAGGAGACAAGGCGAGACATTAGACCTGTGCATGGTAGGTCCCTGCGCGATATGAGGATGTCATGCCAGGACAGGTCGTCTAGCCGGAGCCCCTTGGGGGACGCTACCTCCGACTCTCCAGCCCCCACGTTCACGTGGACCTAGGAGACAAGGCGAGACATTAGACCTGTGCATGGTGGGTCCCTGCGCGAGATGAGGATGTCATGCCAGGACAGGTCGTCCAGCCGGAGCCCCTTGGGGGACGCTACCTCCGACTCTCCAGCCCCCACGTTCACGTGGACCTAGGAGACAAGGCGAGACATTAGACCTGTGCATGGTAGGTCCCTGCGCGATATGAGGATGTCATGCCAGGACAGGTCGTCCAGCCGGAGCCCCTTGGGGGACGCTACCTCCGACTCTCCGGCCCCCACGTTCACGTGGACCTAGGAGACAAGGCGAGACATTAGACCTGTGCATGGTAGGTCCCTGCGCGATATGAGGATGTCATGCCAGGACAGGTCGTCCAGCCGCAGCCCCTTGGGGGACGCTACCTCCGACTCTCCGGCCCCCACGTTCACGTGGACCTAGGAGACAAGGCGAGACATTAGACCTGTGCATGGTAGGTCCCTGCGCGATATGAGGATGTCATGCCAGGACAGGTCGTCCAGCCGCAGCCCCTTGGGGGACGCTACCTCCGACTCTCCGGCCCCCACGTTCACGTGGACCTAGGAGACAAGGGCGAGACATTAGACCTGTGCATGGTAGGTCCCTGCGCGATATGAGGATGTCATGCCAGGACAGGTCGTCCAGCCGGAGCCCCTTGGGGGACGCAACCTCCGACTCTCCGGCCCCCACGTTCACGTGGACCTAGGAGACAAGGCGAGACATTAGACCTGTGCATGGTAGGTCCCTGCGCGATATGAGGATGTCATGCCAGGACAGGTCGTCCAGCCGCAGCCCCTTGGGGGACGCTACCTCCGACTCTCCGGCCCCCACGTTCACGTGGACCTAGGAGACAAGGCGAGACATTAGACCTGTGCATGGTAGGTCCCTGCGCGATATGAGGATGTCATGCCAGGACAGGTCGTCCAGCCGCAGCCCCTTGGGGGACGCTACCTCCGACTCTCCGGCCCCCACGTTCACGTGGACCTAGGAGACAAGGCGAGACATTAGACCTGTGCATGGTGGGTCCCTGCGCGAGATGAGGATGTCATGCCAGGACAGGTCGTCCAGCCGCAGCCCCTTGGGGGACGCTACCTCCGACTCTCCAGCCCCCACGTTCACGTGGACCTAGGAGACAAGGCGAGACATTAGACCTGTGCATGGTGGGTCCCTGCGCGATATGAGGATGTCATGCCAGGACAGGTCGTCCAGCCGGAGCCCCTTGGGGGACGCTACCTCCGACTCTCCAGCCCCCACGTTCACGTGGACCTAGGAGACAAGGCGAGACATTAGACCTGTGCATGGTAGGTCCCTGCGCGATATGAGGATGTCATGCCAGGACAGGTCGTCTAGCCGGAGCCCCTTGGGGGACGCCACCTCCGACTCTCCAGCCCCCACGTTCACGTGGACCTAGGAGACAAGGCGAGACATCAGACATTAGACCTGTGCATGGTGGGTCCCTGCGCGATATGAGGATGTCATGCCAGGACAGGTCGTCCAGCCGCAGCCCCTTGGGGGACGCTACCTCCGACTCTCCAGCCCCCACGTTCACGTGGACCTAGGAGACAAGGCGAGACATTAGACCTGTGCATGGTGGGTCCCTGCGCGAGATGAGGATGTCATGCCAGGACAGGTCGTCCAGCCGCAGCCCCTTGGGGGACGCTACCTCCGACTCTCCGGCCCCCACGTTCACGTGGACCTAGGAGACAAGGCGAGACATTAGACCTGTGCATGGTGGGTCCCTGCGCGAGATGAGGATGTCATGCCAGGACAGGTCGTCTAGCCGGAGCCCCTTGGGGGACGCAACCTCCGACTCTCCAGCCCCCACGTTCACGTGGACCTAGGAGACAAGGCGAGACATTAGACCTGTGCATGGTAGGTCCCTGCGCGATATGAGGATGTCATGCCAGGACAGGTCGTCCAGCCGGAGCCCCTTGGGGGACGCTACCTCCGACTCTCCAGCCCCCACGTTCACGTGGACCTAGGAGACAAGGCGAGACATTAGACCTGTGCATGGTGGGTCCCTGCGCGAGATGAGGATGTCATGCCAGGACAGGTCGTCCAGCCGGAGCCCCTTGGGGGACGCTACCTCCGACTCTCCAGCCCCCACGTTCACGTGGACCTAGGAGACAAGGCGAGACATTAGACCTGTGCATGGTGGGTCCCTGCGCGAGATGAGGATGTCATGCCAGGACAGGTCGTCCAGCCGGAGCCCCTTGGGGGACGCTACCTCCGACTCTCCAGCCCCCACGTTCACGTGGACCTAGGAGACAAGGCGAGACATTAGACCTGTGCATGGTGGGTCCCTGCGCGAGATGAGGATGTCATGCCAGGACAGGTCTTCCAGCCGCAGCCCCTTGGGGGACGCTACCTCCGACTCTCCGGCCCCCACGTTCACGTGGACCTAGGAGACAAGGCGAGACATTAGACCTGTGCATGGTGGGTCCCTGCGCGAGATGAGGATGTCATGCCAGGACAGGTCGTCCAGCCGCAGCCCCTTGGGGGACGCTACCTCCGACTCTCCGGCCCCCACGTTCACGTGGACCTAGGAGACAAGGCGAGACATTAGACCTGTGCATGGTAGGTCCCTGCGCGAGATGAGGATGTCATGCCAGGACAGGTCGTCCAGCCGGAGCCCCTTGGGGGACGCAACCTCCGACTCTCCAGCCCACACGTTCACGTGGACCTAGGAGACAAGGCGAGACATCAGACATTAGACCTGTGCATGGTAGGTCCCTGCGCGAGATGAGGATGTCATGCCAGGACAGGTCGTCCAGCCGGAGCCCCTTGGGGGACGCTACCTCCGACTCTCCAGCCCCCACGTTCACGTGGACCTAGGAGACAAGGCGAGACATTAGACCTGTGCATGGTGGGTCCCTGCGCGAGATGAGGATGTCATGCCAGGACAGGTCGTCCAGCCGCAGCCCCTTGGGGGACGCTACCTCCGACTCTCCAGCCCCCACGTTCACGTGGACCTAGGAGACAAGGCGAGACATTAGACCTGTGCATGGTGGGTCCCTGCGCGAGATGAGGATGTCATGCCAGGACAGGTCGTCCAGCCGGAGCCCCTTGGGGGACGCTACCTCCGACTCTCCAGCCCCCACGTTCACGTGGACCTAGGAGACAAGGCGAGACATTAGACCTGTGCATGGTAGGTCCCTGCGCGAGATGAGGATGTCATGCCAGGACAGGTCGTCCAGCCGCAGCCCCTTGGGGGACGCTACCTCCGACTCTCCAGCCCCCACGTTCACGTGGACCTAGGAGACAAGGCGAGACATTAGACCTGTGCATGGTAGGTCCCTGCGCGAGATGAGGATGTCATGCCAGGACAGGTCGTCCAGCCGGAGCCCCTTGGGGGACGCAACCTCCGACTCTCCAGCCCCCACGTTCACGTGGACCTAGGAGACAAGGCGAGACATCAGACATTAGACCTGTGCATGGTGGGTCCCTGCGCGAGATGAGGATGTCATGCCAGGACAGGTCGTCCAGCCGCAGCCCCTTGGGGGACGCTACCTCCGACTCTCCGGCCCCCACGTTCACGTGGACCTAGGAGACAAGGCGAGACATTAGACCTGTGCATGGTGGGTCCCTGCGCGAGATGAGGATGTCATGCCAGGACAGGTCGTCCAGCCGCAGCCCCTTGGGGGACGCTACCTCCGACTCTCCGGCCCCCACGTTCACGTGGACCTAGGAGACAAGGCGAGACATTAGACCTGTGCATGGTAGGTCCCTGCGCGAGATGAGGATGTCATGCCAGGACAGGTCGTCCAGCCGGAGCCCCTTGGGGGACGCTACCTCCGACTCTCCAGCCCCCACGTTCACGTGGACCTAGGAGACAAGGCGAGACATCAGACATTAGACCTGTGCATGGTGGGTCCCTGCGCGATATGAGGATGTCATGCCAGGACAGGTCGTCCAGCCGGAGCCCCTTGGGGGACGCTACCTCCGACTCTCCGGCCCCCACGTTCACGTGGACCTAGGAGACAAGGCGAGACATTAGACCTGTGCATGGTGGGTCTTGCTATGGAGTGTAAGATTAGGACAGTTGCCCCTTCTCTTTACAGAGAGGCTGAGTGTGCATCGCCCAATGTGGAGGTTCAAGCTGTGTTTCTTTTCCTTCCCTAATGGAATGCTAATAGCTCTCGTCTGCTGCTCTCCTGTTCCTCGACCGTGCGTCAGGATCCACGTCGAGGCTCAAAGAGCCTTTTCTTAGATAAGATCAAAGTTAGATTATCTAACTTTGATCATGGCGGCCTCATAATAGAAAAAACAAATATCAATTAAACTACAATTGTTCGTAGTATAGTTTTACGGAAATTTGAATGATGCTTGGAATTGCATAAATAGCATTTTTGATTGTCTTCTATGACGTAAACTTCGAAATTTCGATGTGGTGTAGTGATTTTCATAGGGGTTTTTGTTTTATTTGGGGATTTGGAAATGTTTGTTTTATATGTTGTGGCTTTTGGTTTTGGTTTTGTATCTTGAAGAACACAGGTCTATACCACACGAAACGTTGATTTAAAACTAAAATAAAGCGTAGGCCTAAAGTAAAATGTTTTCTTTTACTACATTTTGCAACCAACAAAATTTAAAAAAATTCTATAGATTTAATTTATACGGCTTAATCTAGCTTTATAGATAAACACGGAGGATCTGGGTTCGATTCCCGGTCGAGGGAAACTTTTATCTCCATAAATATCTGTTTTGGAACTTAATAGTGTAGTGATGTAAATACAAAAAATTAAGGTATATGTTTCGGTATAACGTAGACTGAGCCCAGTATTTGAAATATACCCTTTACTAGGATGAAACTTTTGGATGCTCTTGTTGCACAAGTTGTTTATTTGTAGAGTTCATGGTTAGCACAGGATACATTATAACGATCACGGTCATATTATGTAAGGCTAACAACGTACCTGAATTGAATCATAACACTTCTGCAATTTACATATTCTGGGTTTATGACATTGTGAATCAAGAATAAAAATAAGGTTGAATGGAATTACCTGAGATTATGTTTGTGAGATGGTTAACACGTTACCGCATTGATCCAAACCAACGTCGTTTTCTGCAGCCAATTTACGTCCAAACACTTACTTTTATGTATGTCATATAATGGTATAATATAGTGTACACATTACAAACTTTATGTGGTTATCGTCTACATTCTACAAGGCTAGTTATCATTTAAGATAAATCTCCTTATATGCGCATATGCATATTTTTCGAGGTAAAGTATACCGTAAAGGATAATATACGACATTTTTATATTCTCTTCACGACAAAATCATAATTTGAATTCAATTTCGTCCGATATTATAGACATTGGCAAAGCTATACGTATTCTCGTATGACGTGCAAAATTATCAAAGTCGACCACTTTCATGGACTAGCATATTATTATTATTATCTGCAAGTCTCAACTCGCGACCTTATACGAGGACAAGGTCACACACGCACAGACACAGACACAGACGCAGACCCACCGACAGAGGGGGCTCAGAGGTAAGATGCCAGATTATGTACGTCGCAGGTTCAATATACCGTTCACCGCCCACCGGTAGTCCTACTGGAGCTTTTTTCCGAGGTTTTCCTGAGTCACAAGGCGAATGCTGGGAATGAGTCATACTTTTAACAGCCCTTGGACATTCCATCGCAACTATTCCAAATACCGCAATACGTAGTTAGTCACTGAGAGGGACATGGATTGTCCCTGGATAGGTTTCCTTCGAAGAATTATTATTATTACACGCACACGCACACACACACGCACGTGTGGTGTTATGAATGTTGTTTTATGTGCAAGATTGCCAGTTATGTACCAATGATGATCCATACAAATTTTCTTTATTTTTATTTTGCATGTTTTATGTCTGCAATAGGCCTACTTTATGGCACATGGACAAAACGTGACCAGCACTGATTCATTAAATGAGGCTATATCATATAGACCCGCACTTATTAGTTTGTTGTGATGATGATAATAATATGTTAACAAAATGCATTTAAAACAAGTATTTACTGTCTACCTACTCAGTTACAATAACTGCTTCAGTGAGTTACACTATATTATACAATGCATTATGTTATTCGTTACTATAGACTCTATAGAGGCTATACAAATTCACCAACTGTATACCCGTATCTAAACAGCGCGAAGCCTGGTGCACTGCCTGGAAGCAGGAATAAGCCCCCATGACCAACGAATCACCCAAATGACTGTATATCATAAGGACGACTATGATTGTGGCTATAAGGTACATTGATCCATAAACCATCATCGTTGACTATATCAACCTCTTTTCACCACTAGTCCTGTCTATCACCATCGATCTTCATCATTCACCTCGCCCGTCACCGCTGTGGGAAGTCCGGGCACAAAGATGAATTACTTTTTGACATGACCCTCTCTTTCAATTTAAAGTTGCAAATTTGTTATAAGATCGTTGATCTCTCACCTGTTGCACTGAAATACCAAATAACTTACACGGCAGGCGCAGAAAAGCTTAATGCAATGCACTCAAGAAACAGTGTAAAAGAAAGCAGCATAATGTGAGATAGCTCGTGGAGTAAAGTAGTCCTTCTAGTCGAGAACGAAAGAGGCGGCTCTGACTTGGAAGGTCACCTGACATGAGTGTTATACTCTACCGTCGTCACCGATAGAGGTAGCTCGGCGGTAAGACGCGGGACTCTAACTCGGGAGATCGCCGGTTCGATTCCGGTCACCTCCATGCGCAATCCTGACTGAAGAATTTCCCGAGGTTTTCCTCAGTCGTAAAAGCGAATGCTGGAATTGGTTGATATTAACAGTCCTCGGACAATCCTTCCCAACTATCCAAACACCCTAATATTTAGTTAGTTTTCTGAAAAGGGGCACATTAGGCAAAGGTGGTGTGCTCAGGTATTCCAACGAAAAATGATTATTATCATTGACTTCTTGAACCAATCCTCATGATATTAATTTCCGATCATTGCGCGACGGATACTATTCTTCTACAATCGATTTAACGCATACCTATTTTATTGTTTTTAACCACAATCGTACCGTGAGTGGTTAAAAAATACAAACAAAACAAAAACAACAAAAAATACCGAAATAAAGCATAACGTTAATAATGTAAATGTAAATAAAATGTAAATACAATATGTGGGTCAACATGTCATTTAGTCCATGCATGTAGATTAAGCCAAGGGTAAGTCTTATCATACTCCACGGCCAAGATGGATACCTGCCGACACCACGGGTCACACAACGCAAACAACCTACATTCATTCAATCGGAATAGTCATACCTAATTCATGGCAACGTTCGATGTTTCGTATCGACTTTCTTCCTAATGAACTGATTCTAGGAAAAGAAATTGGAACTCGACATCGAAACTGTTTTCGTGTGTGTTGTCTATTCTAGTAAATAATCAGGTTTACTTATTGATAGTGACCCAAGCTCCAACGCAAGGCAGCAATATCTGAGCGCCACGTGGCTTGTCGCCCAGCGTCAAGACGGTGCACCCGACATGGACGCTCTGTGTTGCCAGATGAGCGATCTTTTTCGATGTATCAAATAATTTATTTGACTTTGTTGTTTTATCGATTCCAATATAAACAATATTATTAGTAACCCCCCCCCCCCCCCCCCCAAAAAAAAAAAACGTGAAATAAGAATAATATTTTCTTTCGAGATGGCGGCGCATACAACTTCTGTACAGTGTTTATCAATATGCGTTTAATAGTTGCACGAAATGTTATTTAAATACGTTATCAAATTACAATTTACAAAAATTAAAATCTGTTGATTTGTAAATGGATTTCCCCATAATTTCTTGATACCGCGACTCCACTGAATATGCGATAATTCTTAAACTATTTACCTTATCTGTGTATAGAATGTTGCATAATGTAGATGAAAGTTAGATCTAAAACATGAAATTGTTATACCATATAATTACCGCGCATTTAAACTTGAGTAAAAGCATTTAAACTCGCTACAAAGTTCGTACTTAACTTTTGCATGTTTGCTGTGAAAGACATCTACATAACACGCCATTGTTGTCATTGTATTACAGGCGGTCGGATTCTTATGATTTATAATCTCGATACTGGCAACAACATGCGCGCTGCAAGATGGAAGTATGAAGGTTCATATTTTCTGCGTCCTTTATAACACACCTTAATGCGATGAATTTGAAAAAAAAACGATATCTTCAATGCAGTCTTCGGTATATGAATTGTTTCTTTAGATACTGGTAAAATATAACGGTTGTTTTATAATGATGGACAACACAATTCGTATCGTATGTCAATACAAACAAAGGCGTCACTAAAACAAAAATGAAACTTCAAGTGATTCGACAGCTTCCTTGGGAATGTCATAGACGAGTCGAAGCCAATCAGCGGGTGGCTTTTTCAAATACTGACATTTGGTTGGCCAATCTCTCGATAGCATTACTTGCAATTAGTGATTCCACAGCAACCTTGGGAATGCTGAAGTCATAGGTGAGTCGGAGCCAATCAGCGGGTGGCTTTTTCAAATACTGACATTTGGTTGGCCAATCTCTCAAAAGCATTACGTGCAATTAGTGTTTCCACAGCAACCTTGTGAATGCTGAAGTCATAGGTGAGTCGGAGCCAATCAGCGGGTGGCTTTTTCAAATACTGACTTCTGGTTGGCCAATGCGGCACTCATCTATGACGTCAGTATCCACAACAAGTTTATAAGAATATACACATCACGTCCCACACAAGCCTCAATGGTTCAATATGAGTCATAGACTGAGGCCCTCGGCCTACACATTCAAACAATAACGTTTATAGTCTAAGTTTTAAAATGTGTAGCCTGAATTCAAATATTTCTCTGAAGTTGTTTATGGGACATCTGTCCGCTGGGGCTTGTCCCCATTGGACAACATATCAGCCAAGGGCGTTGCAGATATCGGAGACGAGAGTGTACATACGACTGGTCGCGGAGTTGAGGCTGGCGAAGAGAAAAATGTCACCTCGGCTTATGCTATTTCATATTTTTCAGTGTTTTTCCTATTGTTTCATTGTAGATTGTATATTTTATTTATTGTCCTCCTTCTGTAAATCAATTTTATACCAGAATAGAAATTAAATAAATAATATGAGAGCTGATGAATTTGGGAGAAAATGCAACATTTAAAAACATGTAACAAAAATACGCGCGACATTTCAACGCGCGTCTATCAATCAGTAGGAAGGGGCCACATTCGTTGGCTCCTTCACTCCAGCCGGTTGGCATTATCTAGCACCCTACCGAAACATACTTCAAAATTATTATACGGTTAAAAAAAAAACATAACAAATTGCAATTTTTGCCAGGCAGCTTTTAGTAGGGCATATTAATATTAAGCTAACGGAAAAAGTATAAGATTGGGCGCGCCCACTTAATTTTGAGCAACATTTTGTTGTTGAATAGAATGGATTGTTTTATTGCATGCTATTTTTTATAAGAAAAATAAATGTCTTGACGAGTTTCAAGACAAGAGCCTTGACGAGCGTCAAATTGAGTTTCAAGTATACAGTGCTTCTGATGTGCTGTGCTGCATGTAACTGCTGTGAATGGCGGGCCCACACAAAACTGCTCTTATTTCGTTACTTCATGTTTAAACTTATTTTTTAAAATGTTCTATAAAAAGCTGACAATTGTCAAGTTCCAACACTACGTATTGGTTGGGGTCATAGCTGTGGCATGGGGCATCATCAGGGGGAATCATAATAATAATAATTTTTCGTAGGAATACCCTTTATAGGGTGTACACCAGCTTTACCAGATGTGCCCCTTTTCAGGTGACTAACTACGTTATTAGGGTGTTTGGATAGCTGGGAAGGAATGTCCGAGGGCTGATGGGTATAGGACTCATATCCCAGCATTCGCCTTTACGACTGAGGAAAACCTCGGTAAAAAACTTCTATCAAGACTGCCGGTGGCTGGAATCGAACCGGCGACCTCCGGAATTAGTCTCGCGTCTTACCGCTGAGCCACCTCTATCGGGGGAGCCAGTATAAGTGCCAAGTGCTCCAGTTACCGCGGCCCTGTACCCGCCCGCAAGCAGCACCGCGTCGCACTTTCTTGGGCTTGATCCACCCGGAGCCGGGTTATTAATGCCCGGACGGTACGCGAGACTCATCAACCTTTGAGTCCCCTCCTCGCAACACACGTAGAGAACTATCCAAAATTTGCGCATATTCGCCCAATCCTGCGAAGAGGTCGAGGCGATTAGCCGATTTTGTCAAGGTGGCTGCGGCAGTTTGCCGCTACGGTAAATACGAGGCGAATCGGCCATTGAAGTCAATTTTACGTGTAACCCACTCTGAATTGCGTTTCATGCCTAAATTTCATGATTTTATGAAAGTGGATATAATTAATAATAATTATACAAGCCTGTGTTAGGTACAGGAATTTGTTTTGAGTGTCGATAACAATTAGGCTAATTGTTATCGACACCCAAATCCAATTTCTGTACAACACACGGTCTTGTATAATAATTATTATATCCACTTTCATAAAATCGGAAAATGTATTAGCCAGATATTAAGATGCCGTACACTTAAAACCTTAAATGGCCAAATAGCAAATACAACGATGCAAGTTACAGGTGGTTGTGCTGTGTTCTAGTTAGCAAGTTCACTGATCCTTTACGTGATCGGTTTGCATCACTTCTAACCTACTCCAGTTGAGATGGACGCGACTCAGCGAGCAAACACCAAACAACTTATTCGCTCAAACTATTCTCAAATACATCCTGTCTGCATCCAGGTATAGTAGGCTCGAGTACCCACCCCATTGAACCTAGGCCGGGCGAGAAAATGATGACTTGAATATCTAATAACATTCCACTATTCTATTGTAATATGCCACTAGTGATTATAAGTGATTACTCATTACTTCATATGTGAATATTTGCTACACAAGTCTACAAATAACAAAGATATATCAAATAAAAATGTAGCGAAACTTCTATTAGTAGTGCATTTCAAGTCACTCCTTCCATGTTCATTTGTTCAGTCACTTATCCTACCTATACCCCTACCCGCAGGTAGGGGTACTCGAGCATATACTATACCTGGGTGCAGACTTAGGGTGAATTCGGGAGTAGAGCAACTCACGTTCACACAACAATAGGGAGAGGCGATTACAATAATACGGAATTAGCTAAAACACAAGCGCTTAAGTATTATTGATGAATTGTTTGCGGGAGCACCATCAATCTTACTTACGTCATACGAATTATATAATTCGTCATTTATATTGACACTATTGCCAACTCCTCGCGAAACAAGACGACTGTTGTATAGCTCAATAATGTAGGTTTAAAATAACAGTAATGAAGACATCGAAAGTACTGCAAGGGTATACATAACGATGATAAGACTTGCCATGCACAACCAGTGATTTCTTTGTTGGTAATTCTGTGCAAGACGTGTAGCCAGGGCTCGTGTTTCCTATTGTTAGTGTAAGAGCCAAGGGCAGGTTTGTACGTAATCTTTAGTTCATGAAAATAATGGCTCAATGGAAGCATTATTAGTATTTAACAGTGCGTTACCTATCTTCAATTCGTAGCTCCCACAATTACTTAGGCCTATTAGTCGTGTTCTCATGTTAAACGTGTATGGATGGGTGTACTACGTTATCTAATTTTAAATGTACAAGCATCCTACGACATTGTTCTGTTCACTATTATTACATGAAAAAACTAGTATAGAATATTAATTAATACTGTTTATAATAAAACTGTAGTAGAACAACTCACTGTTCGTATTTATGTTATCAAGCAGATTGAAATTGATTTACAAATCAGAGGAACAAACAAAACAAACAAACATTCCCCAAAGATTAACAGATTTGCGTAGATCACTCTAAACAATATCCAATACACTTCATACAAACATAGTTCGTTTACACATCTTGAACTTTTAGTTTATTAGATAATCCATTGAAAGATGTTTTTGATATCTCGTTTCGTTTAATTATTACACGTTTTCTTTTTTTTGCCATGTTTTTACTTTGAATATGTTAATAGTATGTTTAGTAGAAATGAGACACAACCAGTTATGTTTGTTTGCTTTATTTCTTCAGTTCGATGAAGATGGACTCAAAATATTCCATTGCAATAATATATTATTACTTATAAGAACAGTTAATTGTTTAGTTCAACTACAGTTTTATTGAAGAATGGATTTGTGTTCCCTCCCTATAGTTAGTACTGTAGTCATTATAGTATATGCTACATAGTATAATAAGTTAGTATAGCGCAAGGACCCCGGGTGGTTCTTGTTCGTGTGTAACATGGGCCTGTGATATCTATTGTTAATGTACACGATAACGAGGAATAATATTGTTTTGCGTCTGTCCCCTCAACGTCATCGTCACATAACAATATTTTGTTCGAGGGTTGACAGTCAAAAGCAATAACAATTGAATCCGTCGGCAGGCGGCGCCACCGCACATTGAATCACGAGTGTGCTTGGAGGGGGGGGGGAGGGGGGGGGGGTGAAACATGAGCTGGAAGAGAGCGAGCTCTAGCTGTTTACGATGCCAATATCTCGCCCGCATAGACACCGAGCCCGCCCTCGCTAGCGGGTAAGATAGTCTCCCACGCTCCACGGAGGGTTAATACAATAATCCATTTATTGCCAGTGAGCACTGATGATGAACGGTTGGTGGGGGGCGGCTAATTAATAATTCATAATTATTTTCCGTATGAAACCTGCCTAGGGACAAGTTTATTCCCCCTCTTCCGGTAACGAACTATAGAGTTGTCCCAACGTAAGTATTCTCATGTTGACGTCATATAGCTGAGTCTAATAGTACCAACTTAATTTTCTATTTCTCAAGACCCTACCGTCCCTACCGTCTACTTGAAACAGGTTAATTAGGGATAATTTGGTTGGCTACCTGGAAATCAGCTGGTGTGATTTATGAGGCTTGTGCACTCACTCTACCAAGCGGAAGATCGCCAGTACGAATGTGTAAAAGAACGCTCACAATCTGCTGAGTTTTTTTGAAAGTGCGTCCATATGGATAAGGTAGATAAGGACATGAGGTCTGTAATCAGTATGAGATTAAATACGTTGCGACTATATATTATGATATTTGGAATACTTGGGAAGGAATGTTGAAATATTGTTGGTAGCTCAATCCCAGTATTCGGCTTGTGACTGAGGAAACCCTCGGGGAAAAACTTCAGTCAGGATTACCGGTAGTGGTATGGAACCCTCGACATCCCGAAGTAGAGTTGCGTGTGCTTCACTGACTGACCCACTATATCTGACATGACACGTACGGGGCTGGGGGACACGTACCTCTTTTAGTTTGTCTATCTCTGGTATGTTGATAGTTGCACTTGGTTGCACTGCATTCAAATAAAATTAATTATCTCAATACTTAGCAGCTTTACTCCAACTAGCGGTGGATTAAATAAGCACTTTGCTTACATCGAGTTTTTCTCACTTCCATTAAGAGGACTCAAAACAAACATAGATAGCGCTGCTAAGCAACCTCCTTTCAGCGCCATTGATGAGTAATAACAATAAAACAACAATGAAAATTGACAGCTAAACCACTCCTCATAGAAGTTTATTTTCTTGCCACCAGAATGCATCTAGTCTATTTTGAGTGCTCTGGCGAGGTATACCGTATAGCACATGCCTCACTTTGCTCAAAGATCGCCACTATGTATGGTTTATGCTACTGACATTGTATAGTATGTGTAAACGGAGTAACGCTCGTTATTGGTATATTCATTCTAAAACCTGTTAAAGCTGTTTCAGCACGCTAGCTGGTTCCGTATCAGCTGGAAATGCTAGAGAAAGGCAACGGTAATTTGATTTTTGCAACCTAGCTAATCGAGACGGTGAAATATGACTGGAAATAGGGGGGAGGAAAGTACGGGGAGGAAAAATGAAAGGGGAGGAAAAGGGAGAGGGGAGGACGTTGACTGCATTTCGTCTGGCTTCTCCCCCTCAGGATGGCCCTACCAGAAGCATACGCTTCCATCGGCATAGCTCTCGGGATCCGCAAAGCAAGCAAACCTGCCCACCACACGATTAGGTAGCAGTGACTCTTTGGGCAGGTAAAGCAACCAAAATGTAACTATGTTGACCATACTCTTCGGCCTTCCTCCACATTTTCGGTGGACCTGACATGCCTAAAACTGCCGTTACTGTAGAGCGTTTGGGGCGACGCGTTTGACACTTCAGGCGGGTCAACCAATCAGATTGAGAGTTCGCCGCTTCAGCCGCGACACTTTACGACACTCTTTGCACGCTAAAAACGAACCCATGCAGCAATGCAAAACTTGTTATTTCCTGTGTTTTGATCGACAACGGAATCTTGCTTACAAACCATATGTCTTCTAGATTTCTTTTTAACGTTTGGAAATTAAAAAATTGTCAGCAAAATTCGAATCGCATTTAATTACGATAGCTGAAAGGTATTCTGTTTTGTGGACGCACGTCCACATATGAATTTTTCATGTTTCGGGCCTCGCGCTGGGCCTACCAAAGATGGGATACTGTAAAGTTCGGTTTACACACTTATTTAAGATTTAATGTTTGAGGTTATATTTTTCTAGCTGTTTTACTTAGATGCTATCAATTGGCCGTATTTATAAAACGTCGCCTTTCATGGCAGGGCTAAGAATGTTTCGTATAAGAGCTAACATTGCTATATGGTGTCCTTAACAGGGAAGGATACCTCTACGTCAAAAACCACACAACATTTTCATTTTTAAATTATATCACAAAAATGGGCTTCGAAATCGAAAATCTGAATCAACAGCGCACTGTGGTTTAGTAAGCCCTACACATTGAATGCGCTAAGTAGTGACTTATATTATAATCAGTGTTTTTTTTATAAATAATTAATTTTATTACTAATTATCGAATTTTAATCAAAATACTTCGCTAATGGTTATAATATTTTATTCAATCTGTAGGGCTTACCAAAGCAAAGTGCGCTGCTGATTTAGATTTTCGATTTCTTGTTGCAATCTTGAGATATAATTTAATAATGAAAATTTTCTGCGGTTTTTGACGTAGAGACTACCCTTTGCCCTTAAACCTTAAAACTTAAAAATCGTAAATAAGTGTGTAAACCGACTTATAGATTTACCACGAGCACATCTCCGCGCGCGAAAGCTTGCGCGCGCATCCGGGTCTAGTCTATTCGGTTTTTTAGGGGCGGCCGGTAGTGAAGTGCAGCTAGCAGGTGTCAGTTGCTATCGGCAGTGGTCGGGAACACATACGGCAGAGCTATGCGGCCGGCCGTAGCCAGCAGGCTACGGCAAAACTACGTTCAGCCAATATTCAACTCATGGTTTCAAGATAACCAATACGCGCATCAAACATTGAATCACATAAATACTTTTGTCTAACCTTCCTCTACACGATGATGTGCACTATATTTGTCAAACATTAATAGTAAATAAAATAATGGCATTAAAGCAGAGCAATGTTAGTGGAAACCTTTTCGAAAATTTCTACGTTTTTTACGATCGCAATTTGTATGGTTTACAAGAAACCTGTCACAAATATAAAACTATCGTCGTCAAGGTATAATTGTCATCTTTCTTGTGCCGCTTATAATATTGCTCTAGCTTGAATAGTTTCGGAAATAATGCAATGTAAGTGAAGCCATGTTTTGCCGCTACCGTTCACGCGCCGAGCGCGAGGATCACGCGTTTATGCGCTATCACCTGCATTCCAGTCGACTTTGACTCGCCCGTTTTGGCCAAGGGAGATGTGGTGTTGGTCCATCTATAAACACTTCGATGCGAGCGACACAGGTAAAGCACCTCGCGTCGCTCCAAATGCTCTACCTACAGTAACAACAACTTGTAAGCTAATTTGGCTACGTAAAGCTGGGACATGATTATTATTGACTATCCCTAACCGAAAGTTCTGATTGAATTTAAGCATGATCTATTTAGGGGGTCAATCAAAGTTTGGATAACTTATGATCAATGTATTAGATGAATTGCTTCAATAGAGTGGTGAAGTACACCGTGATTGCTTGTCAGTTACACATTACATGCGTAGTAGCAACAGTACGGTCATCCAGTTCATTAGAGTTTCGGCTCGAATGCGGGTGCGATCACGAGAAACGAATATTCGTTTGAAACCGACTTGGCTAAAACAATTTGAAGCGATTGGTGTACCTAGCTAGTCATACTTCTTGAAGGTCATGAATGAGCTGGTATAAATGTCATAGACTGCCGGTTTGAAGCTTGTACGCTTGAACTACTACTTAAGTTTTCAAGGCGATTTGAAACTTTCAATTCAAATGCTCAACTGGATTGAAATTAAACCGCTTTAGAGTAAAATCAATCGTTTATCACGGTTTTAAAATCAGTTTATTAATTAATGAAGTATAAATTAATAAATTGATAAGTTAATAAATTTATAATTTATAATTTTATTAACTTAATAAGTTATTAATCTGTTTATTTGTTAATTTATAAATGTATTAACTTGTGAATCTGTTTATTAGATGAGCGTAGCGAAGCGGAGTGAATCTTTCCATACAACTCGATCGGCGCTTTGTCTGTGTGTGTGTGTGTATGTCTGTATGTATGTGCGCTAAATTTTGTTCGTCGCGCACAGGTCAAACGGCTTGACGTATTTGGCTGAAAATTTCGGTCAACATTTGTGACCACTAAACTCGATGCTGTTAACATAACAAGCAAAATTCGTCAAGATGCCAACCTACAAAAAATTAATTACTGAAAAATAAAATTTGTTTATTTATTTAATTAAATAAAAACTTACCAACGGATTTAAATAATGTTTCACATGTAGATTAACATTAACGGTACCAACACTTGACAAAAGTTTCAAAATTGTAAGTTTATCCGCCATGTTATAAAAAAATATTGTTTATTTACTACTATAATTTCTTCATTTTTACAGTGTCCAACCGATATGATTCGCATTTGCGGACTATTGCAGTTAGATGCACATAGTATACACCAAACATAGCGTACGTAACAATACCTATGCAATATTATTTGGAATTTCAATAGCTGTCATAGAATGGCTACAATGACGTAAGATGCCAACCTACAAAAAATTAACAACTGAAACACATGTTTTGTTATTTATTTAATTAAATTAAAACTTACACACCGATATAAATAATTTTTTATTTGTAAGTCCACATCAATAGTACCAACACACGACAAGGGTTTCAAAATTGTAGCTTTAACCGCCATGTTATAAACAAATATTTTTTATTTACGGCAGTAATTTTCTTCGTTTTTACAGTGTTCCACCGATATGATTCGCATTTGCGGACCATTGAAGTTAGATGCACATAGTATGCTACCGAAATGGCTTACGCAGTCAGACCTTTCTCACTATGTATTTGGAATTTTGATAGCTATCATAGAATAGCTACAATGACGTGTTATATTTAATGATCTTCACGGCAAACATGCAAATGTTAACAACGAACTTGGACGACAAATTAAAAAGCTTTTATTATGATTTAAAAGCGGGTACTTGTATGATTAATTAATATTACATTCTAGATATAGTCTTATCTACATTATGAAACTTTCCATACACTGATAGGTTTAAAAGTTTATGAATTAGAGCCTATTGAGTAGACCACGGTCGAATGAAATTATGCGGAAATCCATCAACTTGAAGGTTTTAATTTCTTTAAAGAAAACTTCTTAACGGATTTGAATAATATTTCGTGCATCTATTAGCAACATATCAAGAAATAATATACTTAAGTAATAAGGATGTAACTTGATCCGCCATCTTGTAAAAAAGTCATACGTTTATTATAAAGGTATTTTTTTTTTTTAAAGATAAGCAAACGATTTATTTGATTTGATACATTGAAAAAAATCGCTCATCTGGCAACGCGGAGCGTTTTCCTAGTTTATATATAAGAAAGTATTTTGTAGTGTTTAATAGGTAGGCTATGCGAGTACCCATGCTGAAACCATGACGTGCTGCTGGTTTATCACCGTTGCGTTTGTGGTTATCGGTGTTGCTGCAGCCACATTTACCATCATGATGACGTGCCTATGAATGTGTGCGCTGTTATTTCATATTTGTTGCTACGGGTTCAATTCAGGCTCCCATCTGTGACAAGGCCCCTTCCACCTTATCCAATCCGCTCCATGTATTTCGATGACATTTAGTGCGTGGCCCGTCTGATATTTATTGCATCCTCCCATGTCTAAATAAGATATTATTTTTATGAAAAATCTGGGCCAGATTTACGATGTTGCTATTTGTGAGCACGGCTGCGTCTCAGAACGAGGCACAGGTGGGAGGGTTCCTCGGAAATAAAAACGTTGAGTATGTGATTGAATGATTGAATAACTTTTGGGTTTCCGCAAGCGAAACACAAACAAACAATCCAATGGCTAGCGAATGATTTAATTTATTCAACTATTGTTTGTGTACATTCTGAATGGGCAAACCCATAATGACACCCGTGTATAATAAAACGCATTTTGACATAGAACATTACATTTTCTATTTATTTGTTTATTGAATATATACCATTCAGTTACAGTTATAAGCTGATTCAAAAAGGATGACAATAAATAAAACTAAGTTAGTAAAACAATATGGATAACACTGAACAAAATAAAATACCAAACGATTATTAGGCCTACTATAGAATGTAAAACAGATCAATACAAATGATTGCAAAAAAAAACGAATTGTTACACAAATTAAAATAACATAAAATATAATCGAATATAATGATTGCACTAGTAGAGACGTAAAGCGCAAGAACACTCAAGTTAAAGAAGAACGCCAAACCGGGAATCAAATCTGGACCTCATGCATTAACCTACACGCGACTAACGAGTCACAAACCTAACAGTGGCTACCGACTTGGAGATGATGTTTAAAGTTGTGTCTAATATGTGACATCTACCAGTCAAACAGTTGGTAAATTTAATTTTGCAATAGTTTCATCAATTAAATATGAATTAAAAATTATAAATTTGGTGGGCAAACAAATCTTTGTGAACGGTTGTATAGCTTGATGATGTATTGAATACAACAACGTTGCTCGAGGTCACACTCTGAGATGTGATCTCAAAGCATCGTGTTTCTCATTTCCCGAGTCACGGTGCAGCATTGCAGCGTTAGTTTGTCATTTTTTTGACCAACTTCAAGTAGACTAATATAAGCTAAATTTGAAACGGAAGTGTGTTCGTTACAAAAATATACTGAAATATTTAGCTTGTTGCATAAAAAATGTAACAACTTTTCCAAAATGATTTCATAATCTCCCATGTGTTGTCTCTTCCGTCAAGCAAAGCAGTTTGTACGAAAGCGGATCTCTTGCCGTTTATGAATTTTCAGAATTCCATTGTTATTTTGGCTTAATTTTCGACGTAACAGACTATAAACAAACTACAGACTGCATAAAGATGTATACTTCGTTCATTAGCGTTCTTGCTGACTATAAAACTAAATATGGTATGATTTCCTCTCTTTAGGTCCAGTCTTACTACTTATTCGTCGAAAAGCTTGTCTCCATGGCAACGACCAATCAAAACTCTTGAATCCTCCAAATAGCTTAATTGCTACGAATAACTTCCCTTTTAGGAGATTGTAAGACCGGCCATAAGTGATATTTTCAGATACGCTGAGTAATGAAAACCAACACGTAAGTAAGAACGTCTTTCATTTTTATAATGCAGACACTAAAAATGTTTTCTATTGAAAGATGTTTTCCCATGACACCAATATCTTACAGTTTGCTTATTACTTGTAACCTTGGGGATGACCTGAACTGACTCCAACTTTACGTAAACTTGTATATTTCCAGAATCTCTCGTTTACTCCTTTTACAATCCATGCATTTTCCCTTTGACTTCAGGTTTTCTTTTATCGAACACTCAGAACCATATTTGTGTTGGCGATATTGTTTTTGACGTCAAAGTACATGGTTCAGTGCTTTGCATTTGGACGGAATGCCGACTCTAAAAGCCTTTAACTTTTCATCCCGCTTCTGATTCCTGGCTTCGATATTAAACAAAGGAATTCCGCTACGAACGAGGCAACGGTGTCGTGTATGATTTCTCGCGATAGATAGATGGATACGCTCAATCTTTATGTGTATATCCATCTCTTTCCCGGCCGCGTCGTGTCCCCTTGTCGCGCTCTAGTTCGGTCCCACACCCAACGACGCCGGTCTAGATAAAACAAGAAAATAATCATTTCCATTATATCTTCCACGCTGGCAAGTTCGGAATTACACGGACCTTTAGTGATTAATACTAAATCTAGGTTATACGTACAAGATACGGCAGACCAATGTTTTATTACGAGTGTGCAAACCGGCTACCAAGCACCAAGCAGCATAATGTACAATACATGGCGCACAGCTAGCTTGTAATATAGTAGACAGGGAGGCGACAACTTGAAAGTCCGGAACAAAAGCTGGCAGAAACTTGGGATGTGCTATATTCCAGGCTTTGGATCTTATTACTTTACATCAGCATCGCAACGTTAATAATGTATTTTCCTTATGTATTCATCCCAGGTAGGAAATCAGTTTCTATTTGTATTAGTCCACCGTAGCGACATGGTAGAATTGATAGGAGGAGGGTTTGCTTTGCATGAACGAACGGGGAAGAGAGGGGAAAAGCGTGTAGATATGAAAGAATAGACACGCTTAGGGAAAACGAGCCTCTTGGGTACATAACGGATAGAAGCTGTAGCTGGGGGAGAAACTCTGTCTAGAACTCTGGTAATTCTCTTTGGTATTACTCTCACAAGTGTCTAGACAACTTATATATTATAGGTCACAACTTGTCTTGATTAGCATCGTTGCCAAAATGTTTCTTCTTGTTTTAGAAGTTTTGTTATTTTGTTGTTATTACAATCGCAATTTGTTATTTTAGATATTTTTTAACTCGACCTTTTATTCCTCGATGTTTTATTGAAATAAATTTATAATCTATATAGTCTCTCTCTTCAGCATTGGTTGGCTCACTTATAGTTAGTTTTTTAGCTGTGCTCTTTTTGAGGGTTTTCTCTTTTCATTCTCTCTCTTTTCATTGATATTTTGGTATTAGTAATAGTTATAGTAATAACAAAATAGTTATGACATATGATACGTTAAAATACTAAATAACATGGTTACAAATTAACTTTAGGTGTGGATTTAAATGACACATTGATAATTTAGAGGGCACCCCGCAGCACTACGCGAAACTTCATTTTAATTGGGGAGGTTCAGGGTTAAATTCCCGCCACCAGCGATCTTTACACGGGGTTCGGTAGGCGAATGCTGGGATTTACTTCTCTAAGAACATTTCTGGCGTAGAGACGCACTAGGTAAAGTTGCCGCGTATTGCAGATAAGGCATTCCTTGCAATAATTAATAATCACTTAATTAAAAAAAAAAATTGAATGTATGATTATACCCAAAAGTCTTAAGTTCTGTCCACATAAAGATAACCAAAGAAGTAGCCGATTTATGATAGTATGTAAAATAATCACTTTGTATATTAATTACGCTTACAATGTTAACTATAATTGTGTGCTACTTAATTCGAAGAATACAATGTTTTTGGAGCAATGAAGATAATACAGTTTTAAAGAAAATACAGAAGATTAATGATACATCCACTCATGGCATGTTATTAATTATCGTACAACATTGTAGTCACTGCGTTTGTGTGGAGAAGAAAAAAACATTTCAATCGTTGCTAGCTAAATAGAAATTAAAACATTCACTTGTGAAGGCACCGAGATTGGCCACTGATGGCGCTAGTGAAAACGAATGAAGCGCTCCAAGTGGCAAAGTCGCGCAACAACCTGCTGAAGCAGCGTCGTTCTTCCTACGTCAATAAAGGGAAATTGTGAAAATTGTTTAATTAAATATGGGTTTTAAAATTTTCGCGCAGATTATGAATCCCATCAGTAAATCTTAAAAAGGCAAGCCACCATTTTAATCAGGACACGTTTTAGACGTAAAAACAACAAATAACACACAACAAACACAAACAAAACAAGACAATAAAGCCAAAACAAAAACACAAAACAAAACAACAATACAAAATAAATACACATCAAAAATAAAAACGAAACAAACGCCAAACAAAAAACAAGATATATCACAATAATATCCAGCACTATTTTCAACCGCGGAATGAAATCTTCAGCAGTTTGTTGCTAAATTTGGCCACATACAGCGCTGTATATACTAACACACGGTGCCTTAAGTTATTCCCAGTTTAATGTGGATGGCATCCCTATCATGAGCTCTCGTATCGCTCAACGCCAATGCAGTCTCGTCACACGCACACGTGCTAAAGTCAACAAGATTGACACACACGTGAGCGTAGAGGAGGTACGGACAACGCATGTGTAGCGCTGATAAGAGAGAGCCGCCACTTGTTATGTACAGCACCTGCCAAAAGCTGCGACGTTATCGCCTCAAGGTCGACCAACAACCCCCCCGCAAGCGCGGTCGGCGGTTTCGTCGCACGTAGACGCGCTTTTTGCGCCCCAACCGTCTCAACCCGTGTCTGTGCGGTGCGGTTTGCATTTCCGTCTTTTTATTACCTTCTCTGGGGGGCTCAAAGTAATGGACCATACACAAAATGTACAATGTGGTTCTACACGACAGCGCAAGCTTCAAGGGTCATAATTCGTACCGCATCCCTAAACCAACCAGGCTTCATTAGTGACCAGCAACAAACAGATCACATCACACAGCGAACACACGATGCATACCCTCTAAAGGAACTGAATCTGATATACTATAACTTCAATAACAGCTGTTGTGGACTAAAGTTTTCTACCCAAACTTTCATTCCAAACACAGTCTTACTTATTTGATAAAACACCGTTATGCACCATATGTTTTGTTTATACTCCACCTACGCCAAAAGCAGAATCATTTCCAACAATTCACCAATTGAATTGCATCACTTTGCAAACAATCCACATGGTTTTTATACTTTCCGGACCTGTTATGCGCATCTCATGAGTTAAACAGTAAGTTGTACTTGGCAATGGCATCAAATAGTAGACCAATAGTATAAATACACGAAATCGTGAATTGGAATAGCTTACAAGTTACAACCTAGGTTTACTTTTAAATTGACTCAATAAACAGGTGCTATCGTGGGAAGAAATTAGATGGCCTACAACACAAAAGGTATATAATTGCAAATTAGGCCTACATCTTAAACTATGACCAAATGCAAGCCATAAACATACCGTATACATACTATCCAATAATATACGTATATAAATAATAGAATGGATATATTTTAAATCTAATTAGGTTCACATAATAATAATTATACTATCTTCCAATAACTTTATAATTCGACGTTGATTAATTATTTCGTATCACAAGTAAATGGGCGAATCAATAATTAATAACTTATTCGTAGTTTACTGGCCACGCCGTAAGAAGCAAGGTGTGTATTACATTTCTCAGAAGAGACAGTCGCTCGACGCGGTTTGATTCCACCGTGGGATTTCTTGGTACCTGCAATTGTTATTGTCCACTGCGTGTACTGCACCTAGCGTGCCCTCACAAAGCCTGACAACAGACGTGCTGATGGTATCACTACAATGCCAAAGGCATAAGAACGAGATGCAACTAGATTTAGGTTGGTAGTTGTCATATGCGTCACTTCACTATCACATGATTCATGACGACACCACCTTGCAAGTTTTAACACTACATATTAGGCCAATATATTTCATAAAATATATTCTTGTGTAAAAATGTACTTTATGTTCGAGATTTATTCTATCCAAATGTGTATTTCGTACATCAAAGTGTGCAAGAGGTGGCGGGCTGTCCTCAACGTTCCCGCCTCTTCCTAGTCACTCCCCTTACCCCTTATCGGTGTTCATTTATCACCCCACTTGACACGTGTAGGCCGACATCAAACCTCACCCAGTCACTTCATCGACCACATCGCATTCTGGCCGCGCTGGATAGGCCTAACTAGTTCACTTCTTTATACTCTCAACAAATAATGAATGAATTAAAACTGTCAAAGCGGTTTGGACGTAATATGACCGAGCAGCTCGAAATGTTAAACAACGAAAATTTAGTGGTTTTATCGATATATAAGAATGCTTCAAGATATTGACAAAATTATTTTTATCCGATATTTGATTTTGAATCACCTGAACAATATATATAAAAATATTCAAATTGTTAAGATTGTTATTTCTGTTCTCTAATTAAAACATTTATAATTAATGATTTACAGATACAACAATCGTTACAATTACAATAGTCAATCTGAAAGTTTATAAATTCATTGTTTAGTTAAATCAAAATCAAATCTCGGGCAAGAATGAATTTTCCAATAAGACCTATCTGGAAGCTAATTCGTTCCCCTGTACCCTTTTGGGCCTTTTGGCGTAACAAACCTATTACAACATCAGTACTATAGGGCACGCCTCATTTTTCTCTTTTATAAATAAAATAAATTAAAAAATAAAATTAATGAATTAAAAAAATAGGTACAGTAAGGTGCCCCCCCCCCCCCCTTACCAACATGCTTCAACTCAAAATTACTACATACATTCGAACGCTTTATTTCCTACTCCCATATCACACGTGGGTCATGAGACAAGTAAAAACTTCAAGCTTGTTTCATTTTGAACTTTGTGATACCATATCATATTTAGAAAAGTCGGAGAGAAGGGAAACTCGAACTTATGATACGATACAGCTTTGTGTGAAAGCTGGATTTATTGGAATTTGAAAAAATCTAGAGGCTTTGGACAAATGAGACAAATGTGAATCTTTGGAGTTATGGGATTTTAGACTTAAGGGAATTCGGATTTGTGATATCATCACTTACGAGAATTCAGCAATGTGAGATGATACTTCTACCGTATACCGATACCGATACTGATACCGTAATGAGATGATACCGTGGCTTCAAAGAGCAAGTACTTAAGTTTTAACGGCCCTTGGTTGGCATACATATGTACACAGATACAAGTTGCCAATGTCCGAGTTGTAAATTTGGTATGTCTTCGTTTCTTTTGTATTCAACATTTTCGTTACTTATACAACAAACCTTAGCGTTTACTATGGTTTAAAAATTACGACTAAAAATATTGCGGTAGAACAAAAGTAAATGCTGCCTTGGCATGCTAGGAATGCAGGCTGATAGGGAATTCGGGATTTTTTACTTCTATTTTTATTTTCGTACATATATTTGTGACGTTTTTATATTACACAATGTTTGACTTGTGATTAAATTCTGATCGATCTGCGTTTGTTTGACATATTTTCTATTCCTATTAACAACACCAGGACCCAGATTCACAAAGGTGACTAAATAATGCTAAGACGTCCTAGTTTAGGCAAACGTTAGTGAAATCACACGTGTCGTTCTGCAATGTCATAGCGATAAAATAAAGCAAAATATCAACAATTTAACGAACAATATTGTATTTGTAATTGTGTAGTTATATCCAGAGATGATTTATCTTGATATCTAGCTAGAATTAACGTAACTTAGGACGAGTTAGACATCTTTGCGAATCCATGACCCAGTTCTTCATATTGTTCGTTTGCGCGTTTAATTCATAATTATGGTACTTTAATAATACATACATAACATTGTGTTATGTTTTACCTTTGATCTCCACCTACGGTCACCGGACTGGATACACATGGTTATTTGCCTAATCCTGCATGTTTCCCAAACTATACGCTTACCAGGAGTACGCGGGGAGTTTCCAGGGGTTATACACAAACAAAAATTGTTTTTTTACTGTGCCGTCAAAACCTTTTGAGGTTCTGCTTTAAAAAATTGATTTGTGGATTCGCTGCCAAGTTAAAATAACACATACTGCTTTCCCACGTTGTGTGATTTTCTATCCTCAAATAATGTCAATCTTCACAGGGATGTAAAAAGTAGCATTTTTGAACACCTGAAGCACAAACGCCTGAATAATGTGCGTAAAACAGTCCATACATATTTCCCGGTCATGGATAATTCCTATGCATGAGTCAAGAATTCATTAATTAATTAATAAGTGAAAACACAGTTCTCCGCATCGTTCGCAAACGCTTGTAGACTACAGCAAAGTAGGAGTAGCAGTAGGATATAAAGCAAACGTTAGGGGGAACGGGGGGGGGGGGGCTTAAAAAAGTGAGCTGACCTGCAATTGCTAGACTTCTGCTTACATATAATGAAAAAGGAACATACACTACGCTCCAACAAGACTGTAACTTTCGCCTCTTTGCACTATATACATACTTTTGTAAAACGGACTTAAAACTACAGAAAAACTCAATTAAATGCCCAGAAAGACATACGATTAAAAATCAAATTGTCACCAACCACGCCGGACTGTAAACCCCTTTGTTCCAGTAAACAGGAACACCCTTCCCATTAATGAGGGACAACATTACAAATAAAGCAAATAAAACATGTCTACTGTTCTTAGATTTTAGAATGTGGATCGGCCTGATTGAAGTCAAACTATAATCAGGGGTAACCATGGTACAGTGACTGAAACGTTTTTAAACCACACTGCTAATCAGCAGGCATGAGGTCTGACTGTTGGAGAATTGTCATGCATTACTGTATTTATAGGCCTATTGCTGTTGCTCTATTATACAACTTGCAGTCGTTCACGCAAGAAATTATTACAGCGCAACGCCCAATTATTCCATGCATTGATAGCTTCTAAGCAGGAAAAAACACAATTTACCAAGTTATGCTTCGTTTTCGGCCGTGCTCGCCAAAATATGCAAATCTAAGAATTCTCAAAGAATTTCTGTTATTAATGCGAGGCATAACAACGCATTCTATAACGAACCACCTCGAGGGCTTGGTAATGTTCTGATTAAACTCTTTTTTCTTTCTGTCTGTCTTTCTTTCTTTCTCTCATTCTTTCTTTCCAACCTAACTTTCTAAGAAACTTTCCGTTCCAGTAGCAGCAATGTTCATTACGGCCAGGCTTCACTCTTAGCCAACTTCCTTCTCAATAGCGAGAACTTGGCTACTGCCAAGTAACTAAATTATCTGTCTCATACACCATGCTATCCCAAGGCCATATGCGCTGGAAGGAGAAGTTCCAGACCCACCCCCTTCCAAACCGACCCCTGCCTTTGCTCCAAACAATATATATGCATTCATGTATTACCCTTCTTGCTGACCATACATAATTAGTACTATATTCATTTTGGTAAAGAAAACTTGAAACGATGTATGAAGATGAAAAGGCTGCATCTTTGCCCAATCCAGAACGCGACCCCTTAATGTATGATCAATGGTTTGCGAGACCAACTCCTCATCAATCTTGGTCACAGATCGACGACTTCCTTGGTAGATTGGTATTCTGGGTATTATACACAGGAAAACATCGAGGATTTACACAATAAAGGTTACGAAGTTATCTTGTTGGACGCTTGTCATTTATTTTGGCTTGTCCCAGAAATAAAGTGGATAAGCCATGGGATCATCCCAATTAAATTATAATTGATATAAAGACAAAACCATTTGGATTGGTTATGATGCTTTATTATCCGGCCAACATTTTAGTTTCACACAAATTCGTGAAGGGTTTAAAATTTCATCCGCTCTCTAACAAGTAATATAAAATGCCACCACTTTATGGCGCAAAAATATTAAGTTTGGAAAAGTTCATTGAATGTATTCAACTGAGCAGAGAATGAAAACTGCTTGAATGCTAAGCACGCTAAAAGTAGTTTGTGAATATCCACGATGAAAGTCAACTAGGGTTTCTATGAATGTCCCAGTATTTTATTTTCCCACTTCTCGTTTCACTGGCAGAGTAATGAAAGAACTAACATGTGCAAAATGTGAACTTCACATACATCTTTTATACCATCAGGAATCATGTCAGGCTTGGGATAAAAAGATGCATACGAACTCAAAACTCAACATTGTATAATGATTATATGAGCGAAGTAATGGTGCGCAGAATGAAGACAAAGGCTTCAGCTAAAGGCTATAGACCATCTACCTTGCGGAACCCACAACTTCCGTCCGTTAGAATTGATTTAAATTGCACACATCAATTTGCGAGCAATAACAGGCAACATCTGGGCTTCCATGAGGGTAGGCAGATTTATTAACAACAACAAAAATGCATCAAATTGAACATCATCAGTCAATACATGTATTGACGAAGGTAAATATGATTGATGTTGCTAAAGAATATCGCTACAATAAAACAAGTCGAAATAAATGCTTCGGACAAAATCACACAGCCAAATTAAACACAAGAGAAAATGTTCATGATTTATACGGTGATGGCATTCGGTATCACATAAAATATCCATCCCTTGAAAAGTGTCAATAGCACAAACCGTTGCGCCTGGACTTGACACATTGGAATATTTAGAAAGAGTGTCAAGAGACGTGAAGTGAAGTGGGACGTATATGTGTGTAGGTAGCTACGTGACGTATGACGTACGACGGCGTTATCAATGAAGTAGTGGGTGTGGCTAAGTGGCCTACACACGCGCTCCTATGCTATCGACCCGCCTGCTATGAACGCCCGCAACAATCACAAACCTGAATTGCACTCCCGGGGTCGAGTCCTGGTCGCAGGGGCGACCGATATGAGACACTTCTTTAAATAGTTGGACATTTTTATTATTATATCTTGAAAAATCAAAGAAGATAATTATTGTTATTTTTGGGCATCACCACCTCCCATGTTCAGTGATATTGCCTTTAGTGCAATAGGGAAGTCTCATGAGTCTTCAATATGTGTTGAAATATATTAAATAAATATTTTTTTTAAACGGCCTGTGACCTCATTACTTGTATCAAGTCACTGTTTATGAATAAACTCGCCACTGCCTCCTGGATGAAACAATGAAACTTATTACTCGAGCCGTTGTCAAAACTGGCCAGCGGTTGTCAAATCCTCAGAAAATGAATAACTAAACAAAAGGCGGTCTGATATTATATGATATTATTATTGTTATTATTATTATTATTACTATTATTATTATTATTATTATTATTACTATTATTATTTATTATTATTATTATATATATATTATTATGTATTCTTTCAAGTCACGATTTCACGTATGCTTCTCACTGATAAGGTTTGGAAAGAGGAGTTAGAGTGTGTATGATTGGCTGATTGCATTATACAAGTAGTGACGCCATGGCCCGTTTCTGCCGCCAAAATTATATGGAAAACTTTAACCTCGTTTTTATCAATGAAAATGTGTTCTTAGTAACACAAATGAAATATGGTTGTGTTTTGCCAGTTGATCCTAATATAGAATAATAATAAAAAAAATACATGAGACTTCCCTATTGAAGCTTGAAAAATATTGCTTAAATTTCTTTCCTAACGATATAGAGATAACTCGTAACAATCAAGCTAAACTGGCCACGCCGTATCAAACAATGTAAGCTGTAAATTCTCAGAAGAGTGGTCACTCCACGCGGTTTATTTCAACGGAATTCGCCGCGGGATGTCCGGTACCTGCTCGTTATTGTCCACTGCATGGAGTGCACTATAGCCATGCTTGGAATGTGCATAGAGAAAGCCTGCCAACTATCGCTGATAGTATCACTGCAATAATAGTATTAACCTCTTGCAAGGTGTCGTCCTAGATTACGTAGCAGTGAAGTGACGTATGTGTGATCTCGTTATCTGCCGCTATGGTATTGTAATGTAAGCACATGATAGACGTTGTGATCTTTGATCAATTCAATGCATTAGTAATGAAAATCTACAGAAAAGTATGTGATAGCACTGTGTCATATCATGATATCGGTCACCCCTCATATTACATCGCAGTATTGAATTATTGCACACTCAGTAAGTTTGGAGAAGCGGCCAATATATACACATACAGGATACACCTGTACAGTGGACTCACTCACTTATCACTTAGAAGCTGGATACGGACATCATTTTCAGCGCCAATTACAGAAACAATGTGTAAACAACCGTTGGTAATTCACTATTTTTCACTTTGCAATGCACAGCGGCCAACAGGCGTATCAAAGTCATTGAGTTGTAAGTATGGATCACTATAGTCACTTCACTCATCGAAGCTGACTTGTAGGGATTAGTATCACCAACACCAATCACCATGCTTGTAATATAAATCCCTAGTCAGCTGTCTGCTGTGTTCATTCTTTGTTGGCCGTACTCTATAGTATAGTCTATCCTACTCGAACCACTCCGATGCATTAGTATTTCATTTAACTTTCCATTCAAGATCAGTTTATTATAAAATATTTGTCCTCTTCTAGAATAGAAAGAGACTCAAAATTGACTAAATGTATTCTGGTGGCAATTGAAAATAAACTTATTAGTGGTTTAGCTATCAACTGTTAATATTTGTCAATGGCGCTGAAAGGATGGTTGCTTAGCAGCGCTATCTATGTTAGTCTCCAGTGTTGATGGTCCCAATATCTCCAGGACTTCCGTTCAGCTGGATTCTGAGTTCGCCAATAATCATAACTTTCATAAGCGTCACCATTTAGCCTAAGAAGTTTTAATCCCCCTCCCCATGCCATTCCGATCCGAATTAAGTAAAAAAAAAAAAAAATTACAGCGCAAAGTTTTCCTGCTCAAGCGTTGTATTGTATTAGGCGTACTTGAGCCTTCTCTACAGTGTTGTGAGCGTGGATTGGATTAAAGATAAGTAAGGCCATCGACCAAACCTAAGCTGTTAGTGCAGCTGGCTCAACGGAACACTGTAGACTTATACGTTCAGGTTCGGCACATCTATCAGTAAATTAAAATACACTCTTATATGGAAACGAGCCTTTGAAAAACTTACGTAGAAATTAAATATTCATAAACATACAATAATATTTACCTATAGGCTACATAACATATTTAATTTGTGTCTTAAAAATCAGTGTCCAGGTTAAAAACTTTCATCTCGTACATTGACGGTCAGCGTGATTGTAAAATGTCAACGCGCAACTATGACGAGAATATGAATATGTCATCGTTAAATCTATTGGCAGGAAAGCAATAACTCGGTCCAACGCACTGGTTTACAAGGGATATAATAATTTAGTATACCAGCTTTCAGTTGCACTCAAAATGTCTCTATCATGTGAAATAATAACATTTTGGAATGTGTATGGAATTTCATTTTTTTGGATAGGAAGTTTTCGTTTTGTTGTTTTCGCATTCTATCAATGACAAATGGAAACAAAATGAATAAATTGAAAGTGGTTAATCCATAGGTATGTCCGTAGGTCTGCCGACAGAGAATTGCAGATATATCCTCGTGTCATTCCAGAGCCAAACATAGTTAGTTGCTGCGTTTACGAAGTTCGCGAATTAACTTAGGCCCAATTAACTGCGCGAGTTGAGCCTGTACAATTATTCATATTATGGAGCCGCCTAAATAGATATGTGTCTAATGCACGCTACGTACGCTAGGTTATCCGTGACCAAAGTTCAGTCGATTTTAATTTTTTGTGGTATTTGAAGAAGGTGGTTAATTGGCGCATACACGAAACAAACTCGTAGCTGCCCATGCCCAAAACATTCTGTAATACACATTCAAAAAAGCAGCATGTTAAACTTGTTTTCTCCGTGTGGCACACCAATCAAAAGCGTTGTTTAATCAGCCCAGGTTAGCAAAGTTAGCCCAGGACTGCATATTTAGAGGGCCGCTATAATACCGGGATGAAGACCGTCTTTAAAAAATAGCCAAATTACAACCAACAAATAGTAAAGTTATTTGAAGCAAATAAGCTGTAGGCTTCTTGCAAGTCGACAGGACAACAACGTAACAAATAAATTGAACTGATGGACAAGCCTCAGGTTATCAACAAAATAACGATGCTGCTATATATGATGAGAAAAAGTTGTAACCAAATATTGGAATACAACCTTTGGGTGTTTGTCGTAACCATGGAGACTTCCACCAGTTCAATTTTTGACGTCACTTGCAAGAAGCCTAGGTTTTGATTAGTGGTTGCCATGGAGAAAACAAGCTATCCCACGCTTGTAAACGCCGTCTTTATAGAGCCTTTTGTCTTTGTATAGAGGAATATGACAATATATTGTAAAACGATTGATAAAATATGTGTATATATATATAACTAGGAAAACGCTCTGTTTGACGCGTTGATAAGCGAGCGCGTCAATATCTACGAACTTTCTGGCGAAAAGACTTCAATGCTAATACAAACAACAATTAACAACAATTCAAGAATGCGCATTGCAAAATTTTTTCTAATTTCCATAGCTATTATACTTCCCGACATTGTTGTATGCAGTGCAATGTGCGTTGCTAAGAATTTTCGTGGTCATGTTTTCAACACGGTCCGCCACCGTTACTAACACTTATTGACAGCAATAGAAATGTAATTTCTGCCTCTAATACGTATTGGATCGCGTTTACATTAGTATATTCGTGACCGGACAAAAATTTACTATAAGATAGCCACCTCACATTTTGCCGTTACTGCGTTTTAGAAAAATATTTTCGAGTAACTTTCGTGTAACTTTGCCAATATTTATCAGATCGCCATTACATTAACATATTCGTGACCGGAAAAATCTGTAAAAAAATCTGGCTATCTCACATTTTGCCGCCAATTTGTTTCAGAAACATATTTTGCAGTAACTATGGTGTAACTTTGTAACTTTTCGAACGATTTTGCCTCAAAACTATACACCTTCAATCCACATCGAGGCTTGTGGATGGTCCAAATTTCAAGTTGATCGGACTTTCCGTTCGACCGCTATCGACAGACATAAAAAAAAAAACAAAAAAAAAACAAAAAAAACAAACAAACAAACAAAAAAACAGAACGAAGTGCCATAAGAGTCTCGTGGAAACGCTCGCTTCGCTCGCTTAATAAAGTATTAATGTAGATAAAATAGAATATGTATATAAGCTCAAGTCAACCACAATATACATTAAATTTGATATAAAGAAGGTTTGGCCTTAAAATGATGTTACAATCTTGACTCGGGTCGAGCCCGGCCGACAGTGATGCAAAGGTCACAAAACAAGGAGCCATCGATTCATTGACAAGAGGGTGTTGGCAGCACCTCAGTGGTGGGAGGACCAGCGCCGTAGCCAGGAATATATCTCTGGGGGGGGGGGGGGGGGGGGGGGGTCTGTCGGAATTATCAAAAGACAAACAGTCCACGGTCGATGCAATGTTTGCACATTTTTCCGCCTTCAGCGACTGGCTGTACGCTGTACCCCCACCCCTTCTCTTTAAAACAACAATCCGTTAACTATCAATTCATCCCCTAATGAAATTCTGGGTGCCGTAATGGATCAAGTAGGGAACTGAATATCCGTTGAGAGTGTATTGTATATATTATACTTAACATTGTAACGACGAAGTTATGTGTAGGCCTATGTCCAATGAAGTAATTATTAACAAGAGATATCCAAGTGATATTGTAGTTTCAAACTCAGTATCGGAGGACCGCACACGAAGAGCGCTAAAGTACGCCGAAAAGATAGATTTAAACAAATTTGGTAGGCCGTAGGTAATTATTTACAAGTCGCGGGGGGGGGGGGGATTCTGCGCAACGCCACTTATGTATAAGTATTTGTGAAGATATTGTATTATATTAAATATACAATATTCTGATAATTATTATGATAACTTGAGTTTATACTTCACGCTCGCATTCTCTTCCCGCCCCTCCCCCATTTGAGGAAGGGTTCGTACGCGCTTGCATTCCTTGTATATACAATCATTAAAATTGGAATTTCGGCGGGGAGCTGTAGTCACCCAGCACCCCTGTATACGCCACTGGAGCAGAACCCCTCTAATCCAACGTAGGACAAAAGAGCCAAGATGCCAACAAAGGCCCAATAACGAGTAACAAAAGGAAGAAATCGCAACCTCTTAAATTATCCTAATTAGTGCATTCTTCATTCTAGTATGTTTCCTTTTCTACCCCTCTTCTTATTAGCAAAATACTGTTGAAGCTTTGTTTTTCATTTTCTTCATTTTCTGTTCTAAATGATTACAAGCCGTTACTGTTAAAATGGTATTGACAAGGTGGGATTCACAAACATTCTCAAGTGAAGGCGCGTTCTCCAATCATCGGCCGTGTTTCACACGTGCTCGCGTCAAACGCGGTCGCTGATTGGTTTACGCGCGTCTTCGCTTCCCTCGCCTCGCGTTGTTTTACGTAGCATAACAATCTTGGTGATTTACATCCTCCTTGGCTGGGCCTTCTGCCCATTCGTAAACATTAATGATGAATGCCTTCTTAGTACAAATTTCGGCTGCATATTTATAATTTTGGGACGTTGTTCTGTAGCAAAACTCACTGAACAGCTTGCGCACAGCTGCTTCCCTGCGACACTAGCGCGCGGAGTGGTAACCTCATAAACATACATGCATACCATTTACCATTCTAAACAAACTACCTCAAGTTGTAGTAAAACAACTTGAACGATTCTTCACCTAGGCCCAAAGCCCATAGGCATAGTAGCACAGGAATTATAGATTAAATTTGGGTCAAACCTTGAAAAAAATAATGTAGAGCTGAAAATTTGCACATAGGTCCTGACAAGGCTCCTTCTTAACATACTCAAAGTCCCCTAAAATCCCATGTGCGCGTCACCATTTTTTAGGGGTGTAAAGGGTGAAAAATGACAATAATGAGAATTCTACCTTGAAAAAATAAAGTTTAGATGAAAATTTGCACACAGGTTCTAACGAGGTTGCTTATCAACATACTTAAGTCCCCTTAAATCCCATGTGCGCGTCACCGTTTTTTAGGGGGGGGGGGGAAGGGCGTTAGTGTCAAAATGGTGTTGCAGACTTAAAAGTGATTTCATTCGTCTCAAATTTGGCAAATAGTTTTCTTTTCGGATGTTTAAAACTTCACGTTATTTGACATACTACTTGGGTAACAGACTAGGCCACTTTCGGTTTGCTGTCACTTGCAAGAAAGGCGCAAGTTTTAAAAAGCTTTTGTGTGGAAGTCAGCGAATTGCCGTATTTACAAACGGAACAGAATATTAAATAGAATATTAGTTTCTTCTTTCAAAAAGCACTAGTGAATGTCTACAGCATTCACTGACAAGACACCGCCAGTCACCACCCCTAATTTTGGTGTGAGGGAGAGGGGGGGGGGGGGGTTACGAGGGTAGCCCACTGTTTCACGCTGCGGTGTGTCACTCTCAGCTAGTATACATGTAAATTCATCACGTATAATGATGTAGACTCAAAGTGTGGTGCTGTTTAAAGTTGTGCTTAGTGTCGTGTAGTGAATATATAATGGGTATATTTAATTGTTTTTACTGTGACAGATCTGTATTCCTTCTGTATCAAATATACTGTATATATTAAATATACTGTATCAAATGTATCTGTACTGTATCAAATCTCTTAATTATGATGAGGTTGTGAGCGTGACAAGGGGCCTAGCAGGCTGAAAGAAACTTCTCAATGAAACAACTTTAGTGTCTATGCAGCTTGGTGAAACTGGTGATATGCAGGATATGCAAGACGATGTGCGTTCTATGGCACTAGATGCAATGCAGGGATGTAAAAATGGCCAGGAGCTTTTTCAGCCAGGAAACACTCAACAGCTTACACAACTCAGGCGACTCGGACTGACAAATCATGGACACAGTATCTTGCCATGGTACAACTCATTCATTTATTCGTACGAGCTGAGAGAACAGGAGACTGGAATTTGCACCTTTACTGTGTAAGAGATGTTACCATATTTCCATACTGCTGGGCACTTCCCGTACGCAAAATGTGCACATCTATATACGCACAGCAGATGGAGATGATGGAATCTAAAAGGCCACATGATGAATTCGTTACGTTTGTTGAGAAAGGAATGTTTACAATCAGGCGCAGTCATGAATTTTGGGCAGGTGTGTGGAGTGATATGGCAATTGAACAGGATCTAATGCTCGCAATGAAGATATAATGTGATCCTTACACATGACCGCATGGAGTTTCCGACAGCTCCCTGCCTGTCTCAACATTTGTCATGCCATTGAATCTCTCACTGAAGATGTCTCGACGTCTTCTGAGCAGCATGTAGAGTTTATAGAGAATCCCGTCGCATTAAAAATGCTAAAGACACAGCAGTGTTCCACTCCTGGTTAGTTGAACACTCCCCATGGATGCCTACAGACTGCCCTCGTTCTTTGGCGTCCGGTGTCATCGGTGATGCAATGCAAGCATAAGCTGCGATAGCGTTTTAGCCATGGGCAATAATGCTATGAGATGTATAAAAGGCACTTTCTATGATAAACTCTCCAGTAAAAATCGAGTTCTTTCACTGCCAACTGTTGGGAAGGCAGTCACCGTTCGCGGAGTAGTCATTCTTGTTAATGTGCATCAACTATTCATGCGACTAGTGTGGGTTATAAACTAACCAAATCATAACTTGATGGGGTGCCTTAAATACAAGTTAGTACCCATTCCGCCTGCACTCTTTGACGAGGTGTCGATGCGCAAAATTGCTAAATCGACCCTTCTTCCCTTCTTCAAGTGTTCAATTCGGCTCCTGTCCACAACACAGCGTTGGAGGGAGCCTTATTTGTAATAGATGGCGGATATTTGCTCCGTTTGACGGTGTGGCCACGACCAGCTACTTTCGGGACAGTGGTGGGATCGTATCGTCAATACAAAGTCTTAAGTACTACTCGCCTTCTGCCACTGTGTTGTTCGATGGGTACAGCGAGCGATCAACAACTAAAGGTGTTGAACAGAGTCGACGTGCCTCCCTAAGATCCTCAAGCAACATTGCATTGGACGGCCACACCTTTGTTTTGGTTAACCAGGCTGACTTCCCAAGCAACCCGCACAACAAGGTTCGTCTCATCGCTTTACTGTCAAAACGTTTACAAGAAGTTGAGATTACACTGGGCACAGCTGAGGGAGATGCGGACATACTAATCGTACACAATGTACAAAAGAGTGTTCTACAGAGAAAAATATAGTAGTGGTGTCAACATGCACCATCATCATGCTACTGGCTCGCTCTTGTGAAGAAAGTAATCTCAAGGTGCTACATAATGGAACAAGCACTGTGATAGGCAAGATATATGGTGTATCCGAGATCCAAGGAGAGGTTGGAAACAGAAAAGATAGTTTACTATTTTCTCATGCCATCACAGGTTCTGATAGTACTTCCGCCATTTATGGAATGTGCAAAAAGGAAGCTGCACACACAGCTAAGACTGTGCCACTGTGTCCAACAACCCATCGGCTATTAAGGAGGAAGTTATTAAGGCAGGGGTAAAATTCGCCATGAATCTGTACAGCATCGAGTAGTTTGCCAGCCTGGATTAACTTCGTCGCCGTTTATACGCTCGCACGCTAGCCAGGCAAGCAGTGACAGCAGCTTTTGAGCTGGCCTCTCTGCCGCCGACAAGTGCCGCATGTTCACAACACTTACTGAGGACCTATTTACAAGTAAGTATTCGCTTTGCAATAGAAGTGTGTATCGAGAAAAAATGCACTTATTATATTCTGAATTTCATCTAGGTTCCGGAGTGGCGCAACATGAAGATACTGATGACTCAGAATAAGCTTAACATGTTTTATGTGTCCCCTTTACTGCAACAGCAGTTCTTTCTTGCTGTACACACCTTTTCAAGACCGTATCGCATGTTCCTAAACATGTCACTTCAGCCCTTATTTTCCACGAGAAATCCATGTTAGCTAAATAGAATGCAAACAACTTATGTAAAGCATAAACAAGTCTTAAAAGAAAACTGTGTACCAAGTTTTAGACCAGTACGCTAATTGTTAAGGAAGCAACCCCAAAATGTTCACATCCTTTTTGGCCTCAACACACCACAGTTACCCAAGTAGTATATAATGTAACATGTGAAGTTTGAAAACATCCTTAAAGCAAACTATTTGCAAAATTTCAGACGAGTGCTATCATTTTTAAGCCTGCAACCCCATTATTTACACTTATGCTCTTTACACCCCTAAAAAAGGGTGACGCGCACATGGGATTCTGAGGGAATTGGAGTATGTTAATAAGCAGCCTTGTTAGGACGTACGTGCAAGTTATAAGCTCTAAATTATTTTTTCCAAGGTAGAATTCTCATTTTTGTCACTTACACCCTTTACACCCCTTAAAAATGGTGACGCGCACATGGGATTTTAGGGGACTTTGAGTATGTTAATAAGCAGCCTTGTTAGGACCTATGTGCAAATTTTCAGCTCTACATTATTTTTTTCAAGGTAGAATTCTATAATACCCGGGCTATAGGACCTGCGCACGCATGTGTTCGAAGCAAGAAAATTGGTATTAGTAATCTCATTCATCCAACAGTAATCCAAGTATTCCAATATTCATAACGGATTACTTCTTACAGAATCAATATTTCCCGAAATTAGGAGTTTGTGTTAAAAAACGTTTCATTAGAAAAGGAACACGTTCCTTTAAAAGTGCAAGTATAATAGTTCTAATATGTTGGATATTCCCTCCATTTACGAAGCAAAACAAATTCCATTAGTGTCCCTTTTATGCCCTGGCGTCACAGCAGGTAAGCCGAGATTACTTTGGAACTTCTTTTCGCTACTTGATACATTCTGTGATTGTAGTAAGCTACGGGCATGACTCTTATCTCGTTGAGTTGGGCAAGAATCCAGACGAATAGATTGTTTAGCGTCAGTCTTTCAATCACGCATGCTTTCCGTGCTTTCCATGCTTTCCTTCAAAGAGTCGTAGTCTGTAATCTGTATCTCAATCGTATCCCCATGAGAAGGGTTCAAATCTAGTGATATTCACAGTACATCGCGCAAATACTATGACAGTAAGACGAGGGAGCCGGATCACTCAGCCCTGCCCGTAAAACGATACTAGGTAAACGTTTTGTAACTTCTAAAATGGATTCAATTCTATCACTTCTTAGGTTAGGAATACGTAAACGGTGACTTTGAGCCGTCCTAGCAACGAAGCACTCAATAAATTCAAAGTTGTTCTGAATCGGTCTGGTTGATTCTGGCATTTATCCGCAGGTGTTCGCAGTGTCCAATAACTGTTTCATATTTGAAATATAGATCTTTGATTGGTTATCGCTCACTCGTCGATGGTGTTCGGAGCCCACAGGGTTGGTTTAGTCACTTTAAATTAAAATCCCCCACTGAAAATCAGTTTTGTAACTGAGTGGGTAGACTCTAAATGTGAATTTATTTATTATATTTATTTATACTTATAGAACCCGTAATACTGGGTTTGTCTCTCTCTAAACGTACCTTTCTTGAGGCTCAAGGCAGGTATGTATGTTTCAGACAAATATTTATACTAGACTAGAGCCAACGTAACTATAGTCCACTACCAGCTCGAACACTTACGTGTTTTCATGCATGCACGCTGTTCCAATCAACAAATCCCTGTCGTGTTTTCACACATTCGTAAAGGCAGTTTTCCGCTCCTAGTAGAGTGCACAAGCCTCATTATAGTCACGATGGCTGTGTTTTCCAGATAACCAACCAAATGTTGTAAATTATCCGTAATTGACAGCTGATTCAAGTATAGATGGTAGGAACTATAGACAAGTAGAATATTAAGCTGATGCTATTGGACGCGGCTATTTTGTCTGCGTGTGACTATACTTATGTTGGAGCAACTTTAAAATTAGCACACATAATTTGCTTTTTCCCGTATTCTGGTAATGTTATTATAATATTATATAGCGTGCCATCGTTTCGCTAGATTATCTTTGCGTAGCTATTTTCAAGGTATGTAGCGGTAGAAACTTTCAGATGCATACACGGCCAAAGTCAATTTAGTAAAGTCATAATTAGTATGTTAATATACAAATCCGTATAATTATGTATAAAGTGTCCGGTCGATCCCTGTGCGTATACGTACGTGACGACTAAAGTTGCCCCACGTACGTATTTTGATGTTTAGGAAATAGCTGAGTCCTATATTAGGCCTATAGTATAACAACTTTACTTTATACTTAAGCCACCATTTACTTGAAACAGGTTCGATTTGCTACCTTGGGTTGGGTATCTGAAAATTCATAAAACAGGTGGCGTGACGAATGAAGCTTGTGAACTCTAGTAGAGTTCATTTAAACTGGAACTGGGAACGTCGATCGTTCAGTCACGAAAATATGCACGTTTTATCCACTCCTTACTCTTTCATTTCTTTCGTCAAACATTACTTTCCTTCACTCTCGCCGTTTGGAACGTAAACAGCGCAGACCGGCGAGGAAGAGAGCTTTTACGAATGTGTGAAAAACGCCAGGAATCTGTTGCTCTTCGTTGCAACAGTGTGCATGAGAGGGGCAGTAGATAATTATGTGAGGTCGATGTGAGACTATACTCCGTATCAGGCATGTCACAGCGAGATGTGGAGTTTAACTTTACCGTCCCCTAATGGAATGCTAATAGCTCTCATCGCCTGGACTCTTGAACCTTGAACAACAACGAGGTCAATTTAAAGGAAGCCAGGCTCAATTACCTTTTTCCACGAATAAGACACTTATCACATCAACATCTCGCCCCAACGTTAACAGCGCTACTCAAGGGGTGGACAATACGTCCCCTACGAACCTGTTTCTATGGTGACATGCCAGCCTGGTATAAACTTTAGGTGTTGGGACTATAGTATAACTACGGAGCGCGGCAAAAATCTCTAGGGCGATCAGAAGTGGGATGTTCGTCCTGCTCCCTGCAATGATACTGTGTAGAAAAAAAATCCCAATCAATTTTGTGTGCGAACAGAAGCGGGATCCCCTCGCTACTCGCTGCAATAATCCCTTTTCTCGTGCACCGTCGAGTTTTACGGTCTCCTCCCTGCAGAAGTGCTATAAACCATCGAGCAAGCACATTCGTATGGGGGAAAGCGCCCCATGACGACCTATATTCTTAAGAGAGCTACTTCACATTCACGCACGGCTTGGCTTTGCAAACGCTCGGCTCGGCATTTGCATAACTTTAATATTGCTCGCATGTACACCTAGCAAGCACCCAAAGAAATCGGGACAGTCAACTCTAGAAATATGTGTCCTCGAGGAGGGAGGTCAATCGAGACGGCTGGGTGTGGACGTCGCGACGCTTTCACAAGGAGACAGAATGTATGAGTGAGGACATGCACAGAGGAAGTTGTGTTGAAGAAGATTGAAACAAGACGTCTAGCTAGGTAATACAAACGCTTAAGTGTGGCCAATTATATCACTGGGGATGACTCGTATCCAAGGTCTATAAATCCCCTGGAGGAGGCTCATCGAACGTTTGAGATGTACCGAATTTCCGACACCCCAGGGATTGACGGACCTGCGCGCGAGTTAAGTAAAGACGGGTGCACACGATGATTCACTTTTATTGTTCTTGATTTTTCTTTAAAGTACAGTAGTTTGTTTTGTTTTATTATTATTGCTATTTATGATTTTATTATTATTAATTATTGTTTGCATAGCTTAGTTCTATTTATTGTTTTTAAATCAGTTTTTATACGAAAGCGAGACAGGCCGGCCTGTGAAATAAATATCCCCCTCGGTGCATGTGTACTCAAACAAGTCCACACATTGCTCGTGTGATAAACCTAGTAATTATAAACCTTTATCTACTTAACACTGGGGATAGGTTTTATGTTGTTATTTTGTTTATGCAATTACAACTTTAAGTTGGATTTTTCTCCGCTATTTTATTGTGCCACAGCGTGTGACCTCACAGTATATGTTCTCAGTAGCAAAGGAACGGAGGTAGGCCTATACTCTCCAGTCCCAACGTAACAAGTCTTCTCAGCCGACCTCAGTCCTCAGATATTCCTGGCGTTCCTTCTGACATTCGTGACGGCGGTCTTAGGCTTAGTAGAGTGCACAAGCCTTATTCGTCACGTTTGATGTGTTGGGAATTTCTAGGTAAAGACTGGTCCACACAGATTTTGAAGACATAATGCATAAGGTTTTAAGACGTTGTTTTAAAAACAACAATGAAAACAACGTCTTAAAGCTAACGCCAGTACGTGTTTCCTATGATCCAACTTTACGACTACGCGTTAAACCTTAAATCGCGTGTCTTAAAAATCTGTGTGGACCAGCCTTGACCAATATACGGTCGTAAATAATACACAGGTTTCAAGTAAATGGTAGAAACTAGAGAAAGGAGACAATTTAGTTGGTACTATTGGGCTCGGGTATTTCGTAACCATGAGAAGTTACGTTGGTACTTGATTATCTAGCCGCCTAGCGGACAGAGAAGGAAGCATAATTTAGATTGTGAACATTTGTTTGACAGGTGGTCAACATGGATAATTGTTGTGCTGTAGGTTGGTTTATGTACTCATATCGGCATTTAGCGCGCTATCTGCATTGTCGTTGCATATAGAATTAATTATATACGAAATTGCTACTAGCGCCGATCTCCCGAGAAAATTAATTTTAATCATACTTTGTCAACATATAGTGTAAATATAATATTGTCAATAGCAACAAAGGTTCATTAATAATTTCCCATGTTTTACGAAAGGAGGCCCGTGCAAATTCCGTGGCAAATTCTCTTGAAATCGACCGCGCGTGGAGCGGCGTCTCCTCTCAGAATTTTACAGCTCACATTGCTTGTTTGTTTGAGTTGTGACGTCATGCGCGGAGCGGACGCTGACGAGTGTGCTCGAGTGCCAGACCATAGGGCCGTGTCTAGTGTCGCTCAATTGTCAGACTGTAGCCGGAGTGGTAATAGATCCACTCGTGACTTGACTCGCAGAGGTGGGAGTATAACAAGCTGTTTGCACTGATGCAATCCGTGAAGTTGAAATGGTTATGCTAGGTGATTGTTAACAAGAGTTTTCACAGAAATTTTACACAAACGCAGTCAGTTGGGGGCAATTCTCTCGCGTGGGAAATGAAGGTTTTAATTCCTTATCATCGATACCACATATACAAAATTATGCCAAATTGTACCAAATTAATAACATATATACCAAATCATACTAAATTGTAACACCAAATTGCCAAAAAGTATCGAAAACAAGTACCGTAATTACAACAATCATTAGCTTACGAGTTGACACGTGTCCTCTCGAGAATGACTCGGAAAAACGTATGACCTTTATCACATGCTTCCACGAACGTGTTTGTGCCAACGGGGACCATCAAAATTTGTGCTAAAATGACCAGCAAATATCTAACACAGATGCACTAGATTGTAAAGAACGGCGTTTTTAAATTACATGTCGAGGAAAATGGTGCTTGTGCCCGTTGGTACGACATGCTATTCGACAAAAAAAACTCGCAATTTCGGATGGTAATTCCGTAAACTCAGTTTCCTCTCGTTTATTGACACGCGGCTATAAGACTGGTTTATGCATATTCCATCTCTAGTGTAGAACGAACCGCACAGCAACAACTCGATTTGCTTGCAACGTAATCACAAATTAACATAGTTGCAAAGTGGTTGTCGTGTCCGACGAGCTCATTGTTCGCTCATCAAAACGTGGTCGTTGTTTCGTGCTACGACCAAAACGATTATAAATAAATCGGAGGCAATTATGCTCCAGTCATGTTCGAACACTTTCACGCAGTGACGATGATCTAACAATAGCCAGTAACGATGTAATTGCCGTCCGCTGATTGATGGAATCCAACACAAATAACAGCTGATTGTTTTATGATTGTTGATCGGGTAGAACATGAACACACTGTGTTACCGTGTCCATGGCAACAGGACACGACATAATTGAGTAGCTGGCTCAAATTAACTTTCTCTCCCTCAAAGACTCGATGCTGAGTTTCAATTTTCAAATCAATCTGGGTGGACAACAGTAAATAGCCAGCAGCCTTTTGAATATCCTGTATTTATTGACGTTCCTTCACAGACGGAGCTGGACTTCTCTCGTTCTAGCATTATATGCTGGACAATGTGGAACAGATGCATTCAAATATATTGCTCTTTACTTACATAAAACTACATTCAATGGTGTTAATAGCTTCTGTTCATTGATAACAACAAACTGTACCATCCTTAGCTCTTTTATAAGCATAATCATTGAAATCCATACTATTCGTGACGTTGTTAATATCGTCCTGTTTCTTGATAATATTAATTTAAAAATATATTTTTATGTGCTTCTATTTACAAAAAATAGTGTTTAAACTATACATCCTGACCATGATAAATACCTTCTTAACTTCTAGATGTTATTTTAGACATGAAGAATTTAATTTTTAATTTAATTACTGTTATGAATTGGTTTTTGATTATTGTGATGTAACCATGTAGTTGATTGAGCCCGAAATGAGTGATTACTACTGGAAATATATTTTAAAATAATTAATTAATATCTTGTGTTGTTATATAATAATTAATATTCCTCGCGACAGAAGATGAAAACAGTCTAGGAGAAGGGACGATGATGAAGAAGAAAATCCTGATGACCCAAGTTATGGTGTAAGAATGAACTGAGTATATTGCGGATATATATGCGGATAGAAACTGCATCAGCTATTACAACGAAATAATGTTTCTAGTGTTACAACCCACTACGCATGGCCCAAAGGAACGGGGGGGTTAAATTACTTTGAGTTATTTTTTTTTCTTACGAACAAAACAAAAAACTTAACTTTATATTACAAAATCATAAACAAAATCTACTAAAATGAAATATTAATTTCGTAACACTATTTTCAAGCAATGACTATTGACAGTGAAAAGTTCTCCCGTTCCCGTTCGGGACATTTGTTCCTACTCAGACTCTTTCTGAATGTTTCTTTTATTAAGGTTAACTTAATTTCCTAATGTTAAGTTTGGGAGTTTAAAAACTTGGACTTGCCAGTTTACGGCAAACTTTTGAAAACAAACAAACATGTCCATATACGACAAACCGTATAGTTGTAAGTTATAAGTTGGTGAACGGGTGAATGAGTGGACGATTTGGAGTGAAACATCGTGGAATTTTACTTTTTTCCATCTTTGTTATACATTTTAAGATAAGAAACCAGAAAGTCAACTTTGAACAAATAATAAATACCCATCTTAAATCTAACAATCCATCTGAACATCAAAATCATTGTCAAATACCAACGCTACGTCACTACTCACTGGCAAAATAAGTTAACCCGTTTTCAACATCCCTACATTCCTTGCGCACAGAAAATCATTGTCCAATACCGACGCTACGCCACTGGCAAAACAAGCTTACCCGTTTTCAACATATCTATATTCCTTGCGCACAGACAATCAGTTGGAACGCAATCCAAGGCCGAATGTTCTAGAAAATGGCCGGCCAACTGACAGATACACATAACACTATAAACAGGAAAGGAGCACCGTTAGTCTTCCTCCTTAGTATAGCTATAGCATTGACTGGGTCATTCATCGCCTAAACCTATTTACCTACCTTGAATTTGTTCACCACGCTCTACATAGGAAGTGTCTGACATCTTCGAATTACTGTTCTGTCGCATCCGACTTGTTCCAAAAGCACTTTCTCTGCACCCGAATGATAATTGAGAAATTCAATTACATCGTTCATTGAGAATTATAATTCGTACGCTTTTGCTCCATTTTTAACCCGATTTCCTTGTGCATTGCAGAACTACTTTAAAATTCTCAGCTGCCTTTTCAAAAGTACGACACCTTTAAAACAAGTCGCAAGTTCACTAGCACCAGGCCAACGCTATCTTGTCTTAACTCGTCTAAATGCTGCTACTTCCATCTGATGCACGACATTTCAAATGCCTATTGATAATTCCACAAAATAACATATTAAAAACCACACTAGACAATTCTAAAAGTAAGAGTTTTAGACCTACTGCATACATACACATACCCGGCGCCTCCACCATTTGTTATATCTGGAATTGAAGGTAACACTCGTAAATGTAATTAAATCCTATTTACTCTCCAAACTTTCACGTCCAATCCATTTTCATATCTCTCTCCTTCATTTCAACAAAAAACATCCCCTACTTAGCAACCTCTTCGGCCGTTGACTCCCTCAACTGTGAGCACTATAGAAGACAGTGACCAACTAGCGTAGCCAAAGTAGTTCCACAGCCACCTTGTGAGCGTTTACATCACAGATGAGTGAATAGGAGCCAATCAGCGGGTGGCTATTTCAAATACTGGCATTTGATTGGCTAATCCTCCCTCATCTATGACGTCAGCATCCACAATGTTGCTGTGGATCGACTGTACCTCCCAGCTTACCTACGACAAGACTACATACACATTAACGATGAGTTGGGCCAAGAGAAACTAACAATAGGATGCCAATTACTGTTTTATTGAAAAGTGGCGAATATTAGTCCGAATAAACGGTATATATAAACGCCGAGTTTAAAACATGTCTTATATTCAAATGTAATAATATATTATGACAAGAAGCACTTGAAACCGTTTAGACAAAACTGTTTGTGAAGGCTGAAGCTTTACGGCTAAAACGTTTTTTTTTTATTCGGTCGAAACCAACAGAAATATCCGATAATATTTCTATAGTAATTAATAGCGTCTTTATTTTTTTTTCTTTTACATACAAAATACAACTGCACTGGTATATGAACAAATACATTAGGAAATAAAAATATTATGAAAAGAAAAAAAAATGGGCGAATTTAAGTACATATGTACTTTTCTAACAATTAACCCTTCTTAAAATTACACTAAATGAAGTACCTATAAAACTGACATTATTATATGATTATTCAATCTTAAAAACTAGACATGTAAGGGTGAAGTACACTATACAGTTTTTCTTTAAACATCTAATTTTAAAATAGAGTTAAAGACTAAAGTTCAACTAAAAAAAAGAAAGAAAAGGAAGGTGAAAACAATACACAGTACATTAGAATGATGGCATAGAAACTAGATGTGATATTATAGTTATGTATAAATATATAATCTTGATTCAAATCTAAACTAAAAGTAGCAGGGGAAAAAGTCACAAACAGGCCTGCCGTATATTGGTAACAGAGAAAAACATGAATACTACATCACATTTCTTAATATATTAGCAATATAACATTAAGAGAGTATTAAAATATATTAAAAATAACCGTTTTTATCGATAGATAATGAAATATAGCACTACAACAATGTAACACTACGAGAAGTATTTAATGTACATTAAATTGGGATGTGATTAAAATTACAATATTTCAGATTTGTGTAGTAAGTATTTTTCTGTTTCTCTTTTAAATTTAATATAATTGTAGGAGCGATGGTTCTGTGGTAATGAATTGTATATTTTGGATGCATTGTAAGTAAACGATTTTCTGAACTGATTTGTTTGGTGGTGAAAAACTGCTAATTGTGATCGACTCCTTACATTGACCGAATGGAAATTACTTCTTAGTGGAATTTTGTTGAGTAAATATGTTGGTTCTCTATGAGCAATTATTTTATGGACTAAGCATGCTACGTGTAGCTCACGTCTCTCTTGTAGGCGAAGCATTTTAAGGGACTTATACGCTGGTGAAATGTGGTCATATTTACGTAAATTTTTTATGAAGCGAACACAAGCATTTTGGCCTAATTGTAGTTTGTTCTTTTGATGTTGATTAAGGCACGACCCATATACCACATCTGCATAATCTATTTTCGAGAAAATCGTTGAGTTTATTAAAAGTTTCTTTACGTTTGTAGTAAGAAGTCCGTTGAAACGGTGTAAGTGTTTTAGCATGCCGAAAATCGATTGCATCAGTTTAGAGACATGGGCATCAAATTGCAAATTTTTGTCAAAAATAATACCAAGATTTTTTGCTTTTTCTACTAATGGAAGGGTTTCATTGTTTATAGTCAGCTTCAGTTCTCCTCCGTCTTTTGAGTTAATGTTTTCCTTATGGGGGCTAAAATAAAGGACAGTGGACTTAGTAGGATTTAAAGAGAGGGCATGGTTTTCTGACTCCGCGTAGATTTGTTCTAAATCCGAGTTTATTTTAATTTGTGCTTCATGAATATCTTTAATTTGGAATGAATGTGTAAGTTAAATATCATCAGCGTATGACTGTGGCTTGCAATGTTGAAGTTTTTTTAACAGGTCAGAAGTGTAAATTGAGAAGAATAGAGGGCTTAATATTGCTCCCTGGGGTGTCCCCCTGCTGATTGTTCTCGGTTGGGAAATTTGCTGCTCTATTTTTACGGCTTGAGTCCTGTCTCTTAGAAAACTGCATATAAGTGATAAAGCAATGTGATCTAGCCCTATATATTTTAGCTTTGCTAGGAGTAGCTGATGACTTATGGTATCAAATGCTTTAGAGAAGTCTAACATTATCATTGCTGTGGCCTTCTTATCATCTTTAGCTTTTAAAATGTCATCAGTTATTGCTGTTAACGATGTTGTAGTACTGTAATGTGGTCTAAAACCAGACTGATATGGGGGGATAATATCATTCATATAGCAATGGGCCGATAACTGATTTAAAATAATTTTTTCTAGAATTTTAGACATTAACGGAAGAATGCTTATCGGCCTTAGTTCACTAAACGTTTTTGGATTTGAGATTTTCGGTATAGGCGTAATTAATGATTGCTTCCACAGTAGAGGAAAAGTACCAGCTATAATACTGTTATTTATAATCCCTGTTAGGTGGAGTAGGCAGAAAGGCAAAACCATTTTGACGACTCTTAACGAGATGCCGTCTATTCCTATTGCATTTGATTTCAAGGAGTTAAAAATATTCAGAATGTCAGATGGCGTTACAATTTTAAAACTTAACTTATTTTCAACATTTGTGTGAGTATTGTTCAAGTAATAGGTAAGGGTGTCTTTATTGACGTCCTTTCTTGGTATGGAATCCAGAAAATGGTTATTCAATTCATCAGGTTTCGATAAATGTTTAGGCAGTGGACAATGATTTCCTCCATGTATCTCTAATTGTTTTAGGGTTTCCCACGTATCCTTTCCGCTCTTATTAAGATTGTCTTCGAGAAATATTCGTTTTTCTTTTTTTATGCTAGCAGATAATTTATTTCGAATTATTTTGTATTTATCCCACTCGGAAGGTTGTTCTTTCTTATTCCAGTTGGCAAGTGCCTTCTTTTTATCTTTTATTAATACTTTAACACTATCCGTTATCCATGGAGCTTTGGGTTTAGATATTTTTTTTGTAAGCAAAGGGGCAAATTTGTTTAGTAAATGGTATATTAATTCATTTAAAATAACTACTTGCTGGTTTGGGTCATTGGTGCTTGCTATGCTATCCCAATCCATTTGTATTGCCTCGGCATTGAACTCTTCACTATTTATTGCTTTCATGTTTCTGTAGGTTTTAAAAACTGTCGGTATTGTGTGTTTTGGAGTGTTTAAATTGCAGATAATTAAGTGATGGTCAGATAATTCCTCATCTACTACATCCAATATGCGTATTAATTTGGGGTCATTTATAATAAATGGATCAATAAGTGTCGCAGTAGATTCTGTTATTCTTGTAGGCGTTCTCACCATTTGGTGTAAGCTGAAACAGTCTAATATTGATTCGAACATTTTTGTACCGGGTAAGTCTCTGTTTAACAAGTTAATATTAATGTCGCCAAGTATTAAAATGTGATCAGATGTAGGAATAATTTGTGAGAGTACATTTACAAAACTGTCAAGAGCTTGAGGGTGTTTTGTGTAGTGTGGAATGTACATCACTCCTATCACGAAAGATACATTTTTTTGTTTAAATTTGATCCAGAGGTGTTCAAGGCTAGTGTTTTCATTTTCGTGTCTTTCTATGCTTATGTTTTTAACATTGAGACAAGTTTTGACATAAAATGCCACGCCTCCATAGCCATCATCTCTATCGCAGCGGATAAGTGAATAGTTTTCAATTTGCATGTGCTTATTTGGCAACTCAGGATTTAGCCATGTTTCTGAAATCGCTAAAATATCTATTTGGTGTTGCATTATCACTTCTCTAACTAGTTCGTATTTTGGAAATAGTGATCGAATGTTAATATGGGCAACTACCAAATTATTTGCCTTCTTTATATGTGAGATGGTCATTGTTTTCTAAGTATAGTAAGAATCGTTTTTAATATTCTCTTATGTATAGTAACTTATAAAATACTTACACTTATAGGTACAAACAATATGTAAGGAACTCGAGAGGAGTTTGGCCCTAACGAATATAGAAATACAAAATAAAATATATGTATAAAACTAAAAACTACAGTATTAACTTGCAATGGGACACCCCCCACTCCCAGGGTAAAACCTCCCCTCCAGCGGGGTAGGTTGGTGGTGGGTGTTGTGGAAGAGCAGCGGCAGTTGCAGTGGGACCGGCCTACGGCCCACTTGTATACGGTCAATAATAAAGAACTATACTATTTGAACTGTTCGTGTTCGTTGTTGGTGACCAGTTCCCAGTCCCCCGAGCTTGCTATCCTGAACTGTTTGTGTGACTAGGTTCTCGGTACATTACATCTGGCGCCCAACGAGAAAAAAAAAAAAAAAAAAACAGTCTTGAGTCCTTACGGTGTCTCCCGTCGTGTCGTGTACCGTGTTTCGTATTCGTTCGTGTAAAACTGTGTTTGTATCGTGTAAAACTGTGTTTGTTTCGTGTAAAACTGTGTTTGTATCGTGTAAAACTGTGCCTGTATCGTGTAAAACTGTGTTTGTTCGTGTAAAACTGTGTTTGTATCGTGTATGCGTATAACCAAAAACATTATCGTGCTTCGTGTAGTTTTGTGTGCGCGAGTGAGTTTGGACGTATGTGGTAGTGACGCGCTCTGGTCGCGATACGGTCTGCGCCAACATGACCACTAATGAGGACATAGTCGAACTTCTCCAGGGCTTACGAGCCGACTTGAAGGAGAAGTGCGACGGATTGACGACGTCTGTGGCAACTATCCAGACGTCAGTCGGATCACTGGAGGAGAGGGTGCGCGCGTTAGAAGTTCGGACGCCACCAGAATTTGCGGGAAACACAGTTCCCGCGTCACCCACCGAATCCATGGCTGAACGCGCAACGGCCTGGGGGGCCGAGTTCCGACCTCAATCGCAGCTGCCAACATTTGACGGCTACGGGGGTCGAACACACCCGGTAGTTTTCATTACCGAACTCGAGTCGTACTCGGCGATGGCACGAGTCCCTTCCAGCTATCAAGTTTACATGGCCACAAACCAGCTCCGCGGTCCCGCAAAACGATGGGGGGAAGTCTTCTCCGACAGGTTCAAGTCATTTGAAGACTTCAAACGCTCATTCCTCAACGAATTCTGGGGGGCGGCCCAACAGCGCTCGGTGCGGTATGAAATATACCATGGGAAGTGCCCACCCGCTTTCGAATCACAAATGGCAGAGTATTTCTTACTCGTTCTGTCAAAGGCACGCCATTTGCGACCGGCCCTAACAGATGACGACATCATGGACGCCGTGGCTGACCATTTTCGCCCGGAGGTCACAGCTACACTTCTAGCCGCCCGGTCAACGACAGTCGATGACACGCTGAGCCTACTTCGTCGACTAGACGAAACATACAAGCGACGACCAAATGTCAACGGCGACCGACCGAGAACTGACAGCTTCCCCAAACTAAACAACAGGGAACACACACCAAACTGGCGACAACCGACAGTGGGAGATGGACACCCACCGTCCCCTGCCACAAGCGGTAGGGACATGCGTAACAACGGCGCCCAGTACCGGTTCGACGCCAACCGACAACGCGACGCCGCACAAGGGACCAATCACAACACCTGGCCAAGACGCGACGCCCAGGAGAGACAAGTGCGTGCGATCGACGCTACCGACGACTCCGAATACCTGGACCCGACCGCAGCAGACGACGACGTGGACGCAGATTGCAGTGGCAATCTAACGTCAGTTAACCACCTCGCGACAGTTGACAGTCGCGACCTGCTGTCTGACAACGACGCAGAGACCACGCCCACTCGACGCGTACCGGAGATCGCGGGATCCATTCGCGGGATTCAATCGAGTATCCTAATTGACTCGGGTAGCGAGATCTCCTGCATATCGAAACTATTCTACGAGAGCTTAGTACGCGAAACAGGTGACCTGCCACTCCTACCTATGCCGACTATCAAAGTTACTGGCGCTATTGGCAGCGGCACACAAGCGGCGTCGAGACAAGTTCTCCTCCCGCTACGTATCGCCGACTGGATTGACGACGTAGTCTGTATCGTCATCCCAGGACTCACCAAAGACGTGATTTTTGGCACAGATTGGTTATCGGACATGGAAGTGGTCATCAGGTTCGACGACGGTTCAATTACAATTAATCATACGGGCAAGTGCACTACTATTCCCTTTGTGGCCACGGTACCCTCACCCACATTGACTGTGCACAGACTGTCCGCCCGCGTAGAAGACACACCATTCAGCTACGAAGAGATAGATGTAAGCGACCCCATGCTGGTTCTACCCTCTCGAAACCTGGCACCGAGTTCGAAGGCAACAACAGCTGTCAATCCCTCTGACGCTAAGATCCGAAGTGTCTCATCACTTAGCAACCTAACGGCGGGCCAACAAGCTGACCTTCAAACCCTATTGGAAAATAACAACCCTGTGTTTTCTACGAAACCTGGCCTCACTCACTTGTATCCACATTCCATCCACCTCACAGACAATACCCCTTTCAAACAGGAATCCTACCCTGTCCCTCACGCCTCGCGAGCAGGAGTCGACGATAAAGTAGCAACAATGTTATGGGAGAACATTATCGAAAGAGCTCCAACACAATACATCTGGCAGCCTGGCCGGGGCCCACCGCGCCAGCAACATCTTCAGTCATTGGCGAGGGAGAGGTTGATGACCCGCTCAGAGAGGAGACGTCACAGACACCTGCAGGCAAATCCAACCCCAGTCGTTTTCCGCCCCGGCGACCTAGTTCTCGTGAAGGCCAACTGCATGTCGTTCGCTTTCAACAAGACGATTGCCAAGTTCTTTCTGCTGTACGGTGGGGCTTATTACAATGTTCGTGAAGTGGCGCCTAACGCGTATGAATTTTCAAAACAATTGGGTGCGATGCTGAAGGGCTCTTACAATGTAATTAATCTCAAACGATTCGTTAGCCCTTAAGACAATCTGCCACACCTGTATGGCTTTTCGTATTACTTTTATTATTACGGTTTTTTCTATTACTATTTTCTTTAAGTCTACCAAATCCTTGGTTATACCTAGTATGCTAATTAATAATCATTGTATCACTTGTTCTTAGATCTTATCATGAATTATATACTTTTGTAACTTGTGGATAGAGTTTTGCTGTCCCATGTTACTTAAATTAATGTAATTGCTTCCATTATTTTAAGTGGGGGGCTGCAATGGGACACCCCCCACTCCCAGGGTAAAACCTCCCCTCCAGCGGGGTAGGTTGGTGGTGGGTGTTGTGGAAGAGCAGCGGCAGTTGCAGTGGGACCGGCCTACGGCCCACTTGTATACGGTCAATAATAAAGAACTATACTATTTGAACTGTTCGTGTTCGTTGTTGGTGACCAGTTCCCAGTCCCCCGAGCTTGCTATCCTGAACTGTTTGTGTGACTAGGTTCTCGGTACATTACAAACTATGTTATAACTAAAGAGCTAAGAATATAGGAACAGGCTCTATTGAGCAATACAACCGTATTGTATACTTCATTCCGCGTCCGCGGGTGTCGAGGAGCTGCGATTCAGTCTGAGAAGTCGTTCAACGTCGTTTCTGGTGGACACATTAAATATTCGCCCTTGAAAGTTGGCCTTGATAATCCCATCTCTTGTCCAGCAGTTGCGAATACCAACAGCTTCCTTCACTTGGGACAAGAGTTCGTTTCTGGTCTGAGTAAGAGATTCGGTGATCAAGAACTTCTGGCCTCTGAGAAGCTTCTTGCGGTTCCATATAATCTCTCGTGTGGTGTATTGGATCAGCTTTATGATGATGGGGCGTGGCTTGTTTCCGTGGAAGGCAGGTTGAGGTTTGCCAATCCTATGACATCTGTCGAGCTTTTCTTGCGAAAAAGTCGGAAAATTTAATTTTTCTTTAATGAAATTAGTTACAGTGTCAACGATTTGCTCGAAGAAATCACCGAATCACCGAAGAAACATGGCCGTCTAACCTAATCACAGGTATAATAGTATCGAATCTCATAGCAGATAAATGCGCTGTTTAAAACGGTTTTAGGATAAGATTTCTCAAACTCGCTTCAGAATAGTACGATTCTTTACCCTGTAATCATTTCATATCGCTCTACTAACATGTTTTGAGATGCGGAGTACAGTGATGGTTAATGGTTTGTCTGTACTACGTCACCTGAGTCCATCGTTGCGAGCAAACGCGTCAAGTCGTCCCACAGCGACCTTGTAGATGTTGACGTCATAGTGAGCCACTGGCTAATCAAATGTCAGTATTTGAGAACGACACCCGCTAAGTAGCTTCGACTCACTCATCTATGACGTCAGCATTCACAAGAATTGCTGTGGAGCCAGTTTACGCACCTAAGTCAGCTTACAATGATATCGACCCTCCAGGCAATACGCTACCCTCAGTTACAGTGATCTTAGATAACCTAATTACCCGTATTCTAAGTAGTCCTAATTAAAGTCAATTAGAGCGTTATCAGTGTAAATGGCGACCAAGAAGCTGCTACAGGTTCTGGTTCCGCGCCAAATGGAACTGTTGTGTGCTGTGCCTACTCAAGAGATTCAAGCCACGTTTCCACAGCTTTCAGCCTCACTCGTAACCCGGCGGTTACCTGAATGGCCTGGGTTCAACTCTGAGGAGGAGGGTTTCTGCGTCCACGCATTGCCGGTCGTTGGACGAGGACGGGACAGTCCCGCTCAAAACCATGGACACCCCCCTGCTCTGACGCATACACAGACTGTACTGTACAAGGTTTCCCTAGAATGTGGCATCGGTCGTCGCAAAACAGCGTTCAAATGCTAAACTCATATTCAAAAGTTGGCAATTGTGTGTTTAAGGTAATCCAGAAAGTTTTTATTTTTTCAAAACGCATGCATAGAATACAAGTAGAATACTTAAAAAATTAAAATATGTGAATTTAACCCATGTAATGGGATGTGAAGTTTACTGAACAATAACAGTTTAAAAAATTGGTTTTACGATATTACAATTCTTCGCTACGAGGGCCTATTAACACATGGCGCAGGGCCCGGGGGAGGGGGAGGGGGGAGTGCTGAACAACCAGCGGAGGTAGAGGAGAAACAAGGGTGACCACAATGGACGGGTAACGAGGGAGTAAAGAAGGATCGCAGGGGCAGAGGATAGAACCCCCATATGAGCGCCTCTAAATGGGTTGGAGAGAGACGGTGAGAAGTGCGAATACATAACAACTTGGTTAGAGAGAATAAGAACATGATGGGCGAGCACTCCCTTCTTTATAGCATTTCATTACTTATGCTTTTCCTTGTTAACAATTATAGTTTCTTGTTTACGACGTGCTTGACAGCTAGGTCATATATGATGTCGGCTGATGATGTCGGCTGAATCAGGAGTCGAGTTTGTTAATTGAAATATACAGTTACAAAATACCCAACCTCAACGGGAAATTAAAATAATTAAATTAAATTGCCGCAGCGCTGAAGTGTAAAGATGTCAAGGTGTAGCCTTAGAGCATAGATAGTCGGGTAGAGGGAGAATCTTGTTTTTAATTATTCTATTTAGAGTTACGCGTTCTTAAACTTCTCTAAGAAGCCGTCATTCGTCAAATGAACACAGAAATAGAAACATTCGTTTCCCTTGAATATTATGTTTTAGAAAATTGGAGGCAAAAAACGTTTAATTTCCCTGTAAAACGATGCAAAATTGGCAAAGTTCTATTGGGATCTGAATGGGGTAAAAGCACTGATACGTCCTGGTATACCTCGTTCATATGTATACCTACCCATACCATATACGTAATAGCAAAAAGCTTTTGGCTTTGTTCCTGTTGAATTTATCCCCCGTTTTTTTCGTTTTCTTATTTCCCCCATTTAATTGTTCATCTCAGCTTTCTCCTTTTTCCGCTGGTTCCTTTTATCTCATTTCTTTGTCGTTTTGCATTTAGATTGATGTTGTGTGCTTTATTATTGTCCTTCACAGTAAATTAGTTTAACTACCTCCCCCCGAACTCATATTTCGCATTTGTTGGGCCAACGAAAACAAAGAAAGGCGAATTGCAGTGTGGTCTCTGTCAGCAGTGAAACATGAGGCGGTAGCTGTGACCGTGTTTGCATTACCTGCAGTGTCATTACGACGTGATAAATCTACAGCTGGGTAGCCCCGCTGCAAGCGAGCGTTCTATACTAGGACGCTAAGTCCACCGAGCACAGCTGTAGTGTCGTCATACCAGGGGGAGAGAATTATTCTTGTCACTTTCGAAATTATAGTTAATAGAATCCAGGGACACCACGTGGTCTGTTAATTATGAAAATGAGTTTATTACTCTATATTAAAAGTGTTAACGAGGTATAATCAATTATGCTAATTCCCGCGTGACGCGAGTTACCTGAAAATCTAGCCAGAGAGTCACCTAGACTTGTAACAGTGCTCGCTGAGCAGAGAGTAATGAGTTCAGGTGCGCCGTACAATAGCCCGTCCACGCGTTACCCTGTCAGCAGGGGTGTAAGTAAACATTATATATAGGAGGAGTCAGTCTACATGTTCACCTCTCTCTCTCTCTCTTTCTCTCTCTCTCTTTCTCTTTATCTCTCTATCAAGTTGTTATGCCACTACAGATGCCCGAATTGTAATGGACCCTGTATTTGTGTAAAAATATTATGTTTTTTCAAGAGAAACCCTTGATATTATTACATACAATATTTCGGAGTTATTTCAATTTTGTTAGACATGTTAGGTAAAAAAAAAAACAAAAAAACATAAACACTGAATATCTGTGTTTAAATATTTTAAGGGGCCAGCATGAAATTATTATTCGGCCGGGCGAGGAGGCGACCGAAAAGTGTCCACTGTGTGTTCTCACCTTGAGCCTGCCCGTTTCAAGTCGCACCAGGCAATAGTCTGTCCTGCCGGCAGCCAGGAACAGCATCGCATCAGATCGTCCCGTCCTGAATTTCAAGTGGATTTCGGTTGTGCTCCTTGCGTCTTGTAGCGGTACGGAGATGTAGCTCGCCCCATAGAAGGAAGCTGCAATCAATAGAGAAACAATAGATGCTTGTCTCGAACACTCGTACACATAAAACATGCATGGAGAGACTAGAGCGTGCTACCCTCGTCTCACTTTACTTCATCCATTGTGTTAGACATGGCTAAGTACACAATTTTAGATTGAGCCAGCCAAAGCATAATACTGAACAAGTACTGCTATAATCTTTTCAAGACAAGACTCTTAAAAAACTGTTTGTATTAAAATCGTTACATCACACTCTATTAACGAGACTTGTGTTATAGTATCTGTATAGGGTATTATGCCATGAAAGCATTAATTTTAGCGAGGAATGGCGCTTTTTCTTTGGTGCTTGTTTCAACACATCCTCTTCAAACACAATATCCTCTTCTAAGAGAAGTTGTTATATGAAGGGTTACCGATAACTATAGTTAACATAGCGTGTGATGACTGATGTTGCATCATTTTGCACATCAAATTGAGATACTGTAGCATAACATTTGACCATTTGATCAATCGAGTTCAAAAGAAATAGAAACAGTGAGGCTCCTTTCTTTGTTGACCTCCGAAAAAGCACGTTTCTTTATAGAAATACAGCCCTCAATCAAACAACTATATTTATTGACCCATTGAAAACAGGAACACATCTGTCATTCAATACACATATTACGCTGCTACCCTTGGTGTTCCGTATACATATAAATACAATCACAAACAAACATCTTCATCATACACACAAAATACACAAATATCATCATCATAAATGCAAAGTTAATTAATAAAGTTTGAAATTGTTACCTCTGTGCGAAGGTATTTACAACGAGTAAACTGTATTGTACAACTTTAGACTAGAAGAAAATGTTTTAAAACAGTGACAGATACCCGAGATATTTGATAAATACTATGTTTCAAATCTTTGGATTAGCCGAGTCGAGATTAAAGTTGGCATTTTACATTTCAACAGAACCATGCACTCTTCCTCGAGACGCCCCTTTTTAAGTCATTGTATTCCCATCGCAGTAGTGTGGATTGTTATTGCTAACTTACAGTTCTTTAATTGGCTTTCCTAATGAATGACAACCGTAACCGATATAGGTCTAACAACGGTAAGACGCGATACTCCAATTCGGGAGGTTGCCGGTTCGGTACCGGCCACCGGCAGTCCTAACTGAAGTTTTTGCCGCCGTTTTCCTCAGTATAATAACAAGGCAAATGCTGAGATTGAGTTAAAAAAAAAAAAAAAATTATACTGACAGTGCTCGGAGATTCCTTCCAAACTATTCCAAAGACCTCAATACTTAGTTAGGACAATGATTGACCTGGGGCAGGTTTTTGTTAATCTGGTGGTCAGTTCTTACGAAATTACATCCTCATCATTTGTAACTTTTTCGATATTTTGTAGCGTTCTCAAAATATAACTGAAAAACGTTAATTTGGCAAGGATTAACACGAGACAACGATTTTAGTAAATCTTATAATGAACGATAAAATATAATATCAAAAAAGTTGTTATACAAATAACTATTTAGTTTTATAATAACTAAAAACTTGATTAACAAAATTTAAAAAAGTACTCTAATCATTGCGGTTGTTGTTGGGAAACCAATTAATTATTAATTGTTTAATCCAAAATAATAACCTGAGGATAAAAATAGTTGAAACTTTTTTAATTCGGTATTTAGATCTAATTAAGCGCAATGTTAGTTAGTAGCCACTTTTTTAATATTGTGTAGCGTTCGTTGTGCGCGATTTGGTTTACGTATATTGGGACTACCTCTCCCCGTTGATATTACGTTAATTTAATTGACCTCAACACTTTCTCTACTGCTCATTCCATCGGTCAAGATAATTGCATGTTACGGATTTGAGGCATCTGTTGATTGGTCTGTGACGTTATACTCATATAAATTGTTATTCTAAATAAGCGACGAAGCTGTCTAGAACACAACAAAAGGCAATTGAATTGAAATGACTTCAAGAGTCGTGTAATGGCGATCTGTATTGTGTTTTGTAAGCTAATACAATCAGCACGACAGCTTACACAGCAACATGCTTTGTATTGGGGGCAGGTATTATGAATGACATCCAACTATACTAAGCCTTTCAGGCCATCAAGTTAATCGTATTAGCCTACACCACAGCCATGAATGCACACTGTTACCACGTGAAACCAGACATAAGTAGGGCTTACGAACGAACAGACTTTCAGAGCGCACAATAACTCATCGAAACACGATATTATGTCAATAGAAGAACGCGGCGCTGTCATTGGGCTAGAGCCAGCAACGCAAGCACGGTACCGCGCATAAAGTTCCGCTGTAAAATTCTCGGAAGAGACGGCAGCTTCACGCGGTCATTTCAACGGAATTCACTGCGGGATTTCCCGGTACCTGCTTGTTATTGTCCACCACATGGAGTACGTACATCAGCCTCATTGGAATGTGCCCAGACTGCGCCTGCCAACAGACGAGTTGATAGTTATGAGAACGAGATACGACTAGATTTTGATTGGTAGGCCTAGTTGACAGATACGTCACTTCACTATTACATAACTCGTGACGACATCACCTATTATACCTTCGTTATATGGATCATTCTTTCCACACTTTATTTACAGAAGTAACGAATACCATTTTAGTTAGGTTTTTCAAGTGTCAATCCTGACTGGAAGTCGTATTAATTTAGTTGCAAATGTTATCATTGCTTCTACACATCGCCTGCAGTTTCGTGTACCTATTTAATTTTCTTAGAAAATACAAACCAGTGTTTATATTTTTTTAAATTAGTGTTCAAACAGTTTTAAATTAGTGTTTTAGGTTGGAATTCATAGTCGGCCCCTACACCTAGGGGCACCCATTGTTGCTATGGATTTGTTTTGTTTATGGGAAATAACATGGAAACAACTGTTACCTTGGTAACAATGGGCGCCCCTAGGTGTAGGGGCCGACTATGAATTCCAACCTAAGTGTCGTTCCACAGCAATCTTCCGAATGCTGACATCAAAGCTGAGTTAGTATAGGCCTAATGCATTGGCCAATCAAACGATAGCATTTGAAAAAGCCACTCGCCGATTGGCTTCGGCTCATGCACTTATCTATGACGTCGGCGTTCACAAGGTTGTTGTGGAACCACTTTACTTTATTGATTGTCTCAAAACAACATCGGTTATGTGGGACACTATAGAGTGGTGAGGTGGAAGACCGTAGAGTGGCCAGGGCGAACCCCATACTGTTCATCAGGGTGCAGCTCCCGGCGTCCAACGACACAACACCACCACACTACGACAACAACAAAGTGTAAACATAATGGCCGCGGTTCCCATTGTCTCTTGCCGCGCGGCAAGATGCGCGGTGAACAACAGAACTTTGACTCAACTCTTGCCGCGCGGCAGCACCGCGACGGACTACGCTGTGATTGGTCACCGCGCGGCAAGATGTGCGGTGAACAACAGAACTTTGACTCAACTCTTGCCGCGCGGCAGCACCGCGACGGACTACGCTGTGATTGTCACGGCGCATCATCTTGCCGTGCGGCAAAAGACATGGGAAATTAATATTCTTCACTACCCTTAGGGCCACCCATTATTGCCAGGTAACAGAACAGTTTCATGCATGCTATTTCGCATAAAGAAAACAAATCCATTGCAACAACGAGCGCCCCTACGTGTAGGGGACGACTCTGAATTCGAGCCTTTCGGCACATTGATCTAAACGAGTGCAAAACAATACGGCTGCAATAAAAGTGCGTGACGTCACTTCCTGTCTAATCGGGAATAGTGCCAGTTTTCATTTGTTATCGCGATATTGTCACTGTTTACATGCGTTTGTTGTCATTCATGTGATTTATAATTGGAGACTCAAACTAACACATAGATAGCGCTGCTAAGCAACACCCTTATCTGCGCCATTGATGATTTAACAATAAAGCAACAATGAACAATTGACAGATAACTCATCCTTGTAGTAGTTTATTTTCTTGCCGCCAGAATGCGTCTAGTCTATTTTGAGGGGCCATACTTCACTTCTTGTCTGTGCTACACGAGAACATATGTATAAATAAATAAACTGTAAATAAACGTATGATGTTTAATACTGGGACACGTACTTAGTTTGTCGTTATATTTCTAACATACACGAGGGTATAGTGTAAATTAGTAATGTAAGCTTACAGGAAGGAGAGAACGCATACCAGTGTAAGTTACGATAGCGATTCACGTTTTACGTAAGTAGCTCTGTTCATTGTGGGGATGCAATAAACTACACAGCCTCTTAGAAGACGCATAGTACACTCGCAGGCACAATATAACAAAAAGAAGAAACAGCTATCTACCGTGTACTACATCGGTGTTAAATATGATTCTTAAAATAGCCATGTGGCTGTGGGTTTTTGCAAACAAATATTGAATGTTCACCAATCAAAGAACGATACAATATAACAAAATAGATTTTGTGCCTGCATGTGATGCCACAGCACCATCAAACGTTAAAAGTTATAATAATAATTAATAGTTCTTATTTCATTACTGATAGAGGTAGCTCAGCGGTAAGATGCGAGACTCAAATTCGGGAGGTCGCCGGTTCGATTCCGGCCACCGGTAATCCTGAAAGAACGTTTTCTGAGGTTTTCCTCAGTCAGAAAGGCATATGCTGGGATCAAGTCCTACTAATAGCCCTAGGAAAATCCTTCCCAAATATTCGAAGACCATAACGTGGTTCGTCGCCTGAAGAGGGGCACATCAGGTAAAGCTGGTGTGCACCCTATTGCATATTCCTACGATATTCGTTTAATCAAGATAATGTAACAACTAACATCTCAATCTAGAAACATATTAACCATAACATGATTAATTATAGGAAAGATAAACAAAATTACATTCATATTTTCTTAGCAGATTTAAAACATGAGCTAAGTATAGTCTACAAATTATTTGCTGAGATGATTTGTATTAATGGGGCTTAACGTCTCATATTTGTGCAACAATGCTAATCGAGACGATGAGCGGGTGATAATGCAGACGAGAAGATGATGATGAAAATAATGCTTCGAAATGTGTTCGTAAATGGGCTACACGATAAGAATTTATCCTAACTATAAAATAATCAAAGCACGTAAGCAATAAGACAATTAGATGTTATTTTATCTAGTTCCACCTACAAATAATCATAAATCATAGACTATGATAATCAATATTATCCACGTACGATACATCCACTAGCCCGTGGAATTGTCCATAGTCACCAAAATATTTTTTTGTTCAGTGTCTCTATAAAAAGCTTCAATCAACTCAAATTTGTGCACATAAACGAAAAGTATGATATTTTTAAACCGCTTATATCATGTTTTTTGTTCCGTTAAGGAAAACTCGAGTGAATTGAGAACATTCGGCCAGTGTACCGATACTATCATGTGTCGTAACTTCGGAAAGTGTTTGAGGGGGCAACTCCCACCCACCCCCTTCACCAACATCAGCATCCATTACACTGAGGCATTATGTTCGCAACGTAAAGGCGATGTTGGCTTTTCTCCGTCGTCAATAACATTCCAAACTATCGTCAGACTAAACCAATACACATTTGTGACATCGAAGAAACTCTAGCAATGAACATTCAATTATGTTTAACTCTTCTTTATGCTACATAAACACACATCTTGAATATTGCAACAATACGGGCTCCAAGCTAGCAGGGAGAGGCGCTTGCTGTAAACGACACATTAGCTAAGCCAAGTCGGTAAAGAATTTGAAATTCAAGTTTAATAACACATGTAATTGGGACCTTCGAAAATATGGTTGTTGATGGTGGTATGGTTATGGTTATAGATTTACATTTAAATTATCTTGTGTATTGAAATTTCAACAGATACCGATTTGTACCGCCATTTTTTCCCAATCACCTATTTTCCCCGATATTTCCCCTCGCCACCCCTTAACAAATTCACACCGGACCTATAAATAAATCTCTCGTTTTTTTTACTTAGTAGGCATGCAGCCACACACATTATTTTCAAAAATTCCCCCCTTCCCCACACACTTGAAACAGAGTTTCTCCGCGCCAGCATGCTCGCACACTAAAGCATGCAGTGGCGGCCCGACCATACAAATTTGGGGCCATGGCCCCGCGAGCGTTAAGGGGTGGGTGGGTGGGTGTGTAGGTAGGTAGGTATAGTTGGTCGAAACCATAAATTAAAAAGGTAATTGTAAAACAAAATGAGTTGTAAAGAATATTATAATGCTTATCTACAAAATACTAATACAGAAACACTACTAATACAACAACTCGGCTTAAAAAAAGAGTACAAAATCATCTTTCCTTAAAAGCCAAAACGATTTACAAACAAATCATTCTAATTGCGCGCTTAAAAGAAAATGGAGGAAATAGAGAAAACATATTCATTTTGTTACGCCGATAACTTAAGTTTCGATTTTATATGTGTGTATAAAACGTGAAATAACCACCTCTGGTGGCCGTGGCATCGCCCCACAACCCTCCTGACTTCGAATCTTCACCCCATCCCATTACGCCATTATGAATACTGTCTACTCTAGAATACCTATATGCGTATACTGATAAAATCCAGTTATCTTATTTTAAATCCCATATTAAGTGTCTACAATAAACAGGCGCGTAGGAAGGGGGGGGGGGCAATGGGGGGAGATTCCCCCCCCCCACTTTTTCCTGTGACCCACACGATTTAGCGTTTTAGGCACATCCTGACATACAATACCACACGAATACCCGGGTAAACATCCACCAACTAAATTTCATATTTCACCAGTGAATAATAATTGCAGAAACACAGAGTGCCCCACGCCCCGGAGAAAGCCAAGATCTTCGTCACAAGATACATTTCCTCTGCCTTTGTTTGCACTTTGTAGCATTACAAAATAAAAGCGTTTGGGTGCTTGAAGGTCAGTGGCGTAATTAGGGAAAAACGTATTTATTTAAGCCTAAAAATCGAGAAATAACTAATATTGCCAGGAAATTTTTCGCCTTCGGCGAAAATGCCTCCGGCGGCTGGAGCTCCGCCCCAGACCCCGCTAGTTGTTCGCGCTTCGCGCTCACAATTCTTCCCCCCACTTGATTAATTAGAGTTCCTACTTCCTACGCGCCTGACAATAAATGGACACCTAGTCAATATAACCATGTATATTGGTGTAGTCAGTAATCTTATTTGGCGCTTGCTTACTGTCGGCTCACCAACGTTTCAATTTTAATTATGTTTTAAGTAACACATTTGTGTTAATTAACAACACACATTATTTTATTAGAACAACTTTTCTTTTTATTTCATTTTAAACTAATAACGTGTTATGAACATTTTCCACCCCTCCCTCTTAATCCTATTCAATTTCAAAGAATCAAGAATATGAAATTATTTAAGAGCCATGCATCAATGCATTACACTTACAATGGAAGAAAACCTGAAAAGCAAACAAGTTACACATTTCCAGACTGCCTCTACTCCTCTACAAACGCTTAAATCCACATTAAAAAAACTCTATACAAATTTTTCGCCTGCGGCGCTGTTGTGGGGGTTTCCCCCCCACCCCCCCCCCCCCATTTATTCGCACCCGAAGTCGATTTCCACGCCGTCGGTGGTGGGTGGTATATGCTACGAATTTGGCCCCGGGCATATCAAGGGGGTCGGGCCGCCACTGAAAGCATGTTACCACATCACACACATTTGACCTCTTCGCATGAGAACTCGTTATAACACTCTAACAAAGCCTAGATATATATTTTAATCATCGACATATTTCTTTGTAACCTTACTTTAATATTCAAGAAACCATTTAAAGGCGCGTGTACGGTACTGTACTGTGAAGCTTGTCAGTATAATCGAGCGCTGTTTCGTGAGCGTTTGGCACGTTTCGCCTGACCAGTGTTATAGGTGTGGTTTTACTGCTGAGCGTTGCTCGTGCGTACAGCGCTACGATAAAGCTATTTACAACACCGCAGCACGCTATCGTTATGATATTTTAATGCGGGGACGGAAACTATTGTCACTTATTTACTTGCATATAACCCAAAGTCACGTGACAAGACCTCGACGCTTGTTCGGCCCTCGGAGTAGGTTTCACCAAATACCGTAATAGCGAAGCTATTCCTATTAAGGTATTTGGTTTCACTCAAGGTCTACTGGATTTACTCCTAGCGGAGTAGTTTCACTCACTCTGTGCCGCAAGACCGGGCGGAGTGGATTTCCAAAAACTATCTAGGACCCTTTGTATGATTATCCTCACGGTCCTCTAAATCTTTATTAGCAACAATGAACAACAATTAAAAACATGAATCAAGGTTAGTAGATGATGATCTTGTGTGCATCAATGAACCTTGATATAACATTTGAAAACTGATTTTTAGTTGTTGTGTATTGAAGACTTAGGAGACCGTGATGATACTCATACAAAGGTTCCTAGATAGTTTTTGAATATAATTTTATCATGTAGCCTGCCACCAATCTGGTTTTGAGATGAATTGGGCTTTGAAGACAGCGCGCAGTTTCATGCTGGAGCTAGTGGTTGGTTCTGGGCAAGCAGTGGTGAGGAATCATGTAGCCTTCTGAGTGGGTTGAGGTTCAGGTTGCACGTGTTGAAAGGCAACATTCTCACGTGAAGTGGTGGCAGTTTGTTGTTCGGGATTGCGCTTGAGCCGTCGCTTCAAGCTCAAGTAGCTTTCGAACCGAAAAGCGAAACCAATCAAGAACTTCAATGGATGTGATACCAAATAAAGTCCAGTGTCATTACGCATGTGTGTAGATACGAAATGGTCTTCACATAACTCCTTTTCGAGGTGGTTGTGCGGAGAGTGCGAACCCTCTACATACGTCTAGAAGAGACAGAGGGTGCGGTCTAATGTAGAGCACGCGAGCAGAGATAGCAGTGCGTGAGACACCGCGACGACCCAACAGAAGACGGTATTCAGTGTTGAGGGACTTCCCTCGATCACCGACATGGTGATCCCCGATCTCCTTCAAAGTAAAGGAGACATTCCTTTACTTTGAAGGAGATCGGGGTACAGATCAGCACCGAGGAGGAAGTCGCCTTGGTCGGTGATATGAACTCTATCGTCCGTCAAAGATGAGCCACGATATATTCCAACCCCTCGAAGGGGAACTTGGTAGGCAGGCATGCGGTCTTTGATGGTGGAAACCAAACACCAAACAGTGAGAGGGGACGAAACGCGAGACAATCTCGTAGTGGACAAGGCCACGCACTCTGGCAGATGAGTGTCCTATTCCGAACACTTCCACGACACTAGCATGGAGCTCCTCTCAGACGCTTTGTGAGATAGAGTTTGATTCCAGAAACTTGAGAGTCTAAGTCAGTGATCGCCCGAAAGGGTTGATAATGAACAGATTTGTCCTTGATCAATCCACGCACAGTGCCGAGAAGAGCGGGGGGAGGAGAAGAGCGGGGAAGAGGGGGGGAGGAAACAGGGGGGGAGCGGTAGGGACGTTTGAGAGACTGACCAACCTTGAGCCTGTAAGCCAGACCTGGTCCCACCATAGGTTTGTTGACCTGACTGGAGTCAACTGTGAAGTTGGCATGGGGTGAGTCGGCATCGGGGAGTGAAACAACAAAATGTGCTGTCTACTGTTGGCTGTTGCACTCACGACACGATTTTTTAGATACAATCTTGCCTTTCGTGGTTATTCACGCATTTGAAACATCAACCGATTGGCAGAGAAAGCTAGAGCAATTGTACAAAGTATGATTAGCTTTGCACATTAAGGGACACTAGAGCGCTCAAGCGGGCGATCGTGCAAGTGTACGTGAGCTGTCAGCACGCGGTGGCGTTTCTGCGGTGAGCCAGAGAATTCGTTTTCCGAACGGAGGGGATTTATTCGAGCTGGTAGAAGACTTTGATTTGGTCAAGCTAGCATTGTTCGGATGATCTAAACAGCGTAATTCTAGAGTACGACTCTGCTCCTCGAGGAACTCGGCAACCTGCTTGTATATATAGGTGGTCACTGATCTCCAAACTTGTCATTGTGTCAATAGAACTTCCATGAACGTCTAGAAAATGTTGAAGTGAAGCGTGTTTGCCTGATTTGAGGGGCGTGAAGTCCAACACTGGATGCGATCAAGCGTTTGGTTTGATATCTGTTGATATGCGAGCACATAGTTTTCAGTAGACATCTGGAAGCTGGCGATTGTAGAGACAGCGGTATCTTGGAGATAATCTCTAAGGCAATACTAATGAAACTTGTGGAGTGCATTGAGGTGGATATTATAATCTACTAATGAATGAAAATATAATGCGACGAATCCATGCCACTGTGCCAAGTCACCATTAAAATTGAGTGCTTTAATGGTTGGAAGTAAGTTTACGGTTAGGGCCTACGTATCGCAAGGTATAGTAGCTAACTTTGAGGCGGTGATGAATAGTTTTTGGACAGCAAAGACAGCATCCTTAAAACTAACTCGAACTTCATAGTTGCTTCTCCTTCTCCTGCTTGCGAGAATAGGTTGGACACTTTCATTGAATGTGTAATTGAGCTCGATGACTGCTTATAGTGCTTCTTGCACTTAATTTAAAATCGTTTGGAGTGACAAGATTTGAAATGATCAACGTCATTGGGATTTAGCATGTTCAACAGGTCATATTGTGCGTTGAGCTGCAGTGACAATTCTCTTGTTTTATTTTAATTAGTATATTCCGTTGTCATGGCTTCAGTCATTGTTTAGAAGAATGCCAATGTTAACAAGAGATGCGTCGATCCGCAAGAAGACAATAATAACATATCAAGTTCTGATCGAAACGAGCAGAAAATCTGTACAAATCAGGGTACGCACAACACCAAAACACAACAATGAAACAAATGAATTGAACCGATGGACAAGCAAGCTATCAAAAAAAATATGAAGTTCTGAAGTTGGAAAAAACAAACGTTCAGAACGTTTACAAACTTTCAGATAGTTGCTGTCCATTACTTAACATAAATTTTAACTGGCGAGCAGTTACTATCGTTACAACTAATTGTTTCTCCTCATTATTTGCAAAGATACTACTTTGACGGCTTGTTGTTTGTCCACCAGTTCAATTCATTCATTCCATTGTTGTAGTTCGGCTGTTACGTCAGATGTGCGTACCCTATAATGCTCTACAAACGAGGTACACGTTCAACATTCATGCATAAACGCTTGTGCGATGATAATATTCTATTGTAGTAACAGAGTATGTTTCAACAAATGATCAAACCATCTGACGAGAAAACCCACGGAGGACAAACGTGACTGGGCGAAAGAGAGATACAACGACAACGAGAACTTATCAACAGTCGAAGCGGATAGTCTCAACGCAACACGAGAACGAATGTATTCTACATGTTAGATTATCTCGGAACGGAGTTGAGTGTGGATGAATGGTACGCAAGATCCCAGTACCAAGATATAACAAAAATGACGACAAGAAAATAGAAAACTTAGTTACTTTAATGTCCCAGACCGGAGGACCAAAATGTTGCTAACCACCTGTCCGTGTCGTGAACGAGCGGAGGACAAAATGTGCAGCTATTATAGTTTATTACCGGTAGAACTGGCTCAGCGGTAAGACGCGGTACTCTTATTCGGGAGGTCGCCGGTTTGATTCCGGCCACCGGCAGTCCTGACTGAAGGGTTTTCCGAGGTTTTCCTCAGACGTAAAGGCGAATTTGCTGGGATCGAGTCCTACTAACAGCCCTCGATCATTCCTTTCCGACTAACCAAACATCCTTATTATATGTATATGTATATAATATATATGTATACTTAGTTAGGCCCCATGAAGAGGGGCACATCAGGTAAAGCTGGTGTGCACCCTATAATAGGGACTCCTACGAAAACTTATTAATTGTTATTATAGTTGATTGTTGTGGGCGAAGAACAGTAGTCTGTAATCGGAATAACCATAGTACGAGACGTATGTAGAAACAGAAGCCGTGAATATTCTATCTTGCAGGGCACCACGACGGCTAGATGTAAACACATGAATAGGTCCGACGGCCTTCACTATAGTAGTCAGATCATCATATGTGTATCCGTTGCGTTGTGTAGTTGCTATATTAGTAGTGACAACTATCGCAACCACAGTCGCTTTAGTACTTGTGACTGACTGAGGTAATCACGGCAAGAAGGGGATGAAACGAAAATTAGTGGAAATATAGAGGAGTAAAGCGCACAGAAACATGTTACGAAATCAACATTGTCGGGGGATGTATTTACAAAATTGGCCAGATTTGAAACATATATATTTAGTACAAGATGCGAAGATGTATTACATTATCTCCCCAACTCTTTCAAGAAATATTTTTCCCATGAAACAATTTAGAACTACCGTAACGTTACGATAACAGTATCACCTGCTTCTTACTATACGATAACTATAATAGTAAGCTACTGAAATGCGTTCATGTTATAAACTAACTTCGAATATATATATATAATCTACGTATAACTACCACATAACACTGAACGTTCATAATGAAAACGGGGTGAAAGCCACCACCCCGAAAAAGCTCTAAAAAACAAAACAATTGAGATATATTATTCAGGATGTGACTGGCCACGATATTGATATAAAGGTGGTGCAGCCAATACCCCAGCAAAGCTTGTTGTGGCCTAATGGATACCAGAATGTCAAGACAAGGACAAGGAACATCCTTGTTGTAGCTTTGTCGAATAAACTAAGTCCTCGAATCCATTTCCGCAAATGAAGTTTCCATCCAGAGTTGCTTTTTAAACCGTCTAGCGTCGACCCTTGAGTTAACAATTGAGCGTCCCACTCTCATGTAATACAGCTCAGAGACTACGGTTAGAGTAGACCTACGTTGTTTGAGCCGCCTAGACATAAATAATTCTGATCGGCCCTAAGAGGGCGAGAAATGTGGGAAACTGAGCCTAGAATTAATGAAGCTGGGATGCAGGGCTAAAGAGCTCAAAGTAGCCCTTTAATTAACTACAACCCTTAACCTTAGCAACATTGATCGCTCGACAGAGATGGAACAAAAACTCGCAATCGGTGGCAAGAACACATCAATCTCCACCGCAGTCGGCATAGGAACCTCTTGCCAGCTTTGCTCTGTCACGTGATCGCGAGGAAGTATTTATCACTGCACTCGAATATGACTGATACAAGTGTGTCTGCTAAGATCTATTGCGCGTGAATAACGGATATGTACAACTCAATACATGAAAGTTTGATACGTCAAGTAGTGTATCTGCTCACATTAATTATAACAGTAAATCAGAATTGTACTGAAATGATGTGATGATGTGAAAGTACGGCCATATATTACGGTATTATGACACGAAGCAATACATCATGCAGCTTTTAGTTCAATGTTCCATGGAACGTAAGCTGGGATGTTCTGAGTACGATGCAAAATGCGACAACTTGAATTACATTTATTGACAACACATCACATACATAATGAGCACAAATATGGATGAAGTATGAAAGTAGGCCTATGATACTACTCTAAAACAAGGTAATGAGCTGTTATAGGTGACACGTTTGCAAATTCACCAAGAAGGTTCATATATTGTCTGGTGCTGAGTTATGAGATTAAACACCACACCCAAAATTTTAAAGTCTAAAAAAAGTCAACAAGGGATTTATACCTTTTTCAAAGGTATTTTCGAAATACTTGAAAATATTGAAAACATGATTCATATACTCGGGATTTGGGTTTGTATCAGCTAAACGATGAATCTACAAACATTCAAATTGTACAATTGTTAAGATAGTTTCACAGTAATAACAATCGTACCTGTTGTCAATTTGAACATTTTCAAATTAATTGTTCAGCTGATACAAATCGCTGTTTCGATATCTTGAAGCGATTTCAAGATATCAATAAGATACCGGTCATTTTTCGTGGTCTACCCTTTGCCATAAAACTATCTTAAGAACCATAGCTTTAAAACTTCATCATAGAAATGAAGTGAATTGGTCGGTGCCCACCATTATTTTCACAAGTACTACATTTGAGAGAATATAATAATCATCAGCATTCTGACAATTACATTGAGACCCGCTTCAATCTAACATCAACAATTAGTATCACTATAGTGAACTTTAAACTGGAGCATTTCAGCTGAACATGCCTCAGTCTGTTCCAAACTAATTAACTGGAGTGGTCCACATCGACTCACCTCGAAACGGGCCGTCATAGTTAGATCATGATGGAGGTTACACATGCAGAAAACACCATCAATTATTTCAAACTTCACTCTACTAAATTAATTGTATTGCAGTTCTTATATACACGTGTGAGAAAAAGCTCCCTGTCAATTGGCGGCATCTAGGTCTACAAGTTGATGAATGTTGCTTGTGTGCTGCGCCCTTTAGGCACGAGCGATCTATGCGTCGTAATGAGGGCGAAACATGCACGACAACACTAAAATCCATGTTTTCCACGTGGGACGCATAACTCGACCCTCGCCCAGATCTGCTGGCCCGCTGCATGTTACTGTTACCTTGACAAGCAACACAAGGATCGCAACCAATCGATCCACTCAGAACATGTCAACCACAACTACACATTATAATAATTACATAGTTATATTATATATACGGACCTCAATTCTAGATCCGCTGATGCAGAGATAAGAAATATTTATGTAGGTTGTCTTATATACATTGGATAACCACAATAAGGATCCAGCATAATATACTCAATACAATTATAAGAAAAATACATACTATTATATACAAAGAATTTTTAAATATTACTTAAGGGTATATATTGCCGAAGCGTTAAGGATTTTTGAAATTATGGCATTAAACAACAATTCACTTACGTTGAGTGCTTGGATACATTTCTAGCCTGCACATTTGCTCTAGAATAGTTAGGCCCGGTATTACAACGCCCGGCTAAATGTTTTATACCACCCCTTACTTGTGTTCTCCTTTGAAACCACGCTTCTGATTGGCGGTTGCCATGGAGAAAACAAGTTAGCGGTGGTCTGAAAATTTAGTTGGGCGTTGTAATACCGGGCCTAAGGCAGTTATCTCTTTAGATATCCCCATATAGAATTACTTGTATCTGTAGTTTTACTTGAAAGTTATAATTTTGCTGTAGGGTATCAAACAAAAGTATCGTCAATAGTATCCTACTGATATCGGAACTAGTATCGAACTAGTATTTCACTTGTGTCATAATAATATTAGTGAGATCTAGTTAGTTGATACTACATTACGCTGGCGCTGGGTAAGTTGGTAACTGCTATCCACCCCGTATAAAGCTAGTAGAAGAACACATTGGGATCCAACTAGTATCGACATGCTATGTACGTTCATATGTAACCACAGTTCATTCAATGGCGATCATCTGCAAACTACCTCATTCAACGGACCACCCCCTTTAAACCTCAAATTGTATTAATATATTATATTTACTTCTAACAGGTGACTGATTAATAATTGAAAATTAAAAATATATCACTGACATATTTTTACAATTGCTATTGCCAATGGAAGTCGGCAGTGACATCCTCAAATTGTATTATTATGTTCTCAATTAAAAAAATTAAAAATAGAAAATATAATATATATCAACAAGTAAATATTCATTAACGCTTTCAACAAAAACAACGACAACGACAACGACAACGACAACGACATCGACAACGACAACGACAACGACAACGACAACGACAACGACAACGACAACGACAACGACAACGACAACGACAACGACAACGACAACGACAACGACAACGACAACGACAACGACAACGACAACGACAAAGACAACGACAACGACGACTACGACAACGACAACGACAACGACGACGACGACGACGACGACGACGACGACGACAACGACAACGACAACGACAACGACAACGACAACGAGATCAAATACATTAATATTAGTATAGGGAATTTTCCACTGCCTTTTTTATGGTTCCACCAAGTTGAATACCATTTTCTATATGGAATCACATTAATTTTTGTGTATTTTGAAATAGATTTCATTGATAAAAATCACCCGAAACTTCACACATCGTTATGGTAGAAAAAACGGGGAATGACTTCAAACGTTTGGATAACACCGACCAATCATATCAAGGAAAGCTGTTTTGCATAACATACACAATTAACCCAAACAAGTTAATACATAATAAACAGACATAATTACATAATTTATTGACAATAGCATGGTTTTTATATATTTTTTTAATGTAAAATGTTCAGTAAATCACTCTTAAAAATTAATATATATGTTAGTGTTCAATAACTACAATATTTCTAAAATAAAACATCTGAAGATCGACAACAATGAAGTGCTGTTTTAACACAGTTGTAAATTCCAAAGAACTTTGTTAAACTTGAAACGCTTACAGTTAGAACTATGCATTTCTCAGACATAAAAGTTATATCCACGCTATTTTTGGATAAGGATCTATCATTTTTAGGTACGTTGAGAAATATTTATTTCTGAGGAAAATTCCGTAACAGGTGGTTTTCAGAATTGATCTAGTAGACCGTGATTAGCTCTATCTAAGGGTCCTTTAAAGTTATGTTAAGGGGCATTTTACACTGTTGTGCAGCATTGTTGTCATTGAAGATCTAGAGGGCTGAGATTAGTTCTATCTAAGGGTCCTAGATCAATTCCGAAAAAGTTATATTTTTATTGAAGTTTTTTGTCCTAGACCATTTCAAAAACTATCTAGGAGCCTTTGTATGAGTCATCCCAAGAACAACAATACACAACAATACACGGCCATGACACCTACACGAGTAGGGCAGTAGTACATCAGCGTAGCGAGTGACAGAAAGTGGCAGTGAACAAGCCAAAATAAGTATTAACATATTGTGATTAAAGTCGATCGATGAAGTGAACTACCCATTCAATACAACAACTAAACTATTCAAATTAAATGGACATGAAAAAATACTTTTTTTTATTCTAAATTATGAATTTCACGAATTATTACATGTGAGTAGCATTTAATACTGAACTTCTTGAAATTAGATATTTTTTTTTATTAATAAAGTATATTTATAGTTTCTAATTTGAGTAGATTTGACGTAAAATTGACACACCAACGTGAATATCTCGAAAACGGATGGCGTTCGATCATCTTTTTCAAACGTATTCATGTTAGTCATGAAGTTATCTACATTTAGGACGAAAATTTGTTACAATATATTACTTTTTGAAGGTGCTACGCAAGGTTATACGATTGAAAGTGTAGGTTTTTGTACAGTTACAATGTATAACATAGGGAATTCCAACGCATTTCAACACTCAATAAATAAAAAACTAATAGCGGTAGGTGCATATTTTTTTCTACAATATTCACAAGCTTAATTTCAACTTGCAGTACATACAATTTGAATGATTTATATTACATGTGCAGTTATCATCGATCGACTTTAAACAATGTGATATTCGGTTCGAAACCCTGTGAAGAGTGTAGCTTGCTAGAAGCCCCTTCGGTGTCGTAAGAGCGTAACTAAATGAGGTTCTAAGAGGTTCTGAGGTTCTTCCATTTCTAACAATTTACCCCTTCATTTCAACTCAAGTAACACTTCCAGGGTAGTCTTATGCCTTTCGTAAGAGGTGACAAAGCAGGGCCGACGTAATATGACAGCGGTTGAGTACGTCGTTAAATACCAAATAATCAAGTCACGTCGAATCAAATGAGACTCCTCCAAGCTAAGCTATACCAAAGTCAAAAGTTCTTAAACAATTATTATTCACTAACTTTACGCAAACAAATGTTGAAATGAGTTAAATATTTTCAAAAGAAATTGCTGAGGTATTTTTTAAGTTTTAACTATGTGGAAACTCTGGAACGTTTTTGCTTTGTATGAACCTTTCTTACCTCATCAAAATTCTCAACCACAAGTTACAAGTTGTTATATCTATGCAGCCCATCCATTAGGGGCCAAGGTGTTGGTGAGATTTGAAATAAACGGTGTCACACTCCGATCCTGGCTAAGTACGATGGGAGGTGGCAAGTGTAAATACACGGATGTAAATTACATAAACACTTTGAAGTAGATAAAGTACTGGTTTTAATTAAGAATAACCATTAATACACAGCAAGAACGAAACGGCACAAATCACGTAGACCTGATTTCCTTGGAATCCGTAGATCCACTCCCGTTGTTGTCACACTCTCATCCAGGTAAATACACGAATGTAAATTAACAGAAACACTTTGTAGTAGAAAGATTACTGGTTTTAATTATGAATTAACACTTATCCACTGCAAAAACGAAAAGCACAAATCACGAAGATCCTATTCTCTTGGAATCCGTAGATCCACTCCCGTTCCCCTAGCAACCAATCTCCTCTCAAAATAACACAAACCAAACATCTTTTCACATCACTGCCCTCTTGATCTCAATAGTATAACCCACACAAACCAAAGATCTTCTAAAAATGCACTGCCCTCTTGATGTGAACAGTACAACAATGCATCAAGAGGGCCTGTGAGACAGCACAACGGACACAACTGTTTTGTTCTAATGAAGAACTTTTTCTGTAAAAAAGTATATTTTTTATGCACCATTTATTTTATTGTAAGAACGTAAATGAATTCTGCAGCTCTGGCATTGTAGACGTATTGCTAGAATAAGTGTTTTATGTCGTGTTTCTTAACACTGTTAATTTGCTTGCGTGTTCAGACGTACATTCGTTACACTATGGAACGAATTAGTTTCTTTTTATGTATGGCGAGTTACCATTTTGGTACAAGTATACATTTCGATTCTGTTGTCATTAAATGTACTCTAAAAATGTGGGCTCCCGAGTTATGTATCTATTTAGTCCTGTACTATCTAGGCAACTTTGACTTGAATTGTGACAATCAGACAAAAGAGCACAGGCGCGTATTCTTGTCTTTGGCGCGTCTCATGACTTTCATACTATGTACGTCACATGTCTTGTCTTGCACGTCATAGTAATTTAATTGTCTCTCAATAGGGATTTCAACACCCTGTCTAATGATTTGCTTCTGTCTAAAAAGCGAGGATAGGTTGTGAAAGTCATATTTGGGTAGAGTTCAGTATATTTTACGTAGTTTAGTACCTATGGTGGCATGTCCCTCCCTAGAGAACCCCCATTAAAACCCACATGTTTATTGTAATACCAGGTATACGAACATGCTAAAGGTCTGTATTATTCACCTCATCAGAACGCTGAGGTCGAGAGCTGGGGCTGATGTTCTATGTTCTGACTAGCTGTGTTAGTTATTTGAGGGGGGGGGTGTGGGGGGGGGGGGGGGGGGCGAGGAACTTCAGCTCTGCATCAGCTGACCCTGAGAAAGAGGGGATGTTCCCGCCATTTCTCGCGGTGAATAAGCAACGCCATCTCTTGATACTTTTAAATGCGAATAGAAAGACCATACTCTGGATAACACACTTTGATATCACGAATAGCAAGGAGGGTCCATATTGCTTCGGCACTATTCATAATTCATAATGTTCTCCGGCCTTGATGTTCGATCTGGGGGCACAGATTCTGGAGGTTGGTTGGGTCGAAAATTCTGTGGTTGCGGGGGTCGGTGGTGAAGTGAAGAGAGTGGGGGGGGGGGGGGGCGCTGGGAATAGCGTTGCTGACATTAATATCAGATGATTCCTTATCATGAACAGAAAGGTTTTATTTCAAGCCACTTGTATTTAGGAGCAGTTTTATGACAGTATGACAGTTGTGACAGTATTGACAGTTATGACAGTAGAGGATGCTCGAGCTGGGCAATAGTAGCAGTAGTTGCAGTATAGACCCAGGCTGAATTTGAACATTGGTACTATGACCAACAGATTGCGTTCATCAACTTCATTTTGTAATATTTTTTAAAATGATGACATCGGTGGCCAGTCACAACGATTCCAATACAGAGCAGTATTTAATAATTTGCTTTATCAAATTGCCTTCAGCCGTCTTGTGTTCTATTCTTCTTACGTGCCACTTCATTATTTTCACTAACTTGTGGCCCGAATGGCCACTGACCATGCAGGTTTGATGGGCGTCTTTCAATCAAACACTTGAGATAATCTCGTTTGCTTCAAGTATTGGAACTTAGCGGCTCATTGTGGGAAGAGCGTTCAATGCCATCAACTTGAACACACTAATTGATTACTTGACATTTGTTTCCACTTCACTAGTCAAGTTCAATAAGACTAGGCTACTGCTAACGATGTTGGTACTGGATGACAGCTGCCCAGTGTTTGCACTTAATTCATTGCACGTATCATACAATTAATAAGATTCAGTGCTGGTCTGGCTTACATTACCTTAGATTTACTGGATGGAGCATGAAAATGACGAAAAAATGTACAGTGAACCGTAGATATTGGACATTTAGATAATTTATTTATTTGTTTATTTATTTTGCATAGTTTCTTTGACAAAATTATATTGTTTGAAACACATCTGCAAAAATACGTGTAAGCTGTTCCTATTCCAATGCTGTCAGGCAACAGAATACAATTTGAAGTAGAGCCTACCACGGTAAATAGCAAAATAGAATATTACAAAATGCCAAACCTACCGAGCAACCCCATTTTGCATACAGGGGGAAATGAAAACTGACACTGAAAGGCGATTAGACGGTCGGAGAGCTGGAAGCGGTGCAATCCATGCACTATTGCCTACGATTGCCCCAATCGTACGTCTATGGTTTATGATATTGAAGGTCGTTGGGGAAGACACAAGTCTAGCAGGCACTCTGCCATTAATTAATTACAAGCGAAGACTAAGATTTGTCGTTGAAAAGTAATACATTTGGTTATGTCAAAACTAATCTACCAAAACTACCATATACATTTAGTAAACCTCTTGATGCTGGCATTGTAAATAATATGAATACTAAACTTAAAATCGATATGCGGACGATAACTTGAATACAATTGATGTTTTAGTAGTCGTCTAAAGTACGGCTGCTTCGGGGCTGATATGAAACTAACTAGCTTGAAAGTTTTCTAAACCTCTGCTACAGCATTGAGCTCAGTCGTTATATAAGTCTCAAAACTCGTTTAAGTTATTTTGTTTCTTCGATTTCGTGAAAATTATTTCTCGAACAGGGCAATGAGATAAAATGAAGGTTTTAAGACTTTTCGATGTATCGAAAATCTATTGGCAACTTTGCAATTTTATGTCAGAGAAATATTAATCAAAATCTAGTCTAGAGGTGGGAAAATTCAGTTTATAAGACAGCGCAATTTAAACCACGGTATTTCATTGTTATCGTTAGACGCTTCTATTGAAACGTGATTTATATCTGGGATTTGGTTTTGTATTACTAAACAATGGGCTTAAAAACTTCCAAATGTATATGATTTATAATTAATCAATTGTTTAATTAATTGCAGAATCTGAAATGTCAATCATAATTATTCCCGACTTTTGAAAGTATTTAAATTCATTATTTAACTGAGACAAAACAAAATTCCGCGTATGAAGCACTTTTTTTAATATCTTTTAATATCTATCTTTTCTATATCTATAAGCGTCCTTGCAAACATAACATGAATGTAAAAAGGTTGGTCCTCTTTACCCTTAAAATGTGGCCTGGGAATAACGGTGTTTAGTCGCGGTAGTTATATAAAACAACCTTCTTTCTAGTTTCTACTCTCCCTTAAATTGATGCTATACAAGCAGTATCAACTAGTTTCAATTACTGGGCTGCTGGGTAATATCGCCAAAATGTCTTGGTCGTAACAAACAAAGTGTCTGTTTTATCTCCCCTTCCCCCCCCCCCCACGTACACATCACGGGGTTGGCGCTCGGTATCGTACGACACAGCAAGGCTTCCCCATCAAATAAACCCCTTCCTAGGCCTTTTTATTTACAAGTGTCACGTGTACATTTATTACATGGAGGATCCTCAAGCAATGGGAGATAAAGCATCCTCTAGAAACTCTCTTAGCCAAAATGTTTTCATTCATAAACGTGTGCACTAAGTTAGCCATCCGGAAATATCCATGTAGAGCCACATAGCAAATAAGCTCATCACTGTTCTGGCAGTGACAATCTACTGTGACATAGTCTAGTGGTGGTGACATCTAAGCGCCGCAAACAGTAACGGCGCGTGCGCATGAGATCTTTTCAGAGTGATCAAACCTCAAAGTATATTAATAAAACCTCTGGAGAGAAACGTGACTGTAAACATCCGCCCAAAGGATTTAAAACTAATGAGATCTGTTAATATCTATTTTGGTTTGGAAAACAAAGATTTTCTCATTTAAGTTGCCTACGAAGGAAGTTCTGTGCGCTAATTGGTTGTATATATAGGTAAGAAGTGTATCAGCCAATGCCTTCTCGCTCATTTATCACTAGTTCTTGATGGGAAAGGGTAGATTCATGTTTAAAATCACAAAAAATTGCATTTCTTTATTATATCTAAAACATGTTAAACAGAATCAAAATCTTAGTCTATGGCGCAATTAGGGTGGTTTGGTAAGCGCTACATACCATGTGCATCCAACTTACAATCAGTTTATTTGAATTTTATTTTGATTGCTTATTATGGATTTAATAATCAAAAAAGCTACCCTACTGATTATAATGCCAGTATGTAGTACTTACCAACCCACAGAGCGCCGACTTTCGATTTCGAGTAGCATTGTTGAGATATAATCTCAAAAATTATAATGTCGTGTAATTTGTATTGAGAGTATATCCCTACATTAAACCTTAGTACTCTCGGTGAACACTAACACTTACATCTTCTTATGCATTGTTATACTCCAGCTGAATTCTTGAAGCAATAATATATAAAAATGGTGATCGGAGCCTACAGGATTGGTTTACCGTCTTGTTACTGAGTGGGTCGACTCTAAATATGAATGTATTTACTTATTTATTATTTATTTATTTAATACTTGCATAGGAAAACCAAAGATTTGTTCGTAAATCGCACACACTAAAGTAAAGATCAACAAACATACTGGTGTGTATAATGGCGTCTCTACGTCTTCACCCCGAACCGTATGACCGTTAGAAGATTGGCAGGTAGATTCATATCCGGAATTTGGTATTGTATAAGCTAGACAATGAATTTAAAAAATTTAAAATTGTATTTGTTACGATTGTAGTTTCAATGCTAATTAATTATAAATACCTTATTGCATGAATTAATTCATGATGGAAATTACAATCTTAACAATTATAATGTTTGAAAGTTTTTAAACTCTTTGTTTAGCTGATGCAAAACGAAATCCTGAATATGAATCACTTATTCAACATCTTGAAGCGCTCTCAAAAAAACAATTACATTATACATACCGTTCATAGTTCCTGGTATATAATATCGCGAGCTACACATTGCCATACCGTTCATAGTTCCTGGCATATAATATCGCGAGCTACACATTGCCATACCGTTCATAGTTCCTGGTATATAATATCGCGAGCTACACATTGCCATACCGTTCATAGTTCCTGGTATATAATATCGCGAGCTACACATTGCCATACCGTTCATAGTTCCTGGTATATAATATCGCGAGCTACACATTGCCATACCGTTCATAGTTCCTGGTATATAATATCGCGAGCTGCACATTGCCATACCGTTCATAGTTCCTGGTATATAATATCGCGAGCTACACATTGCCATACCGTTCATAGTTCCTGGTATATAATATCGCGAGCTGCACATTGCCATACCGTTCATAGTTCCTGGTATATAATATCGCGAGCTGCACATTGCCATACCGTTCATAGTTCCTGGTATATAATATCGCGAGCTGCACATTGCCATACCGTGCATAGTCCCTGGTATATAATATCGCGAGCTACACATTGCCATACCGTTCATAGTTCCTGGTATATAATATCGCGAGCTACACATTGCCATACCGTTCACAGTTCCTGGTTTATAATATCGCGAGCTACACATTGCCATACCGTTCATAGTTCCTGGTTTATAATATCGCGAGCTACACATTGCCATACCGTTCATAGTTCCTGGTATATAATATCGCAAGCTACACATTGCCATACCGTTCACAGTTCCTGGTTTATAATATCGCGAGCTACACATTGCCATACCGTTCATAGTTCCTGGTATATAATATCGCGAGCTACACATTGCCATACCGTTCATAGTTCCTGGTATATAATATCGCAAGCTACACATTGCCATACCGTTCATAGTTTCTGGTATATAATATCGCAAGCTACACATTGCCATACCGTTCATAGTTCTGGTATATAATATCGCGAGCTACACATTGCCATACCGTTCATAGTTCCTGGTTTATAATATCGCAAGCTACACATTGCCATACCGTTCATAGTTCCTGGTATATAATATCGCGAGCTACACATTGCCATACCGTTCATAGTTCCTAGTTTATAATATCGCGAGCTACACATTGCCATACCGTTCATAGTTCCTGGTTTATAATATCGCGAGCTACACATTGCCATACAGTTCATAGTTCCTGGTATATAATATCGCGAGCTACACATTGCCATACCGTTCACAGTTCCTGGTTTATAATATCGCGAGCTACACATTGCCATACCGTTCATAGTTCCTGGTATATAATATCGCGAGCTACCCATTGCCATACCGTTCATAGTTCCTGGTATATAATATCGCGAGCTACACATTGCCATACCGTTCATAGTTCCTGGTATATAATATCGCGAGCTACCCATTGCCATACCGTTCATAGTTCCTGGTATATAATATCGCGAGCTACCCATTGCCATACCGTTCATAGTTCCTGGTATATAATATCGCGAGCTACACATTGCCATACCGTTCATAGTTCCTGGTATATAATATCGCGAGCTACACATTGCCATACCGTTCATAGTTCCTGGTATATAATATCGCGAGCTACACATTGCCATACCGTTCATAGTTCCTGGCATATAATATCGCGAGCTACACATTGCCATACCGTTCATAGTTCCTGGCATATAATATCGCGAGCTACACATTGCCATACCGTTCATAGTTCCTGGTATATAATATCGCGAGCTACACATTGCCATACCGTTCATAGTTCCTGGTATATAATATCGCAAGCTACACATTGCCATACCGTTCATAGTTCCTGGTATATAATATCGCGAGCTACACATTGCCATACCGTTCATAGTTCCTGGTATATAATATCGCGAGCTACACATTGCCATACCGTTCATAGTTCCTGGTATATAATATCGCGAGCTACACATTGCCATACCGTTCATAGTTCCTGGTATATAATATCGCGAGCTACACATTGCCATACCGTTCATAGTTCCTGGTATATAATATCGCGAGCTACACATTGCCATACCGTTCATAGTTCCTGGCATATAATATCGCGAGCTACACATTGCCATACCGTTCATAGTTCCTGGTATATAATATCGCGAGCTACACATTGCCATACCGTTCATAGTTCCTGGTATATAATATCGCGAGCTACACATTGCCATACCGTTCATAGTTCCTGGTATATAATATCGCAAGCTACACATTGCCATACCGTTCATAGTTCCTGGTATATAATATCGCAAGCTACACATTGCCATACCGTTCATAGTTCCTGGTATATAATATCGCGAGCTACACATTGCCATACCGTTCATAGTTCCTGGTATATAATATCGCGAGCTACACATTGCCATACCGTTCATATTCCTGATATATAATATCGCGAGCTACACATTGTCATACCGTTCATAGTTCCTGGTATATAATATCGCGAGCTACACATTGCCATACCGTTCATAGTTCCTGGTATATAATATCGCGAGCTACACATTGCCATACCGTTCATAGTTCCTGGTATATAATATCGCGAGCTACACATTGCCATACCGTTCATAGTTCCTGGTATATAATATCGCAAACTACACATTGCCATACCGTTCATAGTTCCTGGTATATAATAACGCGAGCTACACATTGCCATACCGTTCAAAGTTCCTGGCATAAAATATCGCGAGCTACACATTGCCATAACCTTTTTATTAAGACGGAAATAAAATTTCTAAAGTTTTACTTCCGGTTTCCTTTCTTGCCACAGGATATTAATTTGTATTTACAATTCACTAGTAAGTAATTCATGTTTTTAATTTAATTCCAGACACTGTTTCGCCAATCAGAGAAGGTGATGGTGGGATTGGTTGCGGTTATGAAAGATGCACCCATGTTTTACTGTTTATCACAGTTACTTTATTCCTTGTTGGGCACCGCTGAGTAACCATAAACTCATATAGCTAGCGTAGTATTGCTTGCGTGAATACTGTATACAAATAAATAAAACACTTTATACAATTTTCTATTTTCTATTTCACTCTTTTACATGTTTCTCTCCGCCTTAATTTTACTTTACTTGTCTAAACTCTAAACCACCAGCGTTTCTCGAACTGTGAGGTCACCTCACTGGTGAGTCACGAGGTATAAGTGCAAATGAGGTGCCAACTGATTTTAGATTTCTATTCTTTAATTTACTTTTATCACAGAGGATTTTACTTGCAATAAAATTCAATTTTTCTTAAGTTTATAGATGCATATTACCTTCTATGATGAGTAGCCTGCCAGATCATACGACGCCCTATAACGAACATACAATGTAGTGTACACTTGTAGTCGATGGAGTCTAATCATTACTTTGCTAAGGTACCAACTTTCACCAAGCTCGGTTTGGTCACCATGGTTTTAACAAACATTACATTCAAAATGCATCGCAATCGCTGTTTGTTCGTAGAGAAACTCCGATTAATCGGAGTTTAAAAAGTTGGTGAAACCGGCCCGTGTCCCATCTGTTGCGATTTATAACAAACAACAAAAATAATTTAGAAACATTTTGTAAGGCATCAGCACTAACTTGTTAGATTCTAGAAGTGAGGCTTGGCTATTAAAGTTTGAGAAGCACAGATACGTCATCCTGAGTCGACCGCGGCTACACAGTCACGTGACAGCCCACTTCAAACTCTCGCCGTGTACAGTTGCGGCGGACACGGTGGGGATCATTTCCCAAACTTTGTAAATGCCCTTGGTTTAAAAGAATCTGGCTAACGGCTTAGGTGGAGAGCGGTCTGCGCAGTTCACACCCTAATAGATGTTCGCTAAGTTTGCCTTGTTTTATTGTCTTTTTTACATAATAATGTGGTAAACCACCGTTTCTAGCGAGAACGCAACGACATTGCCCCCCCCCCCCTCTCCAGTAACCACACTAAACCCACCTTGCCGCTAACTAGACACATCGTCTGCATAATACATTTGCATCTCTAAGTACGACTACACCCGCGGACAAGGTAAGAAGTACAAAGGTCACCGGTCAATGTTGTTGCCTGCGCACCCCACGGGTTGTAACAACCACCGTCTTGTTGGGCTGAAACTAGCCAGGTCTTCAACTGCGGATATAAGTTCTTCTAGCTGAAGAAAGAAGATAAATATTCATTTTAAGTGAATGGGAGGGTTTAAAACTTTTGTAGCACCTGCGTTCTTCTACTTTGTAGCAGTTCCTGTTACACAGCTCAGGTTTTTGTTTTGATTAGATGTCGATGGAAGTAGTCGACTCAACCAGCCAAAACATTGTCCTACCTCAATATGTCTGTTGCTCCTACAGCGATGTTTTCATTAGATGTCGATGGAAGTAGTCGACTCAACCCGCCAAAACATTGTCCTACCTCAATATGTCTGTCTCCTACAGCGATGTTTTCATTAGAAGTCGATGGAAGTAGTCGACTCAACCCGCCAAAACATTGTCCTCCCTCAATATGTCTGTCTCCTACAGCGATGTTTTCATTAGATGTCGATGGAAGTAGTCGACTCAACCCGCCAAAACATTGTCCTACCTCAATATGTCTGTCTCCTACAGCGATGTTTTCATTAGATGTCGATGGAAGTAGTCGACTCAACCCGCCAAAACATTGTCCTACCTCAATATGTCTGTCTCCTACAGCGATGTTTTCATTAGAAGTCGATGGAAGTAGTCGACTCACCAGCCAAAACATTGTCCTACCTCAATATGTCTGTCTCCTACAGCGATGTTTTCATTAGATGTCGATGGAAGTAGTCGACTCACCAGCCAAAACATTGTCCTCCCTCAATATGTCTGTTGCTCCTACAGCGATGTTTTCATTTCATTCTCTGAGCTGAGACAGAGACTGTCTCTTTTCAAGCTAAGCTCTACAAAACATAGATGCGTTGAACGTGAGCACGTGATTTTGGAAAAACCATTTCAAATAAAATGATGAAGACCATTTGGATAAGTAAAAACAAAAAAGAAATATGTCACTCACAGATCAGGAGAGATTTGAGTTGCTTTCTATGACTAGACATCACGTGAATCCAGGTCACGTCATTTCTGGAGCACTGGATTCAATGCAGCGATCCAAAGAGATTGACACGAAAAGTAATCATTCTTGCAAAGGCGCGCGTTGCAGCCAAGATGCGAAATAGTCTCCGGCGGAAACGATGTTTTATTTATTTCAGTCGTTGAGCCTTACGAAGTCTTCCAATGCCCGGTCTTATGACTTGTTAATAAATATTTAATGGCGGTTCCCGTGTATTTTGCCGCGCGCCAAGATGATGCGTGGTGACCAATCGTAGCATTTTCCGTCGCGGTGCTGCCGCGCGGCAAGAGTTAAGAGCCAAAGTTCTGATTGGTCACCGCGCATCGTATCACCGGTAAGTTTTTCGGAGGAGATCGGTCACCCACCCTACTCCTGACCTAGCCCGATGTTGCTTAACTTCGATGTTCGTATGTGAACCGGCTAAATGATAGCAGCTAAACCGTAACATGCAACGGCAATAACAACAGATGTCTTTATTTGACTGCACTGTATTTTAAGACATACGTCAACGATCACTATATTCTTCTAGCGCCAACTACGAACAAGAATGTCGACGTCCATGCATGGGTTCGCTCTTCACTGTCGATCATCTTCTTAGGCTCTAACTTTTGAACCCAAGCCTCACTTCTATAAGCTTGCAAGTTATACATTCTATTTATGGCACCACCTGCATTTCAAAATAGGTTTTATGCAATCACCATTTAGTAAATATACACCAAAAACTACGACAAGTGTATGTTGAATGTTCGCAAGTGCGTTGTATGCTCTGGCAGGCTTCTCTTTGTGGAATGTAATACGGAGACCAAAATTGTGAATTACGATTTAACCCCCCCCCCCCCCCCCCCCCCATCTGACTCCGAATAAAACGAAATTAAATAACATACATTCCTAAACCTTCTATTGGCACCTCACTTGTTTGGCTTGTGAGGCAGGCCTCAAAGTTTGAGAAACACTGCATTAAGGCTGTTATTATCACCTTTTTTTTTTTTTACAAAACGTTTAACTTTGAAATTGAAACATTGACTTTTGAGCAAGCCGAAATTATTTTGTTCTTAATTTATAAGCTGCCGGTATCGGCAACATTGGTACTTTAATCCACTTCACGTCGAACTAAGTTTTGCAAGAAATGCGTGATAGTGATCAAAAATGTTGATTGCGGTTCAAGAACATACTTTGATTTAGAAAATGACGTATTTTCAGTACATTTTATTTATCATTGTTTTAATCTACCGGTACGGCGAGTGTATTTGTACCGGTCGACGAAAACAATAATAATGCAATGTTTGAATTTCAACGTTAAACTTTGAATGTTACCCATATTTATGAAAACTGAAAAGGGTGATAACAACAGCCTTAACGCCCACACTCCCTAGTGAGTGATATAGCTCAGTGTATCTTAGTACCCTCGATCTATAGTGTACAGCGGCAATGCGAATCAATAGCATACATACATCACAGACGAAGAGACACATGTTGAGAAATGCCTTTTTTCAACGGATTTCTGTTCATTATTCTTTTTCGTCTGTTTTAGCACAGTACGATGGTTTGTGGAGACAAAACCATGTCGTCGAAACGAACTGAGAGATGAGTCGGATATTCCAGTAAGTCCTGAAGACAAGAAAGGCCACAGTGTGTCCACTTGCCAAACGACTTGCAAGAGAACAGGAAATACGTTTAAAGGGGAGAAGAAAGCGGAAGTTGTGCCGCGCAGAAAGAATGAGAAATTCTCCTCGCTCACTTGGGAAACAAGTAAGAAAGAACGAAACAAGTGAAACACATTCGGCCAGTTAGTGAGGATAGATCTACAACCTAAACCTATTAGCATCTCCTGCTCATGCCTCTGATATTGTAGTGGTTATTAGGTTATCAGCTCGACTGTTGGCAGGCGTTGTCTAGGCGCATTGCAAGCGAAGCTGGTGCACTCCATACAGTAGAAGATAACACACAGATACCGGGAAATACCGCGGCAAATTTCGTTGAAATAGACCGCGTAAGCGACCGTCGCTTCTGAGAATATGCTACCTATTTGTTTTCACCATGATAACAACCAATTGGATGCCCGGTTGCCCTCGTGAAAACAAGTCATAGTAGCTTACTAAATACTTATTCGAGGTTCATAATAGCATTTTTTATTTTGATTCATGTTATACATTGATTTTTTATTTTTATTAAATAGATTTATCAATGGTTTTATTTAAAGCACCAAGTTAACATAAACACATTACACATGAATACACTAAAAATGTTTACATGTCTGTACGTCTAACAATAGCGTCCCTCTTATTAGTTTATTTGTAGAACATTACTAAGTTATTTTGAGCGTCAACTAATATTGTAATATTGAACATTGGGCATTATACTGACGCGCACACCCATAAAAACTGCAGCATGAAGACTGCTGGGGCCATAGTGTGTATATTATTATAAAGGTTCTACAAGTTTCACAATCTGCGAGCATGGTAACAACCTTTTAGAAGTGCACAAATAACAGTTACACCGCAAACAGGCACTTGCACAAGCGGCAATTCCATAACTAATAGTTGGTTCGCTGCTGCTCCAAGCGCCACGTAAACACAATACGTGGGACGCTTCTTACGTAGCCTGGAAGAAAATTAAATTAGGTTAAAAAAGTACGAATACTATGTAACTGGTGAATTGCTATATTATAAGCTTAAATATAGCTTTAAGTTAGCGACAAAACGAGCGCAGAAATATTACTGCAATATTTTTTCACGCGCCCGGAATAACCCAGCACGTATAGTGATAAAACGAGATACTTACTTCACACGTCCGCCTGTGTTATTTGAAAGCAAAAGAAACGTAATTTAATTAAAAGAGTTTATTAAAACCAATCCATCAAACAAGTAGCCTAGCTCTGTGAACAGCAGACAGACTCGCGAGCAAGTGAATGGATTGTCAAGGATCAAGATGTTTATAGCAATGACGAGCGAGGGTTTCGTTCGTAAAGGGGGAGTTATTTTCAACTCGAAAGATCGTCGGCTAAACTTTACCCGCGTTTGGTGTTTGGTCGGGGGAAAATGACGTGTTTCATTACTGCACCAAAAAGCAGGCGAAGTCAGAAATAGATGACGTAGAAAAAACCGCCGTCTCGAAACCGAGTCTCCAGAGACAGGGGTCGCCAAAAATACGGCCGGCTGTAAAACTGAAGAGTTGTGAGTGCAGTGAACCAGGTTCCTTTCCAGGCGAGAATTACCTCATTTAAGATCTTCGTTTCGTCCGGATCCGTTCGCTACGACCTTTTCATCAATACAGTATCTGAGCAAAAACAAAGAAATAAAGAAAAGAGTTTCCTTATGTTGTTCTTCAGTAGTAATACAGTAAACCAATGTTGGAGAACAAACTTCAACATAACGCCATCTGAAACACGAACTGCCCATTGAAAGTTAACAAACATGCCGTTTTGACATCCGGTATGGCCGTTGTCTGATCAAAGAGATCAAAGAGATTTCTATGAAGACTACCTTTTGAAATACAAAAATATGTGGTGAATACTAAACTAACTACCCAAAAGCTCCATGCGTGTACCAATTGCCTTCACACATAAGATCTTACGGTAATTTGTGGTACACAATCTAATATAGTGCCGTAAGTAAAACAAATGTTGATAGCGCTAAATCGCTGGAGTGCTTCTTCTTGCAGTTTGCAACTCGTCAATGACAAGACGAACACTCCGCATCTACGGGTCAGAACTGATATTATAGGGCGTGACTACATCACTTTGCATTTACCATTTGCTTTCATAAAGGAGAATGCTACTTTAGTCAGAAAGTTCGAAGTAATAATATCAATAGTATAACGATCAGGTGTTTTGTGACAGAAGGGGGAAAGAGTATTAGAAAATACTTTTCTCAGCATACATAATACATACAACGAACTACATAAAGAACAATTATATATATATATATATATATATATATATATATATATATATATATATATATATATATATATACATATATATATATATATATTATGGTGGCATCAAACAAATATTTAAGAAACGGTGGCATTTTCTACGAGACAGATGGATAAATGATTTCCGTTAAAGATAAAATAAATGACAAATAATTACAAAATAACCAAGTTGCAAATATTATTCATTAAAAGTAAGCCACAAAACACATAAACACAAGCACTGTTTCAGTAACAAATACTAAATTTAAAAAGTTATATATACAATAAAGATTAAAATTCATATTATGCAGCAATAACATACCAAACTATATCACAATATACCTGGTACCATAATCGACAACAAAGAAACGAGAAGCTATTTCAAATTGACGTAATAGTCTTTACTTTGTCATAATGTAGAGAAAACACGGACATACAGAATAAACATATAAATAAGGAGTTTTCAGCGAAGGTTGCTTGCAGCGATGGCAAAACGGTATACGAAAATAAATTTTGTAATAATCTAGTACTACAATCACACGTTAAATTGCAGCAATGTAAGTACTAACTAGGATTCACTTACGCAGTATACGATTCGCTCGGCCACATGAATATAATATGCAGCGCTCGAGAAGCACCACAGAAGCCTTCTGTGTACTATCAGATTCATGGAGATGGAGCGTGTAACCCACATAAGTTCAAGGCAAGGAATTAATTGGAAACTGTAGACCCGTTTCATTCAATCAGTAGGATGCAAATTGATGAAAAGGATCTTGTTATAGATGAGGTTGTGGAAGAGAATGGTCAGGGCTAGCTAACTGTTTACATTGATTCATGAATGGTTTGCTTGTGAAAGTAAAGCTTGTAATGATAACTGATAACTACAAATTAGCATTTGAGATAACGAGTGGGAGTTATATGCAATTTGTATTGCTTCTGCAAAGTTTTTGACAAGGTCCGACTCAGACGTAAATTTTAATATATTTTTTAGAGATAGGTTCAAAGCGAAAGGTAAAACTGTATTTTAATGTCAGGACGTTTTTAAGTGACAACTTGTTTCTAGAGTACCACATGGCAGTTGCAGTTTGTTGGACCCATGCGTATTTCTAATTTTAGCTCTAATATTATAGCTTTAGTTCACGTTGAATTTCCTCGAAAGAATGAAAGACATGAGAAACTTTAACGTTTAAAGGGGGCTTACGGGATTGTTAGTTGTTAGCTTTATAAAACATGTAAGACGCCGACTTTACATTCTTTTAGAGAAGGTGTTAAGGTTATTCGGTTATGACACTGATGTACAAAGCAACTCTAAGCCCAGAGCCTTCTCAGCAAGAGATCAAGGGACGCTCACGCACCTCACGGCTACACTTGAACATGCCGACAGAGGGCTCGGCGAAACGTCGGCGAATGGTGTCTTTTAAGACTCGTAGAGAGACTGTGATGATAACGTATTACAATTATTAAGGAGCATTTGAGATAAAGAAGGGGAGTTATGTGAAATTTGTGTGGCTTCTAAAAATGGTTTTGTAGGGTCCCACTCATCCCAAATTATGGACAAATAATGTAGCAATATCAGATGTAGATTGCACGTATTGTTAAGAGATAGGTTTAAATTTCAAATAGAAAAAGTAGGAATTTTTATAACATAATATGAATTAAAATATGTAAAATACGGTTTTTATAGTAAGCCACTCTTGAGGTTATGATCAGACAGTGTAAAAACCCGCGACAAAACCGCGGGGAATCAAACAACAAACAAACAAACAAACAAACAAACAGAACCGATTGTAATTCGCCGTAGCTGTAGATCGGTGGTCAGAGTACCAGCATGGCATATAGACCTGGTTCGATTTCCAGCGGGGTTTCATTTTTACATTCTGTCTTACATACCACTTATAGTCTTAAATTTTATTGTTCGCAATAAGATAAAAGAAAGTTAATAATTTTGCAGTAAATACCATTCAAATAACATTTTATGGTACACTTCCTCATGAAAACGTAAATTTCCAATGAAACGTATTACTTGATTGGTAGACTGCAAAATGTCACTTGTTTTTATATCATAGGCTATTATACGGTCTTAATCCAAAAATAAAATATCAATTACATATTTTGGAGTATTTTATTCGATAGATTGCAAAGGTATAATAAGTTTGTATGCGACTATTTCACAACTTATGACCCTGTTTCCTTGAGATATTGTGAAGCATCCAATTTTCAATCACCCAAAGAAGCTAAAATGATTATTATTGCAAGTATAAACTCGTAAGACAGCAGGTTATGAAGTTGGCCATATTAATATTATAATCACATTAAACCACACAAATTTAATATTATTTAATTATTGATACGTTGTAAGTGCTTCAAGACATTGAAAACGCGATTCTTACCTGATACAAACACAAATCGCTGGTATGAAACACTATTCTAAAATATTGAAGTGTTCTCGAAGTAACAACACGTTACCCGAGTTAGACTCCCCTTTACCCTTCGTATTCTTCATTTTTTCACGTGTTCAATTCATATTGTGTCAAACTATTGTAATTGAGTAGTTCTTAAACTGACAAACTTACTTTACAAAATTAAATCAAACAGACACCTCGATAACGGATCGCCCCCCCCCCCCCCCCCCCCCCCCCCCCCCCTCCACCAATATACCAGCATGAGTGCGCGAGTGGAGTCACGTTGCAGAACGGAACGGGGGCTGAAACGTACACCCAGCCGAATCTTCAACACCCTTCGTACATCACTTTCAAGCTTCATCTTTCCAATTCAATAATGAAACATAACAATGACTTCTCCAATCCGAAGACGTAACTCAGCATTCGCTGACAGATGAGATTATCTTTGACGTGTGGATCGATTTATTTCATTCGGCATTGTCGACACGTCATGGAATCATTCCTAGAACATCCCTCCCTACGCTGGCAAGATACGATACGCGTATTGTGTGAAGCAGGTCCCGCTTGGAGGCAACATGTGGTGTCTGGTTGCCCAGAGATAATTCGTCACCATATTGTGGTTCCACCTTCTACCTTGAACCATACACTGCATGTTTACTTGCTGTCGTTAAGGCAGCTCCGTGTAGTCTGTTCAATTAGTTGCGTATGTATGTGCGTCATGTCCTAAGCTTCCTAAAATTGGATTCCAACGGATGCCATATTATGTTCAAGAAGTTCAAGAGTTCAGTTTAGAGTTAAGTTCAAGATACAGTTAGTGTAAACTCACGACTAGGCCCTACCGTCCTAGCCCATGTCGAAAGCCGAGTTACACTATATCGTAACGAGAAATAGAAGCTAAACCTATTATTCTCGCAATCGATCAAGGCGGAATATCTCGTGGAAACTAGAAAGATACACATCCATGGACATATAGAGTTCACAGGAAGCACATGTAGAACATATAACAGGTGTCATACGGATGAAGTCAGTCAGTTTTACAAAAGTACCGACAGTGCCAGCACACGATGCCTAACTCGGGAGGTCGCCGGTTTGACATACGTTACCGGAATCCTGACTGAAGTTTTTTTTATTTTTAAGATTTTATGACTTTAAGGTCTTGCTAGGCTCCGATTCAGTAAGGTGTGCTGGTAACCATTGTTTCAACAAACATACCATTCAAAACGCAATGACAGTCGCCGTGTTTGATCGTAGAGAACCTTCGTTTACCGGCTAATAGAATTTCGGCATTGAGTCCTACACTATCAATCATCGACCATTACTACCCGCCTATAAAGACACATTCTAAAATATCTATTTATATCACCTGAAGAGGAGTTAACAGTCTCAGAGAGGTTCCCCATGAAAAATTATTATAATAAATCTCGAACACCGGTTTCCAAAACAAATCAGGTCAGAGAGTGCAGGTTATAGCCTCCTATTTCTTGCATGGGCATAAAATTTCCTTACATCGGCTTGCCAAGCCTAATTCATTCTCTTCTTCAGCTTATTTTTCTTTTTCTTCTTTCCTACTTCTTAAAACGAGTTTACTCCATTCCCTTCGATCTTCCCACAGTCCTCGTGCTTCGATGTCTTCCCACAGTTCACACAGTTAATCTATATTCAATTATTAGATCTACAAGACTCATGGGCACGAATATGTAAGTTATCGAGTTTTATAAGGAGTGGCATAAATCACGATATATAATACAACTGAGAAGTACGTTTAGAATAACTGCTACACCATTGCAACGCCACGCCGTAACAAGGAATGTGAGCTGTATAATTCTCAGAAGACGGTAGTTCCACACGCTCAATTTCAACGGAATTCACGTACCGCGAGATTTCCCACTGCATGGTGTGACAAGGCCTGCCAACAGATGCGCTTATATTATCACTACAACACAGGAGGCTGGAACGAGATACAACTAGTGTTAGGTTGGTATTTGTCACATATATGTCACGTGACTATTGACCACACCACCTTGCAAGATACAGCGTGGCCACTGGCCAGTATATGTGGTGCAAGACCTTGTACCAAATACTGTAATAGACGCTATCGCTTTAGCGTCTATTACAGTATTTGCTTGTACCAGCAAGAGACATGATGTAGACTTGGCTCAGGAATGTGTGCAGGGCAAACCTAACCGTGGAATGCTCTGGATTGCAGTTGAGCAAGCGCATTCCAAGCAACGTCCATGCACCACACCAGACATCCTCTTCGGGAGGGTGAATATTTTATAAGCGTAACTATTCGCAATCTCGTCTAAAATGAAGCATCGCAACCAATTTGAAGAGATGAGATCGTATTGATCTGTAATGAATGATACTCGCGTCTCGGCGCCTGCAGCGACGACGTCGGCCTTATCACTGCTACGCGATCGTGCCCGACCCCCGACCCTTGTATTGATAAGCTCCCACTGCGGGAGAGGATTATTAGAACTGGGCTGAAAGATATCCGTTCAATGAGCAGAAATAACTGCCAGAACCAAGTTGATGAACCTGAACGTTTATACGTCATGTTTGCTTCTTTTAAATACGATATAACACGCACGTATACGTGTGTACGCACGCACGCATGCACTTAATTGTGAAGGCTTTCACGGACACGAGATGTATTATTTTCCATTCTTGGGTTCAATCCGTGTACAATAAAAGAAATATCAATTAAATTGAATAAAAATAATTCATTAAATGGGTTTTATTTCTAATAATTTGACGTCAAACTATCAAACGTCAAATTATTCAAAATAAAAACCAAATAATTATTTTCATTTGTGCAATTGATGTTTCTTATTTAAACTAGAGTATTATATAACTATTGCACTGCGAACTAGAGTAGTTCAGGGTTGTCATGGAAGATGCCGAACACCGGAGCGGTCATCGGTCGGACACGGACCCTTGCACGAGCCGTTTTCTCGACAATTTGCATGCGAGTTTTCAATCGAGAGTTTCTAGAGAACCAGCAACACGGTTTAAAGCTGCGTACACACGGCGGATTTTGGCCTCACGACGATCTCAAGGCGGTCGGACGGATGGACTGATCGGATGAAAATTGGATGGAAATCTCTCGTGTGTACAGTCTTGAGGCGATCGTACGACGATCCGTTCCAATCCCTGCCTAGTCAGTATTTTTAGCTGCGTACACACGGCGGATTTTGGCCTCACGACGGTCGTACGACCACCTTGAGATCGTCGTAAGGCCAAAATCCGCCGTGTGTACGCAGCTTTAAAGTTCCACCCACCACTGAAATGTAAAATCTTTAACCAAGTAAGTGCAACATTACTATTGCAGTCGCAACTACTTTAAGTCTGTTAGAGCAGTTATTAAACGAACTAAATTTAGGTGCAAAAAACATGTACAACAAACAAATTATAGCTTATACCCCTAAACTTAAAAATTATGAAACTATCAGGTTGACCTATCAACAAGTCCTACCGGCTTTTGTGAAAACACTAACACTAAATGCGTTTTATCTAAAGTCTCAAATGAAATTTGATTTCTTTAACCTCCTGATACGCGCGAATGGCAATTTTGCTCATTCTTTTACATTAATAGTTACAACCATAAAAATCAGTTTTTTACTTCTCGTCACAGTTGCTTGGAATAGTCTAAACCCGGGCCACGAAGAAAACCTGTGTTTTAGTACATATATTTGCATTTCTCGTTCAGTGGGGATTTTCTACGCAAGTGATAGGCTACCAACGTGTTGCCTAACTTATCCAACACTGCCTGACGTTTCGGAGGTCATTTTCTCCATCATCAGAGACTACTCTCTCGAGAGTCTACAACACGACGATGACATGGTTGTCAGGCAACACGTAAATAGCCGATCACTCGCTTAGAAAACCCCCACTGAACGAAAAATTCACATAATATCCGCGGGAATATTAGATTAAACACGTTACTTATTTGTTATATATACGACTACGCCGTTAACACCACAAACTAAAAAAATATATATGATTATAACCACTATGATATAACATTCTAGTTCATTTTGTTATTTTGAGAAAAGTTTAACGTTGTGAATTATTACTTTTTATTTTTTAACATTCATTTATATAGAGTTATGAAATTTAATTCCAATTAAAAAAAAATAAAAAGGATATTTTTTTAACAATTTAGCACTGAATGTTTACATTCACTAATTTGTTTAAACGAGTATTTACGCACTAGTTAAAACACGAAATATTATTGATAAAGACTATCATTTGTTCACAGTTTATGGGGTTATGCAAACAGAGGCAAATCAAGAGCAGGACTTTCGAGTTAGCACCCTTAGGCAAAAATCTCCAATTAGAAAAACGTGCCACCGTTGTTCAGCCGAGTTTGCCATCAACGGATATGAAAACATTAGTTTCATAGTAGGGCCGGAAGAATATTCAACTTGATTCAGTCGATTTCTGCGTTCAAACAAAAGGTTTGTTTTTTAGTTTGAAAATACGTTTTATTATGAAAGTTCGCCTATAGTTTGGCCCGTCAGAATGGCGGGAGAATGAGGGAGTTATGTCATTAGCTCATTTCATTGTATAAGCGAACGATTAATCGCTACAAATACTAATTAAATATCGTACGTTTTCAATATTATCTTACCTTGACCAGTAATATTTCAATTCAATTTATTTTTCAGTAGGTACATGCAATTACTGTACTTAATCATTCACTAATAGCATTAAGTAAAATTTTGTATAGCAAGAATGTATGCATTTAATTTTTAAACAGGAGCAAAGGTGTCTTGAAAAGTTTTGATAAGTCAAGCCACCGTTAGGTGGGGATCAAAGTAGACCTCCGAAATCAATGCTCCGAAGGGAGCGATCCTTTCTAATAAAAAACAGACGCGTAGTACATTCATTTATAAACAATACGTTCGTTGGATTTACTATGCCGTTTGTACTTTTCAGTTTTTACGTTGTTCCTCATGTTATTTCATGGAGTACATTGCAAAAGTAGAGCATGTGTATCTTAACCAAACGAAACTAAACCCAGCTCTACGCTGCGTTGCATCTATTCGGCGCAATGGAATCAAACCTACACCATCGGTATTCGGGTATGTCACGCGCAAACGCGCAAACGTGTGGATGGACGCCGCAATACATAATTTCGAAATAAATAAAATAATTGGCTTGGCCACAATTTTAGATATCACCCCTTTAAATGTTGAGCCTCTTCTGAAATTGGTGTTTTTTGTACGTGTGCCCTCTTTAATTTGTAACGGTTGATCTTCTCCGTTTTGGGCTTGGCCCTTTTTTTTTTTTTTTTTTTTTTGCAATTTTTTGCATTTTTGTTTGATTATACAGCATCCTGCTTCAATAATGTTTCCATTATTGACACATGTTTTGTTTAATGGATATTTTTAGTTTGATATTATGCATAATAATCTATGTGGAAACATAAATCATGTTTTTGGCTGAGGAGAAGGCTTCGTTCTCACATTATCATCGTCAAGATTAGTCTCGGTGCAATAATTACACAAGCCGTCCCATTCAGAGCCGCATGACGCTCAGAGTTACAATACTTAACATTTGATTGTATTTATTTTATTTTATTAAATGTGCATTATTTATACAAATTCACAAACGAAATATCTAATTAGCAGAGAAATAAAAAATACAAACATTATAAGAAACAAAATAGTATTTAATTGAATTTTTATTATTGGACGTTTTTCTTTTAGATTTGGCAGTGCAGAAGAACTTGCGTCTAAGGAACGTTGATCCCGTATTCACGCTAACATCTGAACTACAGTGGAGACACCTCGGACAACGAACCAGAATTTTCGGCGAAAACCGGTTCTGAGCGATGACCATATTTTGTACAACCCTTGGGAATGCATCGCATTCATGTCAATATTCAAAGCTAGAAGATCGTTAAATCAGATTGCGGACTGTTGTTTTCTGTTAAATACCCCGTGCTAGTTTTATTATTTTTGCTTCTGTTTTTACGTCATTTTCAATCGTCACAATCGTTTTCTAAATACATTTATGCATATTGTCATCTTTTAATCGTCTTTGTAGTAGGATTTGAAGAAATATATTATGTAATTCATGTATGCAGTATGCAAATCGTTTGATTCGCATTCATCTAATAATAACGCTACAAGAAAAAATAAAAAAGTTTCAAACTCGTGGTGTTCTGATCTATATTAAGGGATAAGTTTCCGAAACGTTAATTCAAATAAAACACTAATTTATATTTAGAATTTAGCTTTTACAGTTGTTTGAGTAGCCAATTATGAAATTCTAGGAAATCAGTGAATGGAATGTAGCGCGAACGAGTCGGCCCAACTACCCCCCTAACGAGGGGTTTACAAACCAGGTAAATATAAGCTCGACGCGGTGGATCGACTGGTTCGTTGTCCGAGGTGTCTCCACTTATTAGGAGTGACTTTGATAGTTTCAGTGTTTTTGCTCTTTGCGCTTATGTAAGGCGTGCCTAGCTTTTAGTGATCCTGCTTTCTTTATTGGCTTACCCATGTAACTTGCGACTAGTCCTCTCTGTTCAATTGTTCGTGAGAGCACACCTTTGACACGAATTGCCCTGTTTTACTCAGTAGTAAATTGAATTAAAGGTAAATGTTTTTCTAAAAGGAACGTCGTTGAACATTACTATTCTAAAACTATATATCCCATCAAAAATGAAACAAGATAAGTTAACAAAATGGCTTTTGTCCTCGCCGTTTGCAGTTTTCTAAAATACGCATAACATACAGAAGTTTAACTTTGAAATTGAAACATTGACCTCTGAAAGTACCAAACTTATATGTTGGTCTTAATTTTTCAGCCGCCGGTACCGGCAATATTGCACTTATTCCACTTCACGTCGAACTAACTTTTGCAAAGAATTACACGATGGTGATCAATAATTTTTATCGCAGTTCAAGAACATACTTTGGTCTAGGGTATGAAGTATTTTCAGTGCATTTATTTCATTATTTGGTATTTTTTTTATCACTGTTTTAATCGACCGGTACCAATACACTCGCCGTACCGGTATATTAAAACAGTGATAAACAAAATACCAATGAAGATAATGCACTGAAAATATTTTATAAGCTAGCGGCCAAACTATGTTCTTGAACCGAAATAAACATTGTTATTGATCACCATCACATATTTCTTGCAAACCTTAGTTCGACGTGAACATGAAGTTGATAAAAGTAGCAATATTGCCGGTACCGGCAGCTGAAAATTTAAGAAAAATTAATTTTTATACATTCAGAGGTCAATATTTCCTTTTCAAAGTTATACTTCTGGTGTTACTCACATTTTAGAAAACTGAAAACGGTGATAACAGTCGATCTTCACGGCACTTTGCTGAAGAAGACTTCGCTGAAGACGAGACCTAAGAAGAACCACGTCTGCTTCAATCGTTTGATGTTTGTGACCCATGAAGCGGAAAGATGACACGACATGTCTCTATTGACTGTCGGCCAGCTTCCTCTGCCAACTAATCTTACACACACTCGCTATATTTGTCAAGTGGGAATTATAGCACACCAGTGATGACTCTCTCTTCCACTAAAGTTTGTAATGAGTTCATAAAACCCGTCACGATCGTCAGAGAAACACCGTAGTTCCCAATCTACCGCGAAGTAGGCATATCGTGTTACTCATCACACTTCAAACGCTGTATTAGAAACAGTACAGGATTGGCTTGGCTTTCAACAGACGAATTAGTGACGAGGGGTGAAATTGCCGACGTAGTAGGTGCGCGTCTTTAGTCACCCAATCACAACCGAAATTACAAACCAATCAAGTAAGTATTTACATATTGAACGGGTATTATATAACTGTACGATTTGATGAAGACTTTGAGGCTAATTTTTGTGCTGAGAAGATTAAGACAAACGCTTCAAAGGCAAACAAATCCATCACAGTCTAAGGAGTGTATATCCAGTATCGAAATGTGGGCCTACGTAAAGAGTCGATAAAGAAGTACTACTACAACACATTTTATTATGGCAAACAAAGTATTTCCACAAGGTTACTGCTAAAAATAAATAAATACGTTAGTATTTACCATTTAGAGCGGAATGCAGAGTCGAGTTAAGTATGATTTGTTTATGGTTGCTAAGAAGTTTGTTCTTCTTATGGAAAATAGCATTGTAATAAAACAATTCCATAGCAACACATCCTGAACTTGACAGTTGTCTGGGCATATCGCCCTTAGCGTACCCATGCACTCTCAGCTACAAGAACTGGGCTTCAGTACCTACAAGCGCTAGTGTCGCAGGGCAGCAGTCATGCGGACTGTACAATGCGCCTGCATTAAGAGTTTCGTCACTGGATACATTTCCTTTTACGATGTCCATATATTGAAATTACGGAGGGCAATAGACACCCAATTGGCGCGATACAGGTTTTAGTGTTTAGATGTTATGACGGAAGGGAGGAGGGAGGGGGCGAACCGGCGAGTACAAAAAATCACGAGGCACGGAATGAAAGTTTTGGTATTTTGACCAAACAAATTTAATTAGCTACTTTGTAAATCAACGGTTCTGTGCAGACGACCAATCAAAACGGAAAGTAAACGGTTAGAATATAATAATATTGCAAATCATAAAATGCGTATTACAACGTTATTTATGGTTTGAAATGTATTCCAATCATTTATTTACATATAACAATTTGAAATGAATATTATATTAAATATTTATAGCCATAGAAACCAGCAACATTGTATAAAACTATGTCAGGTAATGGGATAGTGATTTGAAACGAATAACATGTTCTGAGAATACAAGAAGATGGTTTCAGAAACGACTAAATTAATACTGTTGTTTCGCAAACAGGCGTAGGCTGTGACGTCATTGGCATCGGCTGTTCCTGTGAACGCTCTGGTTGTCACAAGCCCACCCGATATCCGGTTTCTATGGCTCCCTTTGAAGCCTGTCTTGTATTCAGCTATAGGAACCGGGCTTGCGTTTAATGAGTGGACGCGGGATGATGCTCACAAACACAAAATTACTTCAAACACTGGGATGGGGAACTCGATTCAAATTTGCTGGTTACGGGAAATGTAAATTTAATCAAGATGTCAAAATGTAAAATACCACGAAATTTTGACAGCTTGCTGTGTACTACTGGTTCGCGGTAGACGTATACACAATCATTGCGTCGATACTAATCTAACTAGGTGCAAAGAAAGACATCACAACAGTGTACGGACGAGCGAGCGCACGCTTCCATTCAACTCGATATGCCGTGTGTTATCACTGCTAATTATGTCTCTATATGTGAGGTAATCGTTCACTAATAACGTGTGACAAGTATTGTAAATCAGAGAGTAGAACATCTACAAGAAGGGCGAGTGTAACAACGTCGATTCAGTAATAAAACAGTATTGGCGTGTTCCATTGAGCGAACCGAGTGTGGGCATGTTACACTGGCCGTACAACTAACTACAAGTAAGTAAAGGTTTCTCACACCAAGAAGTAAGATAGTGTCAGGGGAGTCAGGACCGCACACATTAGTTTCCAACTTAACAAGTGCGAATCACTAACGTTTTTCGCGATTATCTACTACAATTTGGTTGCGTTAAGTTTTTTGACGGAAACCTGCTTGCACGTTTTCTTGTATACGTTACCGTCAAAAAACTTACCGCAACCAAATTGTACTAGATAATCGGGAAAAACGTCAGTGATTTGTGCTTGTTAAGTTGGAAACTAAATGTGGGTGGTCCTGATACTATCTTACTGCTTGCTGTGATAGACCTATAGCACTGGACAACGTTCACGCACTGTGTTGGTGGCAATGCCCTCGGCGAGTGCTGCACCGAGTTGCAATGAGTTCACGAGTAAGTGCGGCTTTCTTTACGACTACACCAGTCACAAAGTAACTAGTCTCATACCAATCTCACATTCTTGTCTACGACCACTTTCATGCACGCTGCCGGCCGGCTGTTTCAACGGAAGTTTTTTTACGTATTCGTAAAGGCGGTTTCCGCTTAGTAGAGTGCACAATGATGTTCCAGAAAACTACACGAAACGTAGCTGTTAAACATGAAACAGTATTCAACTTATAACCAAAGCCACCATCTTGTAAACATGTATTGATTGAGTATCATAGGCACTAATAACCACGTCGTTGTGTGCCCTTAAACACTAGCGAGTATCATATATTGCAAATAATAGTATATGTTTTCAATAATAATGTTACTTATTCCCAGAGATTCGTACTTCCAACAAAAAATAAGCCGGATGCATTTTATAATGGCAAACAAAAAAATTAATGTTTAGGAAGGAGTTTGGCTGGCAATTGTTGAATCAAAAATGACCCGGATATAAGTAGGTTTATTAGCAGCGCTATCTGTATTTGTTAGTTTGACTTTGCCAGGGTTCGAAGTGATTATACCATTATCACATCTCTTAATCGAAGCAAGATGTATTTATAATGTAAACAGTCTCCTTTTCAAACACATTAATAAGAGAAACTTTCGAGAGTTGCCCTACAAGACCGTAAAACTTTTACTTTTTTGAAGCAATTAATTATTGGCGCTTAAGAATTCGTTAACGCTAAGTGACGTCACTGCAATCTGTCGTAGGCCGGGACGAGGCGAGGCGAAATAATTGAAAATATGCTCCAGCCAACGTCTATCCCAGAACAAACAAACGAGGAATAAATTTAACGAGGGAGGGCGACTGTTTCTTGTAGCATGTTCGCTCACCTTCACTAGAATAAAACCCGAAAATGTTAATGAAAAATATAGGAATAATATATTTCCTACGACGCTATTTGAATGGTTTATTATGCTTTGACGTATTCTCGTATTAGCTATAATATTTTAGCTTGGGGTAGCAGTCCAGTAATGTAAAGAAATTTTATAATGCAAAAAAAGATTATGAGAGCACTTTTTAATATTAACTTTACACACAACGAAAGCTGCAGAAAGTACTTTATCAAACATAATATTTTAACGGTCCCTTGCATTTATATTATAACTGTTTGAGTTACACAAAGAAGCACCAGAAGTACTTTTACTAGTGTTAGTGACGTTCAAGAATACAATACTAGACAGTGTGGAAACAATTTTAATAAAGCAAAACATTCACTATCATTAGTCAAGAAAGGAGCCAACTATAATTGTATAAAAGTGTATAATGTTTTGCCAAGTAGAAATTAACAAATAAATAGTTAGGGACGTTTTAAAAAGTTGGCAAACTGTGCTTTCGGAAAATGGGTTTTATTCCATTGACGAGTACTTCATATTTTACAAGGGTACAGAAGGAAGTTAAATTAACAAAGTGTAGTGATGTATGAACGAACGTGTACTTATGGTAAAGTTTATGTACTTTTGTAAATATAATAATAATAATTAGACATGTTCTACACAATCTGTAGAAATTTGTCATGGAAACTAAATAAATGTATATGAATAATATGAATTTGAATACTTATAGAACAAAACCTAACTATGTAGACATGTAGGTCTTGTTAATAATATCAATGAAGCTGTATGCGTACTGAGCAGCCTGGTAATAGTTTAGGGTTATCGTAGACAATCTATTATGTGATTTTAGTTTAATGAAAAGCTATTGAAGGAGTGAAATAAATGAGAATTATGTGTGATAAAACGATAAGCGGCCGGCATACATTCAAAGCTGCTATAACAGACGAGACGACTGGAGCGAGCTACTGCGTATCTTGGCTGGCACGAACAATGGTGGACAACGTGACGTCACTAGGCACATTGAACAGCTTCCCTGCGACACTAGCGCGGAGCGGTAGCCTTGTGCACAAACATAATGATTTTAATACATATAACGTATTGTAATTCTTCATCATTTTAAAAAAACTACCTCTGGTAGTAGTAGTATTACTTTATAAACTCCACCTACCACTGTGCTAGGCCTACAATACAACCCACAGGCATAGAAACTAAATTGTGTAAAGTGTAAGAAAATAAAATAATTATTTGAATTGAATTTGAATTGAACTACGCGCGCATGTGTTTGTGCAACTTTCGTCACTGGATTAATTCCTTATTCACGATCGCAGCACTTCCTAGCGGGAAAACTAGTCCCTAGAGCCAAGGATGACGTATAGCGCGTTCGTCTAGCTTTCTGCGGATTGGACGACATTACACTTGTTTGTAAACATAGACCACCACAAGTACTCGTTGTAGCCACCACGTTCTATCGTGACGTCATGATAATTCGTCCTTGAGATAGCGAATACTGTGCGTGAAACATAGCTCCGACCAATAGAAAACAGTAAACAGTCCCCGTGTGGTCGCCTAGACTACCTACTGGGTTCGGCTGCTATAGCACAACACAAGCAATATAGCACCAAGATGGCCGTTGTAACGACCATAGTTTGAGGTTTACGGACACTCTTGAGTATAGATAGGACCTTGACATATTCTGTCGTCAAGAGAACAGTTGACTCAATGTGAGACGAGACGATGGCCAGACGCCAACTAAACTCCGCGCTGGCTCAGGAAACCACGCGAGCAGCCACGTCATGTCATGCTTGTATCATCAGCCAATGGCGTGATGACGAGACATCGGAGAGTGGTTGGCTGCTAAGAGTTTCACTGACATTGACATTGTTTTACTGTTTTTGTAAATTAAGTGACATTTACTTTCCTTACTATAACATGGCCTACATGTTTCTGCTTTTTTAACTTATTTAATTTATTTCTTATAACTTTAATATTTATTTATAGATAATTGTTTGAAATTTGTTAAGTTTTTTGTTATCTTTTTCAACAGTTGTTTTGTTTGTTACTCATATTATCATAATTGATAAAAATCTTTAATTTTCATTCCGTTTTTATTAGTTTTTTATTGTGTAAGTTGAATTTATTGGCATACTTACTTAAGTGATCTAGATAGAGCACTGGTTATAGTGACAGGCCATACGGTGTCGGTCAGGATATCTTGCAATTGGCTTCCGTTGCCGTATGACCTCATATAAAGTTTTCGTCCAAATCGATCAACCTTCAAACAATAAATCGCCATTTTCTCGGAACAATTGCACAAAGAAAACAATAACATATATCACGAAATTAATTTACAACCAAGAAAGATTCCCCACCAAAGGGGTAGGGGGAAATGAATATATTGCGTGATTTTGACATGGCGTGCTTAAAGTTCAAGTTTCGGGCTACCCTCCAAAAATCTCCTTCGCCATCTTTCAAGTAAATATCGCAGACCAGTCTCTCGAACCTAATCCTGGGCTTGGTTCTGAAAGTAATGGTGGGATCACCATGAAAACTGTGCTACGGATGCAGACTCAATTAACGTACACGGCAGCAAAATAAAGCGGACCTGTGTTACATCACAGCATTCAAGCAGATCGCAAGATATACATAACCAGCACAAGTCTTGCCTAGCCGCAAGGACATCTGAGACAAGATAGCGCACGGTAGGAGATATTGCCCAGCAGAGTGAAGCTCGGTAGTCCGCAAACTATATGAAGATCAACTATCACATTTATGTATCACTTTGGTCATCTCTGCATAGGCCAGGAACTCTTCATATACAGGCCCCAAAACAGTATGCTCACTTAGATTCCAAACTTCTCCAAAAGACATTTTGTCATGCGCACATATACCCGGCACCTACACCAAAGTGATGTATTTACCATTGACACCCATAAGATACTGTATGCTATACTCAGATATACCCGGCACCTACACCAAAGTGATGTATTTACCATTGACACCCATAAGATACTGTATGCTATGCTCACATATACCCGGCACCTACACCAAAGTGATGTATTTACCATTGACACCCATAAGATACTGTATGCTATGCTCACATATACCCGGCACCTACACCAAAGTGATGCATTTACCATTGACACCCATAAGATAATGTATGCTATGCTCACATATACCCGGCACCTACACCAAAGTGATGTATTTGCCATTGACACCCATAAGATACTGTATGCTATACTCAGATATACCCGGCACCTACACCAAAGTGATGTATTTACCATTGACACCCATAAGATACTGTATGCTATACTCAGATATACCCGGCACCTACACCAAAGTGATGTATTTACCATTGACACCCATAAGATACTGTATGCTATGCTCACATATACCCGGCACCTACACCAAAGTGATGTATTTACCATTGACACCCATAAGATACTGTATGCTATGCTCACATATACCCGGCACCTACACCAAAGTGATGCATTTACCATTGACACCCATAAGATAATGTATGCTATGCTCACATATACCCGGCACCTACACCAAAGTGATGTATTTGCCATTGACACCCATAAGATACTGTATGCTATACTCAGATATACCCGGCACCTACACCAAAGTGATGTATTTACCATTGACACCCATAAGATACTGTATGCTATGCTCACATATACCCGGCACCTACACCAAAGTGATGTATTTACCATTGACACCCATAAGATACTGTATGCTATGCTCACATATACCCGGCACCTACACCAAAGTGATGTATTTACCATTGACACCCATAAGATACTGTATGCTATGCTCACATATACCCGGCACCTACACCAAAGTGATGTATTTACCATTGACACCCATAAGATACTGTATGCTATGCGCACATATACCCGGCACCTACACCAAAGTGATGTATTTACCATTGACACCCATAAGATACTGTATGCTATACTCAGATATACCCGGCACCTACACGAAAGTGATGTATTTACCATTGACACCCATAAGATACTGTATGCTATGCTCACATATACCCGGCACCTACACCAAAGTGATGTATTTACCATTGACACCCATAAGATACTGTATGCTTTGCTCACATATACCCGGTATCTACACCAAAGTGATGTATTTACCATTGACACCCATAAGATACTGTATGCTATGCTCACATATACCCGGCACCTACACCAAAGTGATGTATTTACCATTGACACCCATAAGATACTGTATGCTATTCTCACATATACCCGGCACCTACACCAAAGTGATGTATTTACCATTGACACCCATAAGATACTGTATGCTATGCTCACATATACCCGGCACCTACACCAAAGTGATGTATTTACCATTGACACCCATAAGATACTGTATGCTATGCTCACATATACCCGGCACCTACACCAAAGTGATGTATTTACCATTGACACCCATAAGATACTGTATGCTATGCTCACATATACCCGGCACCTACACCAAAGTGATGTATTTACCATTGACACCCATAAGATACTGTATGCTATGCGCACATATACCCGGCACCTACACCAAAGTGAAGTATTTACCATTGACACCCATAAGATACTGTATGCTATACTCAGATATACCCGGCACCTACACAAAAGTGATGTATTTACCATTGACACCCATAAGATACTGTATGCTATGCTCACATATACCCGGCACCTACACCAAAGTGATGTATTTACCATTGACACCCATAAGATACTGTATGCTTTGCTCACATATACCCGGCACCTACACCAAAGTGATGTATTTACCATTGACACCCATGATACTGTGTGCTATTCGCACTTCAACTCGACACCTACACGAACGGTCCGTAGTTGGGTCTCCCTAAAGGGGCACCTGAAACTGCCTGAGGTTCACCGAATCTGCACTAGAATATTGACTGGCCATACCTATATAACAGGGTATTTACTTACTGAAAACTATTTGGGCTACAGTTTATGACTTTTTGTAAAGCACCACCTGCACGATAATCGTTAAATCGGCTAGTAATTCTAAATTAATATTTTATGCATGCATAATTATACCAAGGCAAACAAAAATATAATTTTGAATGGTTGCGAAATACAGTTAATTGTTGTTAACCATTGGAACCATAGAAAACAACTCCATGAAATTGTGTTTTCTGATAGCGTTAGTGTTGAATTGATCGCACCATCGCTGCGACCGTTCTACACAAAACAGTAGAATGTCGCTCGACCAACAAATTTCGTATTTTAAACGAGCTGCCTCTTTGCGTGTGCGGCCCCAGCTGAACAATGACAACAGGTGTTCAAGATAACACAGAGCCGAAATGTAATTATTACACCTAGACTCTGCGGGTAGGCTATTGTGCAGTTATTGTACGGCACCCACGGCTCGCTCTGTATTGTAGACCTCTACGAGTCAGATCTCTGGGTATGTAAATGTAAAATCCTTAGGAAAATGCTGTATAGACACGTTGTTATATCTTTAATAACGGCCATTTTGCATATTAAACGATGACAGATCCGTAAACCCTATAACAATGTTATTTGCGTTTACGCAGCCAAGCAATTCCATTAATAACTAGTTAGTAGCTGATGGTAGAATGCTTCTCGCCGCGTCGCGTATAAGGCGCGGTTTCCACTGCTCTTACACCTCCTCATCCACGTCAGAACACGAACACGATATAGTGAAAAAATAACATATTATTATGACGAAAACATGAAGAAAATTCTTATATTTTTTAAATGAAGCATAACAGACTATTTACACAATCTCGCATATGATTCCAGTTTAAAATATAAACTATCGGTAGAATATTATTTACTAAAATATCTCCCATATTTGTGTGCAAGGACGCGGACTGACAGAAGAATAAAAAACACGCAGTTTTTATTCAAAAACGTTTTACCGGAGTCGATAACGAAGTTCCTCCTCGGGGGGATTTCGTGTATTGGTTCTGGTTCGCTGAACTAAAGCTTGACATTTTTTTCAGACGCGTGAGTCAATTAAAAATTAAATATAAATTGTAACACCGAGTACATTTGAGAAGAAATAGATGCACAGCCTATGACTCTATGGATGTTTCTCGGGTATACATTGTGTTTCTGAGGCGGTATCAACCATGACCATAATAACGTTGATTTCGAAAATAGTCGCTCCACAGTGTTTTGTTTCAGACAAGCATGGAATGTGCGCCAATCAAAGACAGATATGACAGTGAAACTGTCCGACCTGTGTCGTCACAGTTCGCTTATGCCCGGTGCCCATGTCTTTTGCCGTGAGACAAGATGATGTGCGGTGACCAATCACAGCGTTTTCCGTCGCGGTGCTGCCGCGCGGCAAGAGTTAAGTCAAGTTCTGATTGGTCACCGCGCATCATCTTGCCGCGCGGCAAGAAACAACTGGGAATTATTTGAAATCAACTCTATAGAAACTTAAACTTTTAATGTATTTGGTATGCTTTGTGGATATGGAGTTGTTAAGTATGATCGTATTGTGCTTCCATCCATGTCGAAGTTTTTGATGTTAGCAGTAAGCCGAGGTTGAATCTATAAAGACTATTACAAGAAGAAAAAAAAAATTGTTGTTTGAAAAATTTGTTTTTAGTAAAATTGGGAGCGAATTTGTTACCGAATTGATACAAAAATGTACCACGAACTTATTTCCCATCCAAACCCTCTACACGTTCTCTTTTATGTAATCTTTCCCGCGTGCTTCTGTTTCCACAAGAAACAAATCAAGGATAACACTTGCACATATTTCACACCGCTTATACATTGCAGATGTTTTAGTGTTCAGTTCCCGGTTCGAGCTGGGTTTCTTTCTCTAGAATTGTCCTAAATCCGTCAGTAAAATACCAAACACCGTAAGAACACGACTAAGGGCCGGTATTTCAATGTCCAGTTAAAGTGTCAAGTAAATTTAACTGCCAGGTAAGCCCAGTTTTGTGTATTTCTATTGGCCGTTGTCATGGTGAAAACAATTTAACTGAAAAGTAGATTTTAACTGGATATTGAAATACCGGGCATAAAGAGAACGATTACTGTCGATCCATCCTAGCACAGATACCGAATAGCGTAATATTCCACTCTAAAACTCAGTCCTTTTTACCGAGAATTATCACATTAATGTGTAACTGAATTATTGTGTTATATTTTCTCATTGGTGCTACACAGCCTGGTAAGGAACAAAGGTTTTTGAGAATCTATGGTCTCATAATAAAAACTAACGTATAATGTACGGTACAACACAACAAAGGTATATAGAGGATATTTACACTTGACGTACCGTACCACGTACCCTCATTTCAGGCTACACCCCAGTAGAATGCTGTCATACAACCATGTTTGTAGTAGTGCCCCTTTACCAAACTATAAGCCGAGATTTGGCAATAGCCTCAGAACGAAATGGGGGAGGGTGAGGGGAGGTGGATCCCTCGGGAATTTCATCGAGCAAAACTTCAATTCTTCAAACCGTTGCATGGAATCCGAAAATTCGATTATCTTTATGGTGAGCTGTGACCTTTGTGATCAGAGCTATGCTATCGATACCAGCACGGATTTCGCAATCGCATTCCGATCTTTCTTTTCAAAAATATTTCTTCCCGTCATATTGTTTCATTTGTAGGTGCCAGCAAAAAGTGAAATTGCCAACATAAATCACTTTCCAAAAGCGAAGGCATACCTTCTTTCATAAAATAAACTTTTTAAAAAATCAAGGAAACTGTGTCTCGAAAGTATTGTAACTGTGTTTTGTTTTCGTCCTCGCAAAACTCGAAAAAGTTGTGAAAAGTGATGGAAATTGAGTTTATAGAAGGCGTCGGATCAGAACAGAGGAGCATATGAATATAGTTGAGAAAGTTTAGGGCGGGCTCTGATCTATAATACAACATTGAAATTCCCATCCGAGAATATGGCCGCCCCGCCTCAGCGGAGGGAATAAGTTTATCAAAATAATGTGGCTTGTGATCGCGGGCGTAAATCACGGCGTTCAAGTGCGCCAACGCAGCGCAGCGGCAGTATAGCGTCCGATTACGCGGAGTGCGCCGCCATATTTCCCAGGGAGGAGAGAGCTATTAAGGGATTATCATGCTCGCCCGAGCCCGGCTTGTGTTCGGAGTCAAAACTGCTCAAGTGGCACATCCAAACTTGTAATAGACTTACATTCTGCGACGCAACTTGCAAACTCACGACGTATCTTCAGAAAACAAGCAACATAAACTACACAATCTGTCCAACTATTGATTATGTCAAAACGAAGTATGATACACTAAAGTCAATTCGCCTTATATCTTTCAGAGACAACGTAACAAAACCCTATAGACTTCTTGTGGTTCCGAGTGCAGCCTATCCTCACAGGGTTCGAGGCCCATAATGCAACGCACGCAACCATATCAGCTAAGGCCGTTACTTCTAGTACACCGACTGCCATTGTATTCGAGTATTGCCATTTGCCATTTAAATAAAACATAAGCATTGATTGTGCCACTGCAGTTATTGAAACAACCCATAAAACATCGGTTGGACAAGTGGAACGAGCAGTGTAATTACGTAATGCGCGTGGCAGCCATATTGTGAGCCAAAACGACATGCTTTGTTTACTTTCGACTGAAAACTTCATTGTTGAAAAGTTCAGCGTGGTGTTGAGTTGTTCTACTGTTCTCCTACGTTAAACAAGTAACTAGAAACTCTCTTGTTTTGTTCTCTCTTTTTGTGATTTAATGGTACAAATAATTACTTTTCATAAACTTTGTTGGGTTATACAGAAATGTTGAAACACTCATATTTCGTAATAAGCAAAAGCATATTCGCCTGCTATTGACAGCTAAAATTGACACATCTTGCCCACCATTATGGCACATCACGTTAATTCTCCCTATAGAGCACTCAAAATACACTAGACGCATTCTGGTGGCAAGAAAATAAACTTCTATTAGGAGTGGTCTAGCTGTCAATTTTCATTGTTGTTGTATTGTTATTATTCATCAATGGCGCTGAAAGGAGGTTGCTTAGCAGCGCTATCTATGTTAGTTTTGAGTCCTCTATAGGGCACTAGCAACTCCGAAAGACAACAATGGAAAAAATGAATTGAACTGATGGACAAACAATCGGCTGTCAAAATAATAAAATTGCAACAATAGAAATAAAAACAAGTGTAGCAATAGTAACTGCTCGCCATTTAAAACTTTTAATGCTAGACAACGACTAAGTGAAAGTTTTGTATGCGTATTTGTTTGTTTTTTGTTTTGTTTTCAAAAATCAGACAAAATTATTTTTTGACAGCTTGTTGTTTGTTCATCGATTCAATTCATTTGTTTCATTGTTGTCTTTTGGTGTTGCTAGTGCCCTATAGCATATTGGATGATTTGGGTTGGTTGTAAATTGTTATAGGTACAATAGATATTCTTTAAAACCTATTTATTGAATACATCAATCATAAAATAATGAAAACAAACTACTCAAAAACAAGAAAAGCAATGTAACATTCAAAACTCTCTTATGGCGTTTTCCAATGTACTGCACACAGTGCGCACTGGAGTGTCTATATTGTTGTTCTAATTTTTGAAGGCACACTCAGTGTGGTCTAGTGCAACCATCTGAAAACACCATTTGTGATGTTCTTCTAGTTTTACTTGGGATTCTTGAGATGGTTACAGTGTTTATATTTCAGGTAACGCCATTACGAACAATGTACACATCCTTTTCCTCTCGGCAAGGATGTTTACGACTGATATAACAGGAACTAAAACAGTAGAGCCAAATGAAGAGTGCAAATCTAAAACAAACACATGTATAATCTCTAATAAATTCAAATGTTGCCTTCAAAACATCTGAGGCTATATTATTGTTGCATTAGGCTATATTGTTATATGCATTTCGAAAACAAGCTATTCACAGGAGAAACACAATTTATTAAATTATAAACAACAGGGTACATGTATTCTTCATAAAATTTCCTAAGTAACTAACTTTTAACATTTTAACATAAGATTGGACAAAAGCATAAAGGTTGGGAATTCGGCAAGACAATACATATAACATGAGGAAAAAAAGTTGAAAAAACCTCTTCGGGGGAACAAGCTATAAGCTGCATTGTTATAGGTTGTTATTGTTATATATAGGCTATATTATATTATTATTGGATAGTTTCAAACTATTCGTCAAATCCTGCCCAAGGACTGCTACCTTATCGTGGTGGGCAGGTTTGCGTGCTTTGTTGATCCCGAGAGCTGTGCCGTTGGAAGCGTATGCTTCTGGTAGGGCCACCCTAGCCGGACTGGTCAAGGAGGAGAAGTCAGACGAAATGCAGTCCACACCCCAATCCCCTTTCCTCCCCTATCTTCTTTCCTCACGCGCCCTCCTACTTGCCCCTTTCCTCCAAAAAGCCCCCAATTTCATCTTCATTATCACCTACTCATCGTCTTGATTAGCCAAGTTGCAAAAATATAAGACGTTAAGCCCAAATATCAATCAATCATTATTCGTCAAATGTAAATAAAATATATGGGTGTGTATAAATATGTTGTTCATATTACTACTACGTATTGGAATACGAAAACAAGTAGGAATTATCAACACTAATTTCTGATGCAAGTATGAAAAAATTCTATTTTTTGAAACTCGTTTGATATTTTGCTTTATTGAGTTACTTTAGTCTCACAACTCATCAGTACTTGAAAATTATATTGTTATAACTCTTCAGTAAGACTTTCTCAATTCGCAATGCATAATTGCTCTTCACACATACATGGCAGACGGCTGGATGAGGAACTGAAGATCAGTTAGAATTGAGAGAGGAAAGACTGACACCTCCAATATTAAAACACGTGAAATAAGCGTTTCTTAGTAATATCTCAAGAACGCCACCCAACATTGAAAAAGCGACGAATACGCCTAATTTGGGTTCTTTTCTTAACAAGAAAAGATGTTTGTAGTAATTTAAGCTGGTGTTTTTAAAGTTCAATAAAAATTACAATAATAACTACAAACTAACAAATATTTTTCATAAAGTATTAAGTTCAAACGAAACCAAATTAGGAGTATTCGTCACAATTGTTCAATGTTGCAGGGTGGAGTTCTTGAGATATTACCAAGAACGCTAATTTCGCATGGTTTTTTAATATTGGAATTGGCAGTAGTCTTTCCTCTGTTGGTATTGAACCTAAATCGCATAATATGGTGCACAATACATTAAACTCAGTATTAGATAGACATGATGTATATTTTCATACTCTAACGCAAAATCGATAAAATAAATTAAAAAAATTAAATATAAGACTTTTAACTCTTTAAAGATCAAAAACATTTACATAGGATTTTAAAAAATGTTGCAATTTCCATCAGCATGGTAAAAGGTATGCAAATTTGGTTCTGTTGATTTACCGAGTAAATATTTTTGTAAGCGTTCAGTATTGCGGCAAAACACTTCACCAGATGATAAAAAATAAAACAATGGAGAACTCAGCTAAAAATGATCCAAAACTGGCAATTTAATAAAAAAGTAAAACTACGATTTTTTACACATGACAATTCTTTCACATATTGGTGGATAGTTGATTAGTTGATTGATTATAGAGATTGGTTTCTACAGAATATATTCTAGATAGTCCAGGAATAGTATGTAGTTTCTTGCGTTGTTTGTTATCAGGCGCTTACACGAGCAATGTATTGCTGGATACGCACATGTTCCATGGTGCGTTAGATGACATTAAATTAACACCGCTAGCAATAATTGCTCGAGGTAGGTGTTTGCTCTACTTTGCAGCAATACTGCCCACATTTGACAAATGAGTGATCAGTTTAATGTTATGTGGACATTTTCGTTCAAACAAAAACTGGGCCATATAAGTGAAGATACATTGATCAAATTGCATTATTGCTGGCAATAAAGATTGCTCGTGTAAGAACCCCTAAGTCTACGGATAGTTTCAGTTGGAAATTTATGTATGTCATAATGGAGTGTATAAATAATCATGCGATGGTAATAGGTAAAGAGCCAAAGGCTACGTCAAGACGTTTTCTTATGAATAAAGCTAGGCCTACGTGTTAGTGAAGGAACTCTGGTATGTTCAATCCACATAGAAGCTTGTGGACGGTCCAAATTTCAACTTAATCGGACTCTTCGTTCGACGTGCTATCGCGAAACATAAAAACAAACAAAAAACAAACAAGTAAAACGAGTGCCAAAAATGTAGAATGGAAACGGAAATGGAAATGGAAATAAAAATGGCCCACAAGATATTTTATAATTATTAAAAATTTAAAACAATCATGTGAAACTATTTATGGTGAAGCGTATTTAATAGATAGTAGGCCTATATATCTCCCATACGTAAACAAAAGCTTAAAGCTACATCGCTCACAGAGTCACTCATCCTTGACCGTTGTACAACTCTCATATAAAGCGCGCGTGAAGCTCGAACGATCTATCGCTTTAAAGCACCGCGATAATATTGTGTATCGAAAGCCAACATCGAACCCAATAACCGCGAGGCTCGACTTTGTTGCCCAACATTTTAATGGGATGAATTTCACAGATCAATCAACTGACCGCCACATTCATCTACTCTGTTCAAAATGACTCGTCAATTATTTATATTTCCATCAGAATACGGGCAGGGCATGCATGCATTGCGAGATACACAATTCAGGTGTAATTAGTTAAGCGTCCGGCTTAGAGGCGAACCGACAATAGCACACTAGCATTAGCACAATATGGACGTAATTATTATCAATGGACGGTGGATTAACAAATATCTGGACGTGAAGCGAAGTTTCCTCCGTGCACACTCCAGCGAAGTTCGGGAACTAACTAGGTACTAATGGGAGTAACGAAGTTAGAGCAAAGACAAAACAAGGCCTCGTGCTGGGTTGGTTCATGATTGATTAGCGAAACGGGAGCGAGGGAACGAAAATCAATCCAAACAACAAATAGACCGATTTGTTGGTTCTATAGGGGGTGTGTCAACATTTGAGGCAGCGAGTGCCAGTCCGAAAAATACTTTCAAGTAAAGGGAATGCGTAGGGTATTGAATGAGATGAGATGAGATGAAGAGGGTTGTGCTGCGTTCAGAGTAGGCTGACACATTGAAGCCAAGCGAGCTAGAGCCTGGGACAGGCGTCTTGAACCTGTAATTATTCCAAATGGAAGTTTCAGACATTTACACTGACACTAACAGAGACACAAACCGATAAATAACGTAACATAATATCATTGATTGCAAACCCAAACCCACGCACCAACTCACCCGGCACCCACAACCCCCAAAACATCGCCTTCTGTCACGACCACAGCATTCCGACATAAAGATCGCCACGCCCACCCGAAGACCACAGCGCGACCAACGTGAACACTCCGGTCGAGCCTGGTCGCGTAACGGAATGCAACCCAAGCCATAGCGTAGCAGCACTTACAGGGCCGGTGTTTCAATGTCCGGTCGAGCCCGGTCACGTTACGGAATGCAACCCAAGCCATAGCGTAGCAGCACTTACTGACACACTGATACAACACTTTGCCACATAGTAGATACTCGAAACTTATACCTTATCCCGTGCTTGGTATTATTATTGAAACGTATAATTGTACCGCACACAGTAACAGTATTGCTCGCTGACAACATTAGAATAATTCTGTTTTTGCCCTTACTTTCTACCATAAGTCCATACAGCCTAGTCCGAACTTCATATTATGTTTTATGCAGGTTCATTATGAGTTCGTATTCAGCCTCTATCTCATTATGTCTACTATCTGCATGGTGCGAATTATCGGTTTGGCAGAGAGGGAGATGTCCCAACAACACTTACGTGGCTCAAATGGAGTCTGGGGCAAAGCCTCAGCCGCCGGATGCTATATTTTATTTATGTATGGTATTTTCATCCTAAGACGTTCTTTAAAGAGATATGAAGTCTTTTTTTGAAAAGAAATTTAAAAGGTCATTAACATATTTTAATTCTTGCTCATTTCTCAGTGATTCCTTACATCCCAATGAAAACCCTCAGTATCCCAAGTATCCAACGCAACCCAGACTTTGAAAAACGCTCCTCGAAAGGTCTGGTGCGCATTTTCATCCTTATATGACCTAACGTTAATGCATTTTCAATTTTTTTTAATTATAATACATAGTACAAACTATAGTTATTTAGAAACACAATAATGAGACGCAATATTTATGAGCATAGCGATAAGGTCGATTGATATGAGAGGAGTATGGATGGGGATTTAGGCAAGGATGCTAAGTAAAATATAATGCAGGGATGAAATTAGCAGAAGGGGGTATACCCCCCTGGTAAATTCGCACCCTGACTGTATTTTAAGAACACACGGAACCTGACGACGGTCATTCCAGAAAACACGTGCGCGGTAGAGTCAAGATGGGAGGAAACAGATGCTTCAAACCGTCACGAAGTTGGCGACACAACCTTTGGAATTTGTTTTTCATTTCATTGAAATATTATTTTAATGTGATTGTTTATAACTACATACAATATTCTATTCCAACATATAACTAATATTTGAAGGCCCACAAATTTTGTATGAGTTAATATTGTTATGAATGATGATAAATGATAATGATGCTTAGCTATGGGCAACAGAAAACGAGGCAACCGTTGTACCAAAATAAAAATAAATTATAATAATTATAAGATTCCCAACACGTAAAGCCAACATTAACGTTTATAAATATGTACACAACAGAATAACCATATCGCCTCTTTCTATACCAGCACACTAAAATATAACGGGCAATAAAAAAAATTAAACTTGATAAAACATAAAAAACCTTAAAGAATAAAAACTTGTGACTGACTCAACGACACTTTTTTCAAGTAAAATCCCCCCGCGAACCAAACCCAGTTGCATTATGGTGCTCTACCGTAATGTGCCAACCTCCCACAGCTTACCCTGCATGCTGCTATCTCTGTTATCTCTGTGAATTCGCTCCGTGTCTGTGATCGGCATCCGTTGCAAAACTCAATGCTCAACCGCAATTTGCATAAACCGAACATTCCCAACCTGTATAACAACGACACGAGCTTTTAAATAAACATGAAAAATCGATTACACAAACTACCCCCGCGTCAAAGTTATGAAGACGAGCGAGCCGCCCAGAGCTGTGATGCAACATACGTCACCGCCTCGTTGACAGACAACATGAGCGAGCAGGGTGTTGTGGTAACCGAGCACTGCCTGGCTGCGTGGTGAAGGTGACAACATTGGGGGGGTTATTAAGACGAGCGAGCCGCCCAGAGCAGTGATGCAACATACGTCACCGCCTCGTTGACAGACAACATGAGCGAGCAGGGTGTTGTGGTAACCGAGCACTGCCTGGCTGCGTGGTGAAGGTGACAACATTGGGGGGGTTATTAAGACGAGCGAGCCGCCCAGAGCAGTGATGCAACATACGTCACCGCCTCGTTGACAGACAACATGAGCGAGCAGGGTGTTGTGGTAACCGAGCACTCGGGGCCTGGCTGCGTGGTGAAGGTGACAACATTGGGGGGGTTATTAAGACGAGCGAGCCGCCCAGAGCAGTGATGCAACATACGTCACCGCCTCGTTGACAGACAACATGAGCGAGCAGGGTGTTGTGGTAACCGAGCACTGCCTGGCTGCGTGGTGAAGGTGACAACATTGGGGGGGTTATTAAGACGAGCGAGCCGCCCAGAGCAGTGATGCAACATACGTCACCGCCTCGTTGACAGACAACATGAGCGAGCAGGGTGTTGTGGTAACCGAGCACTGCCTGGCTGCGTGGTGAAGGTGACAACATTGGGGGGGTTATTAAGACGAGCGAGCCGCCCAGAGCAGTGATGCAACATACGTCACCGCCTCGTTGACAGACAACATGAGCGAGCAGGGTGTTGTGGTAACCGAGCACTGCCTGGCTGCGTGGTGAAGGTGACAACATTGGGAGGGTTATTAAGACGAGCGAGCCGCCCAGAGCAGTGATGCAACATACGTCACCGCCTCGTTGACAGACAACATGAGCGAGCAGGGTGTTGTGGTAACCGAGCACTGCCTGGCTGCGTGGTGAAGGTGACAACATTGGGGGGGTTATTAAGACGAGCGAGCCGCCCAGAGCAGTGATGCAACATACGTCACCGCCTCGTTGACAGACAACATGAGCGAGCAGGGTGTTGTGGTAACCGAGCACTGCCTGGCTGCGTGGTGAAGGTGACAACATTGGGGGGGTTATTAAGACGAGCGAGCCGCCCAGAGCAGTGATGCAACATACGTCACCGCCTCGTTGACAGACAACATGAGCGAGCAGGTTGTTGTGGTAACCGAGCACTGCCTGGCTGCGTGGTGAAGGTGACAACATTGGGGGGGTTATTAAGACGAGCGAGCCGCCCAGAGCAGTGATGCAACATACGTCACCGCCGTCGTTGACAGACAACATGAGCGAGCAGGGTGTTGTGGTAACCGAGCACTGCCTGGCTGCGTGGTGAAGGTGACAACATTGGGAGGGTTATAAAGACGAGCGAGCCGCCCAGAGCAGTGATGCAACATACGTCACCGCCTCGTTGACAGACAACATGAGCGAGCAGGGTGTTGTGGTAACCGAGCACTGCCTGGCTGCGTGGTGAAGGTGACAACATTGGGGGGGTTATTAAGACGAGCGAGCCGCCCAGAGCAGTGATGCAACATACGTCACCGCCTCGTTGACAGACAACATGAGCGAGCAGGGTGTTGTGGTAACCGAGCACTGCCTGGCTGCGTGGTGAAGGTGACAACATTGGGGGGGTTATTAAGACGAGCGAGCCGCCCAGAGCAGTGATGCAACATACGTCACCGCCTCGTTGACAGACAACATGAGCGAGCAGGGTGTTGTGGTAACCGAGCACTGCCTGGCTGCGTGGTGAAGGTGACAACATTGGGGGGGTTATTAAGACGAGCGAGCCGCCCAGAGCAGTGATGCAACATACGTCACCGCCTCGTTGACAGACAACATGAGCGAGCAGGGTGTTGTGGTAACCGAGCACTGCCTGGCTGCGTGGGGTGAAGGTGACAACATTGGGGGGGTTATTAAGACGAGCGAGCCGCCCAGAGCAGTGATGCAACATACGTCACCGCCTCGTTGACAGACAACATGAGCGAGCAGGGTGTTGTGGTAACCGAGCACTGCCTGGCTGCGTGGTGAAGGTGACAACATTGGGGGGGTTATTAAGACGAGCGAGCCGCCCAGAGCAGTGATGCAACATACGTCACCGCCTCGTTGACAGACAACATGAGCGAGCAGGGTGTTGTGGTAACCGAGCACTGCCTGGCTGCGTGGTGAAGGTGACAACATTGGGGGGGTTATTAAGACGAGCGAGCCGCCCAGAGCAGTGAGTCAACATACGTCACCGCCTCGTTGACAGACAACATGAGCGAGCAGGGTGTTGTGGTAACCGAGCACTGCCTGGCTGCGTGGTGAAGGTGACAACATTGGGGGGGTTATTAAGACGAGCGAGCCGCCCAGAGCAGTGATGCAACATACGTCACCGCCTCGTTGACAGACAACATGAGCGAGCAGGGTGTTGTGGTAACCGAGCACTGCCTGGCTGCGTGGTGAAGGTGACAACATTGGGGGGGTTATTAAGACGAGCGAGCCGCCCAGAGCTGTGATGCAACATACGTCACCGCCTCGTTGACAGACAACATGAGCGAGCAGGGTGTTGTGGTAACCGAGCACTGCCTGGCTGCGTGGTGAAGGTGACAACATTGGGGGGGTTATTAAGACGAGCGAGCCGCCCAGAGCAGTGATGCAACATACGTCACCGCCTCGTTGACAGACAACATGAGCGAGCAGGGTGTTGTGGTAACCGAGCACTGCCTGGCTGCGTGGTGAAGGTGACAACATTGGGGGGGTTATTAAGACGAGCGAGCCGCCCAGAGCAGTGATGCATCATACGTCACCGCCGTCGTTGACAGACAACATGAGCGAGCAGGGTGTTGTGGTAACCGAGCAACGCCTGGCTGCGTGGTGAAGGTGACAACATTGGGAGGGTTATTAAGACGAGCGAGCCGCCCAGAGCAGTGATGCAACATACGTCACCGCCTCGTTGACAGACAACATGAGCGAGCAGGGTGTTGTGGTAACCGAGCACTGCCTGGCTGCGTGGTGAAGGTGACAACATTGGGGGGGTTATTAAGACGAGCGAGCCGCCCAGAGCAGTGATGCACATACGTCACCGCCTCGTTGACAGACAACATAAGCGAGCAGGGTGTTATGGTAACCGAGCACTGCCTGGCTGCGTGGTGAAGGTGACAACATTGGGGGGGTTATTAAGACGAGCGAGCCGCCCAGAGCTGTGATGCAACATACGTCACCGCCTCGTTGACAGACAACATGAGCGAGCAGGGTGTTGTGGTAACCGAGCACTGCCTGGCTGCGTGGTGAAGGTGACAACATTGGGGGGGTTATTAAGACGAGCGAGCCGCCCAGAGCAGTGATGCACATACGTCACCGCCTCGTTGACAGACAACATGAGCGAGCAGGGTGTTGTGGTAACCGAGCACTGCCTGGCTGCGTGGTGAAGGTGACAACATTGGGGGGGTTATTAAGACGAGCGAGCCGCCCAGAGCAGTGATGCAACATACGTCACCGCCTCGTTGACAGACAACATGAGCGAGCAGGGTGTTGTGGTAACCGAGCACTGCCTGGCTGCGTGGTGAAGGTGACAACATTGGGGGGGTTATTAAGACGAGCGAGCCGCCCAGAGCAGTGATGCAACATACGTCACCGCCTCGTTGACAGACAACATGAGCGAGCAGGGTGTTGTGGTAACCGAGCACTGCCTGGCTGCGTGGTGAAGGTGACAACATTGGGGGGGTTATTAAGACGAGCGAGCCGCCCAGAGCAGTGATGCAACATACGTCACCGCCTCGTTGACAGACAACATGAGCGAGCAGGGTGTTGTGGTAACCGAGCACTGCCTGGCTGCGTGGTGAAGGTGACAACATTGGGGGGGTTATTAAGACGAGCGAGCCGCCCAGAGCAGTGATGCAACATACGTCACCGCCTCGTTGACAGACAACATGAGCGAGCAGGGTGTTGTGGTAACCGAGCACTGCCTGGCTGCGTGGTGAAGGTGACAACATTGGGGGGGTTATTAAGACGAGCGAGCCGCCCAGAGCTGTGATGCAACATACGTCACCGCCTCGTTGACAGACAACATGAGCGAGCAGGGTGTTGTGGTAACCGAGCACTGCCTGGCTGCGTGGTGAAGGTGACAACATTGGGGGGGTTATTAAGACGAGCGAGCCGCCCAGAGCAGTGATGCAACATACGTCACCGCCTCGTTGACAGACAACATGAGCGAGCAGGGTGTTGTGGTAACCGAGCACTGCCTGGCTGCGTGGTGAAGGTGACAACATTGGGGGGGTTATTAAGACGAGCGAGCCGCCCAGAGCTGTGATGCAACATACGTCACCGCCTCGTTGACAGACAACATGAGCGAGCAGGGTGTTGTGGTAACCGAGCACTGCCTGGCTGCGTGGTGAAGGTGACAACATTGGGAGGGTTATTAAGACGAGCGAGCCGCTCAGAGCAGTGATGCAACATACGTCACCGCCTCGTTGACAGACAACATGAGCGAGCAGGGTGTTGTGGTAACCGAGCACTGCCTGGCTGCGTGGTGAAGGTGACAACATTGGGGGGGTTATTAAGACGAGCGAGCCGCCCAGAGCAGTGATGCAACATACGTCACCGCCTCGTTGACAGACAACATGAGCGAGCAGGGTGTTGTGGTAACCGAGCACTGCCTGGCTGCGTGGTGAAGGTGACAACATTGGGGGGGTTATTAAGACGAGCGAGCCGCCCAGAGCAGTGATGCAACATACGTCACCGCCTCGTTGACAGACAACATGAGCGAGCAGGGTGTTGTGGTAACCGAGCACTGCCTGGCTGCGTGGTGAAGGTGACAACATTGGGAGGGTTATTAAGACGAGCGAGCCGCCCAGAGCAGTGATGCAACATACGTCACCGCCTCGTTGACAGACAACATGAGCGAGCAGGGTGTTGTGGTAACCGAGCACTGCCTGGCTGCGTGGTGAAGGTGACAACATTGGGGGGGTTATTAAGACGAGCGAGCCGCTCAGAGCAGTGATGCAACATACGTCACCGCCTCGTTGACAGACAACATGAGCGAGCAGGGTGTTGTGGTAACCGAGCACTGCCTGGCTGCGTGGTGAAGGTGACAACATTGGGGGGGTTATTAAGACGAGCGAGCCGCCCAGAGCAGTGATGCAACATACGTCACCGCCTCGTTGACAGACAACATGAGCGAGCAGGGTGTTGTGGTAACCGAGCACTGCCTGGCTGCGTGGTGAAGGTGACAACATTGGGGGGGTTATAAAGACGAGCGAGCCGCCAAGAGCAGTGATGCAACATACGTCACCGCCTCGTTGACAGACAACATGAGCGAGCAGGGTGTTGTGGTAACCGAGCACTGCCTGGCTGCGTGGTGAAGGTGACAACATTGGGGGGGTTATTAAGACGAGCGAGCCGCCCAGAGCAGTGATGCAACATACGTCACCGCCTCGTTGACAGACAACATGAGCGAGCAGGGTGTTGTGGTAACCGAGCACTGCCTGGCTGCGTGGTGAAGGTGACAACATTGGGGGGGTTATTAAGACGAGCGAGCCGCCCATTAAGACGAGCGAGCCGCCCATTAAGACGAGCGAGCCGCCCAGAGCAGTGATGCAACATACGTCACCGCCTCGTTGACAGACAACATGAGCGAGCAGGGTGTTGTGGTAACCGAGCACTGCCTGGCTGCGTGGTGAAGGTGACAACATTGGGGGGGTTATTAAGACGAGCGAGCCGCCCAGAGCTGTGATGCAACATACGTCACCGCCTCGTTGACAGACAACATGAGCGAGCAGGGTGTTGTGGTAACCGAGCACTGCCTGGCTGCGTGGTGAAGGTGACAACATTGGGAGGGTTATTAAGACGAGCGAGCCGCCCAGAGCAGTGATGCAACATGCGTCACCGCCTCGTTGACAGACAACATGAGCGAGCAGGGTGTTGTGGTAACCGAGCACTGCCTGGCTGCGTGGGGTGAAGGTGACAACATTGGGGGGGTTATTAAGACGAGCGAGCCGCCCAGAGCAGTGATGCAACATACGTCACCGCCTCGTTGACAGACAACATGAGCGAGCAGGGTGTTGTGGTAACCGAGCACTGCCTGGCTGCGTGGTGAAGGTGACAACATTGGGGGGGTTATTAAGACGAGCGAGCCGCCCAGAGCAGTGATGCAACATACGTCACCGCCTCGTTGACAGACAACATGAGCGAGCAGGGTGTTGTGGTAACCGAGCACTGCCTGGCTGCGTGGTGAAGGTGACAACATTGGGGGGGTTATTAAGACGAGCGAGCCGCCCAGAGCAGTGATGCATCATACGTCACCGCCTCGTTGACAGACAACATGAGCGAGCAGGGTGTTGTGGTAACCGAGCACTGTCTGGCTGCGTGGTGAAGGTGACAACATTGGGGGGGTTATTAAGACGAGCGAGCCGCCCAGAGCAGTGATGCAACATACGTCACCGCCTCGTTGACAGACAACATGAGCGAGCAGGGTGTTGTGGTAACCGAGCACTGCCTGGCTGCGTGGTGAAGGTGACAACATTGGGGGGGTTATTAAGACGAGCGAGCCGCCCAGAGCTGTGATGCAACATACGTCACCGCCTCGTTGACAGACAACATGAGCGAGCAGGGTGTTGTGGTAACCGAGCACTGCCTGGCTGCGTGGTGAAGGTGACAACATTGGGGGGGTTATTAAGACGAGCGAGCCGCCCAGAGCAGTGATGCAACATACGTCACCGCTTCGTTGACAGACAACATGAGCGAGCAGGGTGTTGTGGTAACCGAGCACTGCCTGGCTGCGTGATGAAGGTGACAACATTGGGGGGGTTATTAAGACGAGCGAGCCGCCCAGAGCAGTGATGCAACATACGTCACCGCCTCGTTGACAGACAACATGAGCGAGCAGGGTGTTGTGGTAACCGAGCACTGCCTGGCTGCGTGGTGAAGGTGACAACATTGGGGGGGTTATTAAGACGAGCGAGCCGCCCATTAAGACGAGCGAGCCGCCCATTAAGACGAGCGAGCCGCCCAGAGCAGTGATGCAACATACGTCACCGCCTCGTTGACAGACAACATGAGCGAGCAGGGTGTTGTGGTAACCGAGCACTGCCTGGCTGCGTGGTGAAGGTGACAACATTGGGGGGGTTATTAAGACGAGCGAGCCGCCCAGAGCTGTGATGCAACATACGTCACCGCCTCGTTGACAGACAACATGAGCGAGCAGGGTGTTGTGGTAACCGAGCACTGCCTGGCTGCGTGGTGAAGGTGACAACATTGGGAGGGTTATTAAGACGAGCGAGCCGCCCAGAGCAGTGATGCAACATGCGTCACCGCCTCGTTGACAGACAACATGAGCGAGCAGGGTGTTGTGGTAACCGAGCACTGCCTGGCTGCGTGGGGTGAAGGTGACAACATTGGGGGGGTTATTAAGACGAGCGAGCCGCCCAGAGCAGTGATGCAACATACGTCACCGCCTCGTTGACAGACAACATGAGCGAGCAGGGTGTTGTGGTAACCGAGCACTGCCTGGCTGCGTGGTGAAGGTGACAACATTGGGGGGGTTATTAAGACGAGCGAGCCGCCCAGAGCAGTGATGCAACATACGTCACCGCCTCGTTGACAGACAACATGAGCGAGCAGGGTGTTGTGGTAACCGAGCACTGCCTGGCTGCGTGGTGAAGGTGACAACATTGGGGGGGTTATTAAGACGAGCGAGCCGCCCAGAGCAGTGATGCATCATACGTCACCGCCTCGTTGACAGACAACATGAGCGAGCAGGGTGTTGTGGTAACCGAGCACTGTCTGGCTGCGTGGTGAAGGTGACAACATTGGGGGGGTTATTAAGACGAGCGAGCCGCCCAGAGCAGTGATGCAACATACGTCACCGCCTCGTTGACAGACAACATGAGCGAGCAGGGTGTTGTGGTAACCGAGCACTGCCTGGCTGCGTGGTGAAGGTGACAACATTGGGGGGGTTATTAAGACGAGCGAGCCGCCCAGAGCTGTGATGCAACATACGTCACCGCCTCGTTGACAGACAACATGAGCGAGCAGGGTGTTGTGGTAACCGAGCACTGCCTGGCTGCGTGGTGAAGGTGACAACATTGGGGGGGTTATTAAGACGAGCGAGCCGCCCAGAGCAGTGATGCAACATACGTCACCGCTTCGTTGACAGACAACATGAGCGAGCAGGGTGTTGTGGTAACTGAGCACTGCCTGGCTGCGTGGTGAAGGTGACAACATTGGGGGGGTTATTAAGACGAGCGAGCCGCCCAGAGCAGTGATGCAACATACGTCACCGCCTCGTTGACAGACAACATGAGCGAGCAGGGTGTTGTGGTAACCGAGCACTGCCTGGCTGCGTGGTGAAGGTGACAACATTGGGGGGGGGGTATTAAGACGAGCGAGCCGCCCAGAGCAGTGATGCAACATACGTCACCGCCTCGTTGACAGACAACATGAGCGAGCAGGGTGTTGTGGTAAGCGAGCACTGCCTGGCTGCGTGGTGAAGGTGACAACATTGGGAGGGTTATTAAGACGAGCGAGCCGCCCAGAGCAGTGATGCAACATACGTCACCGCCTCGTTGACAGACAACATGAGCGAGCAGGGTGTTGTGGTTACCGAGCACTGCCTGGCTGCGTGGTGAAGGTGACAACATTGGGGGGGTTATTAAGACGAGCGAGCCGCCCAGAGCAGTGATGCAACATACGTCACCGCCTCGTTGACAGACAACATGAGCGAGCAGGGTGTTGTGGTAACCGAGCACTGCCTGACTGCGTGGTGAAGGTGACAACATTGGGGGGGTTATTAAGACGAGCGAGCCGCTCAGAGCAGTGATGCAACATACGTCACCGCCTCGTTGACAGACAACATGAGCGAGCAGGGTGTTGTGGTAACCGAGCACTGCCTGGCTGCGTGGTGAAGGTGACAACATTGGGGGGGTTATTAGGACGAGCGAGCCGCCCAGAGCTGTGATGCAACATACGTCACCGCCTCGTTGACAGACAACATGAGCGAGCAGGGTGTTGTGGTAACCGAGCACTGCCTGGCTGCGTGGTGAAGGTGACAACATTGGGGGGGTTATTAAGACGAGCGAGCCGCTCAGAGCAGTGATGCATCATACGTCACCGCCGTCGTTGACAGACAACATGAGCGAGCAGGGTGTTGTGGTTACCGAGCACTGCCTGGCTGCGTGGTGAAGGTGACAACATTGGGGGGGTTATTAAGACGAGCGAGCCGCCCAGAGCAGTGATGCAACATACGTCACCGCCTCGTTGACAGACAACATGAGCGAGCAGGGTGTTGTGGTAACCGAGCACTGCCTGGCTGCGTGGTGAAGGTGACAACATTGGGGGGGTTATTAAGACGAGCGAGCCGCCCAGAGCAGTGATGCAACATACGTCACCGCCTCGTTGACAGACAACATGAGCGAGCAGGGTGTTGTGGTAACCGAGCACTGCCTGGCTGCGTGGTGAAGGTGACAACATTGGGAGGGTTATTAAGACGAGCGAGCCGCCCAGAGCAGTGATGCAACATACGTCACCGCCTCGTTGACAGACAACATGAGCGAGCAGGGTGTTGTGGTAACCGAGCACTGCCTGGCTGCGTGGTGAAGGTGACAACATTGGGGGGGTTATTAAGACGAGCGAGCCGCCCAGAGCAGTGATGCAACATACGTCACCGCCTCGTTGACAGACAACATGAGCGAGCAGGGTGTTGTGGTAACCGAGCACTGCCTGGCTGCGTGGTGAAGGTGACAACATTGGGGGGGTTATTAAGACGAGCGAGCCGCCCAGAGCAGTGATGCAACATACGTCACCGCCTCGTTGACAGACAACATGAGCGAGCAGGTTGTTGTGGTAACCGAGCACTGCCTGGCTGCGTGGTGAAGGTGACAACATTGGGCGGGTTATTAAGACGAGCGAGCCGCCCAGAGCAGTGATGCAACATACGTCACCGCCTCGTTGACAGACAACATGAGCGAGCAATGTGTTGTGGTAACCGAGCACTGCCTGGCTGCGTGGTGAAGGTGACAACATTGGGGGGGTTATTAAGACGAGCGAGCCGCCCATTAAGACGAGCGAGCCGCCCATTAAGACGAGCGAGCCGCCCAGAGCAGTGATGCAACATACGTCACCGCCTCGTTGACAGACAACATGAGCGAGCAGGGTGTTGTGGTAACCGAGCACTGCCTGGCTGCGTGGTGAAGGTGACAACATTGGGGGGGTTATTAAGACGAGCGAGCCGCCCAGAGCTGTGATGCAACATACGTCACCGCCTCGTTGACAGACAACATGAGCGAGCAGGGTGTTGTGGTAACCGAGCACTGCCTGGCTGCGTGGTGAAGGTGACAACATTGGGAGGGTTATTAAGACGAGCGAGCCGCCCAGAGCAGTGATGCAACATGCGTCACCGCCTCGTTGACAGACAACATGAGCGAGCAGGGTGTTGTGGTAACCGAGCACTGCCTGGCTGCGTGGGGTGAAGGTGACAACATTGGGGGGGTTATTAAGACGAGCGAGCCGCCCAGAGCAGTGATGCAACATACGTCACCGCCTCGTTGACAGACAACATGAGCGAGCAGGGTGTTGTGGTAACCGAGCACTGCCTGGCTGCGTGGTGAAGGTGACAACATTGGGGGGGTTATTAAGACGAGCGAGCCGCCCAGAGCAGTGATGCAACATACGTCACCGCCTCGTTGACAGACAACATGAGCGAGCAGGGTGTTGTGGTAACCGAGCACTGCCTGGCTGCGTGGTGAAGGTGACAACATTGGGGGGGTTATTAAGACGAGCGAGCCGCCCAGAGCAGTGATGCATCATACGTCACCGCCTCGTTGACAGACAACATGAGCGAGCAGGGTGTTGTGGTAACCGAGCACTGTCTGGCTGCGTGGTGAAGGTGACAACATTGGGGGGGTTATTAAGACGAGCGAGCCGCCCAGAGCAGTGATGCAACATACGTCACCGCCTCGTTGACAGACAACATGAGCGAGCAGGGTGTTGTGGTAACCGAGCACTGCCTGGCTGCGTGGTGAAGGTGACAACATTGGGGGGGTTATTAAGACGAGCGAGCCGCCCAGAGCTGTGATGCAACATACGTCACCGCCTCGTTGACAGACAACATGAGCGAGCAGGGTGTTGTGGTAACCGAGCACTGCCTGGCTGCGTGGTGAAGGTGACAACATTGGGGGGGTTATTAAGACGAGCGAGCCGCCCAGAGCAGTGATGCAACATACGTCACCGCTTCGTTGACAGACAACATGAGCGAGCAGGGTGTTGTGGTAACCGAGCACTGCCTGGCTGCGTGATGAAGGTGACAACATTGGGGGGGTTATTAAGACGAGCGAGCCGCCCAGAGCAGTGATGCAACATACGTCACCGCCTCGTTGACAGACAACATGAGCGAGCAGGGTGTTGTGGTAACCGAGCACTGCCTGGCTGCGTGGTGAAGGTGACAACATTGGGGGGGTTATTAAGACGAGCGAGCCGCCCATTAAGACGAGCGAGCCGCCCATTAAGACGAGCGAGCCGCCCAGAGCAGTGATGCAACATACGTCACCGCCTCGTTGACAGACAACATGAGCGAGCAGGGTGTTGTGGTAACCGAGCACTGCCTGGCTGCGTGGTGAAGGTGACAACATTGGGGGGGTTATTAAGACGAGCGAGCCGCCCAGAGCTGTGATGCAACATACGTCACCGCCTCGTTGACAGACAACATGAGCGAGCAGGGTGTTGTGGTAACCGAGCACTGCCTGGCTGCGTGGTGAAGGTGACAACATTGGGAGGGTTATTAAGACGAGCGAGCCGCCCAGAGCAGTGATGCAACATGCGTCACCGCCTCGTTGACAGACAACATGAGCGAGCAGGGTGTTGTGGTAACCGAGCACTGCCTGGCTGCGTGGGGTGAAGGTGACAACATTGGGGGGGTTATTAAGACGAGCGAGCCGCCCAGAGCAGTGATGCAACATACGTCACCGCCTCGTTGACAGACAACATGAGCGAGCAGGGTGTTGTGGTAACCGAGCACTGCCTGGCTGCGTGGTGAAGGTGACAACATTGGGGGGGTTATTAAGACGAGCGAGCCGCCCAGAGCAGTGATGCAACATACGTCACCGCCTCGTTGACAGACAACATGAGCGAGCAGGGTGTTGTGGTAACCGAGCACTGCCTGGCTGCGTGGTGAAGGTGACAACATTGGGGGGGTTATTAAGACGAGCGAGCCGCCCAGAGCAGTGATGCATCATACGTCACCGCCTCGTTGACAGACAACATGAGCGAGCAGGGTGTTGTGGTAACCGAGCACTGTCTGGCTGCGTGGTGAAGGTGACAACATTGGGGGGGTTATTAAGACGAGCGAGCCGCCCAGAGCAGTGATGCAACATACGTCACCGCCTCGTTGACAGACAACATGAGCGAGCAGGGTGTTGTGGTAACCGAGCACTGCCTGGCTGCGTGGTGAAGGTGACAACATTGGGGGGGTTATTAAGACGAGCGAGCCGCCCAGAGCTGTGATGCAACATACGTCACCGCCTCGTTGACAGACAACATGAGCGAGCAGGGTGTTGTGGTAACCGAGCACTGCCTGGCTGCGTGGTGAAGGTGACAACATTGGGGGGGTTATTAAGACGAGCGAGCCGCCCAGAGCAGTGATGCAACATACGTCACCGCTTCGTTGACAGACAACATGAGCGAGCAGGGTGTTGTGGTAACTGAGCACTGCCTGGCTGCGTGGTGAAGGTGACAACATTGGGGGGGTTATTAAGACGAGCGAGCCGCCCAGAGCAGTGATGCAACATACGTCACCGCCTCGTTGACAGACAACATGAGCGAGCAGGGTGTTGTGGTAACCGAGCACTGCCTGGCTGCGTGGTGAAGGTGACAACATTGGGGGGGGGGTATTAAGACGAGCGAGCCGCCCAGAGCAGTGATGCAACATACGTCACCGCCTCGTTGACAGACAACATGAGCGAGCAGGGTGTTGTGGTAAGCGAGCACTGCCTGGCTGCGTGGTGAAGGTGACAACATTGGGAGGGTTATTAAGACGAGCGAGCCGCCCAGAGCAGTGATGCAACATACGTCACCGCCTCGTTGACAGACAACATGAGCGAGCAGGGTGTTGTGGTTACCGAGCACTGCCTGGCTGCGTGGTGAAGGTGACAACATTGGGGGGGTTATTAAGACGAGCGAGCCGCCCAGAGCAGTGATGCAACATACGTCACCGCCTCGTTGACAGACAACATGAGCGAGCAGGGTGTTGTGGTAACCGAGCACTGCCTGACTGCGTGGTGAAGGTGACAACATTGGGGGGGTTATTAAGACGAGCGAGCCGCTCAGAGCAGTGATGCAACATACGTCACCGCCTCGTTGACAGACAACATGAGCGAGCAGGGTGTTGTGGTAACCGAGCACTGCCTGGCTGCGTGGTGAAGGTGACAACATTGGGGGGGTTATTAGGACGAGCGAGCCGCCCAGAGCTGTGATGCAACATACGTCACCGCCTCGTTGACAGACAACATGAGCGAGCAGGGTGTTGTGGTAACCGAGCACTGCCTGGTTGCGTGGTGAAGGTGACAACATTGGGGGGGTTATTAAGACGAGCGAGCCGCTCAGAGCAGTGATGCATCATACGTCACCGCCGTCGTTGACAGACAACATGAGCGAGCAGGGTGTTGTGGTTACCGAGCACTGCCTGGCTGCGTGGTGAAGGTGACAACATTGGGGGGGTTATTAAGACGAGCGAGCCGCCCAGAGCAGTGATGCAACATACGTCACCGCCTCGTTGACAGACAACATGAGCGAGCAGGGTGTTGTGGTAACCGAGCACTGCCTGGCTGCGTGGTGAAGGTGACAACATTGGGGGGGTTATTAAGACGAGCGAGCCGCCCAGAGCAGTGATGCAACATACGTCACCGCCTCGTTGACAGACAACATGAGCGAGCAGGGTGTTGTGGTAACCGAGCACTGCCTGGCTGCGTGGTGAAGGTGACAACATTGGGAGGGTTATTAAGACGAGCGAGCCGCCCAGAGCAGTGATGCAACATACGTCACCGCCTCGTTGACAGACAACATGAGCGAGCAGGGTGTTGTGGTAACCGAGCACTGCCTGGCTGCGTGGTGAAGGTGACAACATTGGGGGGGTTATTAAGACGAGCGAGCCGCCCAGAGCAGTGATGCAACATACGTCACCGCCTCGTTGACAGACAACATGAGCGAGCAGGGTGTTGTGGTAACCGAGCACTGCCTGGCTGCGTGGTGAAGGTGACAACATTGGGGGGGTTATTAAGACGAGCGAGCCGCCCAGAGCAGTGATGCAACATACGTCACCGCCTCGTTGACAGACAACATGAGCGAGCAGGGTGTTGTGGTAACCGAGCACTGCCTGGCTGCGTGGTGAAGGTGACAACATTGGGCGGGTTATTAAGACGAGCGAGCCGCCCAGAGCAGTGATGCAACATACGTCACCGCCTCGTTGACAGACAACATGAGCGAGCAATGTGTTGTGGTAACCGAGCACTGCCTGGCTGCGTGGTGAAGGTGACAACATTGGGGGGGTTATTAAGACGAGCGAGCCGCCCAGAGCAGTGATGCATCATACGTCACCGCCTCGTTGACAGACAACAACAGCGAGCAGGGTGTTGTGGTAACCGAGCACTGCCCGGCTGCGTGGTGAAGGTGACAACATTGGGGGGGTTATTAAGACGAGCGAGCCGCCCAGAGCAGTGATGCAACATACGTCACCGCCTCGTTGACAGACAACATGAGCGAGCAGGGTGTTGTGGTAACCGAGCACTGCCTGGCTGCGTGGTGAAGGTGACAACATTGGGGGGGTTATTAAGACGAGCGAGCCGCCCAGAGCAGTGATGCAACATACGTCACCGCCTCGTTGACAGACAACATGAGCGAGCAGGGTGTTGTGGTAACCGAGCACTGCCTGGCTGCGTGGTGAAGGTGACAACATTGGGAGGGTTATTAAGACGAGCGAGCCGCCCAGAGCAGTGATGCAACATACGTCACCGCCTCGTTGACAGACAACATGAGCGAGCAGGGTGTTGTGGTAACCGAGCACTGCCTGGCTGCGTGGTGAAGGTGACAACATTGGGGGGGTTATTAAGACGAGCGAGCCGCCCAGAGCAGTGATGCAACATACGTCACCGTCTCGTTGACAGACAACATGAGCGAGCAGGGTGTTGTGGTAACCGAGCACTGCCTGGCTGCGTGGTGAAGAAGACAACATTGGGGGGGTTATTAAGACGAGCGAGCCGCCCAGAGCAGTGATGCAACATACGTCACCGCCTCTTGACAGACAACATGAGCGAGCAGGGTGTTGTGGTAACCGAGCACTGCCTGACTGCGTGGTGAAGGTGACAACATTGGGGGGGTTATTAAGACGAGCGAGCCGCTCAGAGCAGTGATGCAACATACGTCACCGCCTCGTTGACAGACAACATGAGCGAGCAGGGTGTTGTGGTAACCGAGCACTGCCTGGCTGCGTGGTGAAGGTGACAACATTGGGGGGGTTATTAAGACGAGCGAGCCGCCCAGAGCTGTGATGCAACATACGTCACCGCCTCGTTGACAGACAACATGAGCGAGCAGGGTGTTGTGGTAACCGAGCACTGCCTGGCTGCGTGGTGAAGGTGACAACATTGGGGGGGTTATTAAGACGAGCGAGCCGCCCAGAGCAGTGATGCAACATACGTCACCGCCTCGTTGACAGACAACATGAGCGAGCAGGGTGTTGTGGTAACCGAGCACTGCCTGACTGCGTGGTGAAGGTGACAACATTGGGGGGGTTATTAAGACGAGCGAGCCGCTCAGAGCAGTGATGCAACATACGTCACCGCCTCGTTGACAGACAACATGAGCGAGCAGGGTGTTGTGGTAACCGAGCACTGCCTGGCTGCGTGGTGAAGGTGACAACATTGGGGGGGGTTATTAGGACGAGCGAGCCGCCCAGAGCTGTGATGCAACATACGTCACCGCCTCGTTGACAGACAACATGAGCGAGCAGGGTGTTGTGGTAACCGAGCACTGCCTGGCTGCGTGGTGAAGAAGACAACATTGGGGGGGTTATTAAGACGAGCGAGCCGCCCAGAGCAGTGATGCAACATACGTCACCGCCTCTTGACAGACAACATGAGCGAGCAAGGTGTTGTGGTAACCGAGCACTGCCTGGCTGCGTGGTGAAGGTGACAACATTGGGGGGGTTATTAAGACGAGCGAGCCGCCCAGAGCAGTGATGCAACATACGTCACCGCCTCGTTGACAGACAACATGAGCGAGCAGGGTGTTGTGGTAACCGAGCACTGCCTGGCTGCGTGGTGAAGGTGACAACATTGGGGGGGTTATTAAGACGAGCGAGCCGCCCAGAGCAGTGATGCAACATACGTCACCGCCTCGTTGACAGACAACATGAGCGAGCAGGGTGTTGTGGTAACCGAGCACTGCCTGGCTGCGTGGTGAAGGTGACAACATTGGGGGGGTTATTAAGACGAGCGAGCCGCCCAGAGCAGTGATGCAACATACGTCACCGCCTCGTTGACAGACAACATGAGCGAGCAGGGTGTTGTGGTAACCGAGCACTGCCTGACTGCGTGGTGAAGGTGACAACATTGGGGGGGTTATTAAGACGAGCGAGCCGCTCAGAGCAGTGATGCAACATACGTCACCGCCTCGTTGACAGACAACATGAGCGAGCAGGGTGTTGTGGTAACCGAGCACTGCCTGGCTGCGTGGTGAAGGTGACAACATTGGGGGGGTTATTAGGACGAGCGAGCCGCCCAGAGCAGTGATGCAACATACGTCACCGCCTCGTTGACAGACAACATGAGCGAGCAGGGTGTTGTGGTAACCGAGCACTGCCTGGCTGCGTGGTGAAGGTGACAACATTGTGGGGGTTATTAAGACGAGCGAGCCGCCCAGAGCAGTGATGCAACATACGTCACCGCCTCGTTGACAGACAACATGAGCGAGCAGGGTGTTGTGGTAACCGAGCACTGCCTGACTGCGTGGTGAAGGTGACAACATTGGGGGGGTTATTAAGACGAGCGAGCCGCTCAGAGCAGTGATGCAACATACGTCACCGCCTCGTTGACAGACAACATGAGCGAGCAGGGTGTTGTGGTAACCGAGCACTGCCTGGCTGCGTGGTGAAGGTGACAACATTGGGGGGGTTATTAAGACGAGCGAGCCGCCCAGAGCTGTGATGCAACATACGTCACCGCCTCGTTGACAGACAACATGAGCGAGCAGGGTGTTGTGGTAACCGAGCACTGCCTGGCTGCGTGGTGAAGGTGACAACATTGGGGGGGTTATTAAGACGAGCGAGCCGCCCAGAGCAGTGATGCAACATACGTCACCGCCTCGTTGACAGACAACATGAGCGAGCAGGGTGTTGTGGTAACCGAGCACTGCCTGACTGCGTGGTGAAGGTGACAACATTGGGGGGGTTATTAAGACGAGCGAGCCGCTCAGAGCAGTGATGCAACATACGTCACCGCCTCGTTGACAGACAACATGAGCGAGCAGGGTGTTGTGGTAACCGAGCACTGCCTGGCTGCGTGGTGAAGGTGACAACATTGGGGGGGTTATTAGGACGAGCGAGCCGCCCAGAGCTGTGATGCAACATACGTCACCGCCTCGTTGACAGACAACATGAGCGAGCAGGGTGTTGTGGTAACCGAGCACTGCCTGGCTGCGTGGTGAAGGTGACAACATTGGGGGGGTTATTAAGACGAGCGAGCCGCTCAGAGCAGTGATGCATCATACGTCACCGCCGTCGTTGACAGACAACATGAGCGAGCAGGGTGTTGTGGTAACCGAGCACTGCCTGGCTGCGTGGTGAAGGTGACAACATTGGGGGGGTTATTAAGACGAGCGAGCCGCCCAGAGCAGTGATGCAACATACGTCACCGCCTCGTTGACAGACAACATGAGCGAGCAGGGTGTTGTGGTAACCGAGCACTGCCTGGCTGCGTGGTGAAGGTGACAACATTGGGGGGGTTATTAAGACGAGCGAGCCGCCCAGAGCAGTGATGCAACATACGTCACCGCCTCGTTGACAGACAACATGAGCGAGCAGGGTGTTGTGGTAACCGAGCACTGCCTGGCTGCGTGGTGAAGGTGACAACATTGGGAGGGTTATTAAGACGAGCGAGCCGCCCAGAGCAGTGATGCAACATACGTCACCGCCTCGTTGACAGACAACATGAGCGAGCAGGGTGTTGTGGTAACCGAGCACTGCCTGGCTGCGTGGTGAATGTGACAACATTGGGGGGGTTATTAAGACGAGCGAGCCGCCCAGAGCAGTGATGCAACATACGTCACCGCCTCGTTGACAGACAACATGAGCGAGCAGGGTGTTGTGGTAACCGAGCACTGCCTGGCTGCGTGGTGAAGGTGACAACATTGGGGGGGTTATTAAGACGAGCGAGCCGCCCAGAGCAGTGATGCAACATACGTCACCGCCTCGTTGACAGACAACATGAGCGAGCAGGGTGTTGTGGTAACCGAGCACTGCCTGGCTGCGTGGTGAAGGTGACAACATTGGGCGGGTTATTAAGACGAGCGAGCCGCCCAGAGCAGTGATGCAACATACGTCACCGCCTCGTTGACAGACAACATGAGCGAGCAGGGTGTTGTGGTAACCGAGCACTGCCTGGCTGCGTGGTGAAGGTGACAACATTGGGGGGGTTATTAAGACGAGCGAGCCGCCCAGAGCAGTGATGCATCATACGTCACCGCCTCGTTGACAGACAACAACAGCGAGCAGGGTGTTGTGGTAACCGAGCACTGCCTGGCTGCGTGGTGAAGGTGACAACATTGGGGGGGTTATTAAGACGAGCGAGCCGCCCAGAGCAGTGATGCAACATCCGTCACCGCCTCGTTGACAGACAACATGAGCGAGCAGGGTGTTGTGGTAACCGAGCACTGCCTGGCTGCGTGGTGAAGGTGACAACATTGGGGGGGTTATTAAGACGAGCGAGCCGCCCAGAGCAGTGATGCAACATACGTCACCGCCTCGTTGACAGACAACATGAGCGAGCAGGGTGTTGTGGTAACCGAGCACTGCCTGGCTGCGTGGTGAAGGTGACAACATTGGGGGGGTTATTAAGACGAGCGAGCCGCCCAGAGCAGTGATGCAACATACGTCACCGCCTCGTTGACAGACAACATGAGCGAGCAGGGTGTTGTGGTAACCGAGCACTGCCTGGCTGCGTGGTGAAGGTGAGAACATTGGGAGGGTTATTAAGACGAGCGAGCCGCCCAGAGCAGTGATGCAACATACGTCACCGCCTCGTTGACAGACAACATGAGCGAGCAGGGTGTTGTGGTAACCGAGCACTGCCTGGCTGCGTGGTGAAGGTGACAACATTGGGGGGGTTATTAAGACGAGCGAGCCGCCCAGAGCAGTGATGCAACATACGTCACCGCCTCGTTGACAGACAACATGAGCGAGCAGGGTGTTGTGGTAACCGAGCACTGCCTGGCTGCGTGGTGAAGGTGACAACATTGGGGGGGTTATTAAGACGAGCGAGCCGCCCAGAGCAGTGATGCAACATACGTCACCGCCTCGTTGACAGACAACATGAGCGAGCAGGGTGTTGTGGTAACCGAGCACTGCCTGGCTGCGTGGTGAAGGTGACAACATTGGGAGGGTTATTAAGACGAGCGAGCCGCCCAGAGCAGTGATGCAACATACGTCACCGCCTCGTTGACAGACAACATGAGCGAGCAGGGTGTTGTGGTAACCGAGCACTGCCTGGCTGCGTGGTGAAGGTGACAACATTGGGGGGGTTATTAAGACGAGCGAGCCGCCCAGAGCAGTGATGCAACATACGTCACCGTCTCGTTGACAGACAACATGAGCGAGCAGGGTGTTGTGGTAACCGAGCACTGCCTGGCTGCGTGGTGAAGAAGACAACATTGGGGGGGTTATTAAGACGAGCGAGCCGCCCAGAGCAGTGATGCAACATACGTCACCGCCTCTTGACAGACAACATGAGCGAGCAAGGTGTTGTGGTAACCGAGCACTGCCTGGCTGCGTGGTGAAGGTGACAACATTGGGGGGGTTATTAAGACGAGCGAGCCGCCCAGAGCAGTGATGCAACATACGTCACCGCCTCGTTGACAGACAACATGAGCGAGCAGGGTGTTGTGGTAACCGAGCACTGCCTGGCTGCGTGGTGAAGGTGACAACATTGGGGGGGTTATTAAGACGAGCGAGCCGCCCAGAGCAGTGATGCAACATACGTCACCGCCTCGTTGACAGACAACATGAGCGAGCAGGGTGTTGTGGTAACCGAGCACTGCCTGGCTGCGTGGTGAAGGTGACAACATTGGGGGGGTTATTAAGACGAGCGAGCCGCCCAGAGCAGTGATGCAACATACGTCACCGCCTCGTTGACAGACAACATGAGCGAGCAGGGTGTTGTGGTAACCGAGCACTGCCTGGCTGCGTGGTGAAGGTGACAACATTGGGGGGGTTATTAAGACGAGCGAGCCGCCCAGAGCAGTGATGCAACATACGTCACCGCCTCGTTGACAGACAACATGAGCGAGCAGGGTGTTATGGTAACCGAGCACTGCCTGGCTGCGTGGTGAAGGTGACAACATTGGGGGGGTTATTAAGACGAGCGAGCCGCCCATTAAGACGAGCGAGCCGCCCATTAAGACGAGCGAGCCGCCCAGAGCAGTGATGCAACATACGTCACCGCCTCGTTGACAGACAACATGAGCGAGCAGGGTGTTGTGGTAACCGAGCACTGCCTGGCTGCGTGGTGAAGGTGACAACATTGGGGGGGTTATTAAGACGAGCGAGCCGCCCAGAGCTGTGATGCAACATACGTCACCGCCTCGTTGACAGACAACATGAGCGAGCAGGGTGTTGTGGTAACCGAGCACTGCCTGGCTGCGTGGTGAAGGTGACAACATTGGGGGGGTTATTAAGACGAGCGAGCCGCCCAGAGCAGTGATGCAACATACGTCACCGCCTCGTTGACAGACAACATGAGCGAGCAGGGTGTTGTGGTAACCGAGCACTGCTTGGCTGCGTGGTGAAGGTGACAACATTGGGGGGGTTATTAAGACGAGCGAGCCGCCCAGAGCTGTGATGCAACATACGTCACCGCCTCGTTGACAGACAACATGAGCGAGCAGGGTGTTGTGGTAACCGAGCACTGCCTGGCTGCGTGGTGAAGGTGACAACATTGGGGGGGTTATTAAGACGAGCGAGCCGCCCAGAGCAGTGATGCAACATGCGTCACCGCCTCGTTGACAGACAACATGAGCGAGCAGGGTGTTGTGGTAACCGAGCACTGCCTGGCTGCGTGGTGAAGGTGACAACATTGGGGGGGTTATTAAGACGAGCGAGCCGCCCAGAGCAGTGATGCAACATACGTCACCGCCTCGTTGACAGACAACATGAGCGAGCAGGGTGTTGTGGTAACCGAGCACTGCTTGGCTGCGTGGTGAAGGTGACAACATTGGGGGGGTTATTAAGACGAGCGAGCCGCCCAGAGCAGTGATGCAACATACGTCACCGCCTCGTTGACAGACAACATGAGCGAGCAGGGTGTTGTGGTAACCGAGCACTGCCTGGCTGCGTGGTGAAGGTGACAACATTGGGGGGGTTATTAAGACGAGCGAGCCGCCCAGAGCAGTGATGCAACATACGTCACCGCCTCGTTGACAGACAACATGAGCGAGCAGGGTGTTGTGGTAACCGAGCACTGCCTGGCTGCGTGGTGAAGGTGACAACATTGGGGGGGTTATTAAGACGAGCGAGCCGCCCAGAGCTGTGATGCAACATACGTCACCGCCTCGTTGACAGACAACATGAGCGAGCAGGGTGTTGTGGTAACCGAGCACTGCCTGGCTGCGTGGTGAAGGTGACAACATTGGGGGGGTTATTAAGACGAGCGAGCCGCCCAGAGCAGTGATGCAACATACGTCACCGCCTCGTTGACAGACAACATGAGCGAGCAGGGTGTTGTGGTAACCGAGCACTGCCTGGCTGCGTGGTGAAGGTGACAACATTGGGGGGGTTATTAAGACGAGCGAGCCGCCCAGAGCAGTGATGCAACATACGTCACCGCCTCGTTGACAGACAACATGAGCGAGCAGGGTGTTGTGGTAACCGAGCACTGCCTGGCTGCGTGGTGAAGGTGACAACATTGGGGGGGTTATTAAGACGAGCGAGCCGCTCAGAGCTGTGATGCAACATACGTCACCGCCTCGTTGACAGACAACATGAGCGAGCAGGGTGTTGTGGTAACTGAGCGTGGTTGGGGGGGGGGGGGGGGGGGTTCGTACGGGTTATCCGGGTTTGAACCCACGCAACTTTAATTCTGGGGCTATGGCCAACGGGAGACGCAAGTCCGGTTAAGCCACTTAATATTGTCGACTGGGTTAGATCGCTTTGGAACTAATACTGTTTTATTTATTATATGTATATCTTGTTCATCAATCTATATAGAATAGTACAATATAACTCAAACAGTCACTGTACAGATACGAGACGTAAAGTATAACGCAATATAGACAAGGTTGTGTGTGCTTCATCGACGCACTTTGGAATCTTATTGCAAATAAAACTCAATCTTGTTTCTTGGAGAATAATCGGGTTGTTTATCAAGTTTAAGGCTGGTCCACACAGATTTTTAAGACAAACAATTTAAGGTTTAACGCGTAGTCTTAAAGTTGGATCATAGGAAACACGTACTGGCGTTCACACAAAGTTTTAGTTTTCATTGTTGTTTTTAAAACATCGTCTTAAAACCTTATGCATTATGTCTTTAAAATCTGTGTGGACCAGCCTTTACAATCGTTAAATAGCACAAACATATACTATACTGACTGATTTAAATTTAAGGTTTTTATACAATTTTTAATAGAGACAATTAAAAGACTGTACTCAATTCAAAGTACTTACAAAAAAGTGTTAATATTCACTTTCTAAAGATTGTTACACATCGTAGAATAACCAAGCAAGATAAAATTTCAATAAATTGTGGTGGGACAGAACCCTCGAAGGAGCAAGGTTTAGATTTGAGCCGGTTGAAACGCTGCCAATGCCCTATTAAGGTTAGCCTATGTATTGAAGTTAATAATCTAACAACGTTTATCAAACGAATGTAATCATAACCAAACTGAAACAAGCAATAATCTAATAAGTCTACATAACGCCATACTATTTGATATTTATTCAAAACACCACCAATTAATCATAATTATCATTGCTGAATACAACAATAAAAGCAGCAAAGGCAATTCATTTTAAGCTTCATTCATTCATTCAGCTTACTATAACCATCCGCCCAGCCGTGGTCCGATGGGGGTAAACCTACTTGAGACTGCTACCACAATGCAGACTCAGCCAACGGTTTAGCCGCGGTCGCTTAGCCGATTCCCATACGAACATCGAAGTTAAGCAACCTCGGGCTAGGTCAGGAGGTGGATGGCTGACCACTCACCTCTGAAACACTAGTTACCGTTGGTTAGAGCAGATTGGAGGGTTCGAAAGCTTGTGTAACAGCTTCGTTCTTCTCGTCAACTGCTCGGCAGTCCAGGTTAGTGGAGGACGTAAAGCCGATGGGCCCCTTGGTACTTTTCGACAGGAGTAGGCTACGTGCCGGTACCAGGCTTCCCCTCCTCCCTTCCTCATTATCATTCATCAATCATCACTCATCAGGGTAAAGATGGCATTGTGCCCTACACTGGCCTTAATTACAATAAAATAAATAAATAAATAAATAAATGCAGACTCAGAGTGATTCGATTCAAGTTGAGAGAAAGCTGACTGCGATAAGCAGGAAGTGTGAACTAGTGGCAGGGAACCGTACCTAGGCCGATCCGAGTACTTCACGGTATACGATGTGGAAGAACCCCACTCAATTGCCTCGCAAACAATTACAGAATTTTTCAGATTATAAAGGTGCAATGTGAGCTGCAAAATTCTCAGAAGAGACCATCTCTAACGGAATTCGCCGTGGAATTTTCTGGTACCTGCTTGTTATTGGGCACTATACATGAAGTTTCGCAGCATCGTTTGGAATGTGTCTAGACAATGCCTGCCAACAAACACGCTGATATTCAGGGGGTTGGGGAGAATGAGATGCAAATAGATTTAGGTAGGTAGTTGTCACACACGTTACTTCACTATTACATAGTCCATGACGACACCAGCTTGCAAGTTAATTACTTGAGGTCATAGCGGCCATAATGAGCAATAAATTATGTGTTTGCATTTGGGCTGTCCCTATGCTTACCACAAAACATGAGAATAGTTTACGAAAATGTGTACTACATATTGTGCCATTTTAAACTATTAAACCAGTAATCGAGACAAAATAAATTATTTATATTGTTTTCAAGTAATAATGGCAAATCAAACTTAGAGAATAGTTTAACAATGAACATGCCACGCCACGCAACAATGAACAAACAATGATAAGAAACAAAAAACAATGAACATGAAAATCACGGCCTCCGGTGTAGCCGCGCCATGCGTATTATGTAAATACACCATAGGGTGTGCAATACAATCATGTCGCTTGCATGTTCATTGTTCAAGGCCTGGATTCACAAAGATGCCTAACTCTAATTTGTCCTCATTTGGCCAATCTTAGCTCGATAAATCATCTCAGAGTATTACTACAAATTCACAAATAAAATATTATTAAATTGTATGTTTTACTTTATTTTATCTTTATGATATTGCGAAACAACATATGCATGTTGCACTTTTGTGAATCTGGGCCCACTGTGGTTGTAGAGTCCAACAAAGTAATGCCACGTATCGTAAAGCATAGCACAATAGAACAATGATATTGCTGAGAGCCCATATCTTTAAAGACAATTGTATATTATTTGATTATGGTTGCGTGGGTTGAATAAAGACAGAACCTTAAACATTATCATGAACTTACTTACTTATGTAGAAATTTAAGTAGTTACTTATGTAGAAATCATTAATGCACTCATTCTGTTGCAAAAAAATTGATTGCTTTTTGGTGGTACTATATATTTTAATCTCTCTCTCTCTTGAAATAAAAATGTGGTGATAATAATAAGTTCAAACCAGGTATACATATCTTTGACTGATATTAAAATAATTTTCGATCTGGCATCATTTCAAACATAATCTATTTCATTAAATGCAATCAAAACGAATTCGAAACTAAGTCCGGAAGTTTCTTCTTATGAATACTTTTAAGTGTATATATTTTAATAACGCTTTCAAAGTGTTCTTATCCATACACAGGCCCATTCCACAAGTATTATATATAGTTACGATACGACAGAATATCAAGCGGGGCCATTTCTCCCGGGACTGTTAGCTTGAGCCCTTGCACTGCCACAGCGTGTAGCCTCGCCTCGAGCCTCAACCACAGGGTGGAGTGAATCGAGGGCCACCCACCCCCGCTCAAAGGAGAAATAAATAATTAAATACAATTATCCATGTTGCGAAAGAGAAACATAAAGAAATCGAGTCCACGTTTTGAAAAAGTCGAATTAAGGCCAGTTCTTTTATCCTCGGGGTGTCCGCCGTACCGTACACACAGACGATAAGGACTCGTGAGGAGCTCGGCTGCTGGGAGGGGGGGAGGGGGTTTACGTCATCTTAAAGGGGAGCCTCTCTCCCTGCCACTCCGCCGCTCTGCATTATGAAGATCAGGCTGGATAATTTAAGAGCGGGATCGATTCTAGACTCTGAACTCTGAATCCTGCATGACAAGCTGCAATCTCTGACGAAAGGAGGCTACGCGCTTAAGAGGAGTCTTCCATGCAACCTCTAGCAAGAGAATAGAGAAGTGAGCACTACGCGCTTAAGAGGAGTCTTCCATGCAACCTCTAGTAAGAGAATAGAGAAGTGCGCACTACGCGCTTAAGAGGAGTCTTCCATGCAACCTCTAGCAAGAGAATAGAGGAGTACGCACTACGCGCTTAAGAGGAGTCTTCCATGCAACCTCTAGCAAGAGAATAGAGAAGTACGCACTACGCGCTTAAGAGGAGTCTTCCATGCAACCTCTAGCAAGAGAATAGAGAAGTACGCACTACGCGCTTAAGAGGAGTCTTCCATGCAACCTCTAGTAAGAGAATAGAGAAGTACGCACTACGCGCTTAAGAGGAGTCTTCCATGCAACCTCTAGCAAGAGAATAGAGAAGTACGCACTACGCGCTTAAGAGGAGTCTTCCATGCAACCTCTAGTAAGATAATAGAGAAGTACGCACTACGCGCTTAAGAGGAGTCTTCCATGCAACCTCTAGCAAGAGAATAGAGAAGTACGCACTACGCGCTTAAGAGGAGTCTTCCATGCAACCTCTAGTAAGAGAATAGAGAAGTGCGCACTACGCGCTTAAGAGGAGTCTTCCATGCAACCTCTAGCAAGAGAATAGAGAAGTAAGCACTACGCGCTTAAGAGGAGTCTTCCATGCAACCTCTAGTAAGAGAATAGAGAAGTGCGCACTACGCGCTTAAGAGGAGTCTTCCATGCAACCTCTAGCAAGAGAATAGAGAAGTACGCACTACGCGCTTAAGAGGAGTCTTCCATGCAACCTCTAGTAAGAGAATAGAGAAGTACGCACTACGCGCTTAAGAGGAGTCTTCCATGCAACCTCTAGCAAGAGAATAGAGAAGTACGCACTACGCGCTTAAGAGAAGTCTTCCATGCAACCTCTAGCAAGAGAATAGAGAAGTACGCACTACGCGCTTAAGAGGAGTCTTCCATGCAACCTCTAGTAAGAGAATAGAGAAGTGCGCACTACGCGCTTAAGAGGAGTCTTCCATGCAACCTCTAGCAAGAGAATAGAGAAGTACGCACTACGCGCTTAAGAGGAGTCTTCCATGCAACCTCTAGTAAGAGAATAGAGAAGTACGCACTACGCGCTTAAGAGGAGTCTTCCATGCAACCTCTAGTAAGAGAAAAGAGAAGTACGCACTACGCGCTTAAGAGGAGTCTTCCATGCAACCTCTAGCAAGAGAATAGAGAAGTGCGCACTACGCGCTTAAGAGGAGTCTTCCATGCAACCTCTAGTAAGAGAATAGAGAAGTGAGCACTACGCGCTTAAGAGGAGACTTCCATGCAACCTCGAGCTGCGAGCAAGAGAATAGAGAAGTACGAACTACGCGCTTAAGAGGAGTCTTCCATGCAACCTCTAGCAAGAGAATAGAGAAGTGCGCACTACGCGCTTAAGAGGAGTCTTCCATGCAACCTCTAGCAAGAGAATAGAGAAGTGAGCACTACGCGCTTAAGAGGAGTCTTCCATGCAACCTCTAGCAAGAGAATAGAGAAGTGCGCACTACGCGCTTAAGAGGAGTCTTCCATGCAACCTCTAGCAAGAGAATAGAGAAGTGCGCACTACGCGCTTAAGAGGAGTCTTCCATGCAACCTCTAGCAAGAGAATAGAGAAGTGCGCACTACGCGCTTAAGAGGAGTCTTCCATGCAACCTCTAGCAAGAGAATAGAGAAGTGCGCACTACGCGCTTAAGAGGAGTCTTCCATGCAACCTCTAGCAAGAGAATAGAGAAGTGCGCACTACGCGCTTAAGAGGAGTCTTCCATGCAACCTCTAGCAAGAGAATAGAGAAGTGCGCACTACGCGCTTAAGAGGAGTCTTCCATGCAACCTCTAGCAAGAGAATAGAGAAGTGCGCACTACGCGCTTAAGAGGATTCTTCCATACGTATAAAACCCAATTAAATAACTGTAGCCAAGTCATTTACCATTCATGTGCGAATTCCTTTGGACATCTTCTGTCATTTTTAAATATAATCCATGAAGACTTCACAATCACGGCACACTGTTCGCATACAATTCTAATGGAGAAACCAGAGAAACGCACGTGGTTAAGGTTGATCAACCAAACTCGGCAACAGTGCTGCGATCTCTTATCCGTTGCGCCTCCCATGGGTCGCCGGCTCGATACCCACCACCGGCAGTCCTGACAGAAAGTTTTTCCCGAGGTCTTCTTCAGTCACAAGGCGAACGCTGGGATTGAGTCATACTAACAGCCCTCGGACATTCCTTCCCTATTATAGATTCTAAATACAGCAATACTTTCACCTGGAGGTACATAAATTGCCCACGGATAAGTTTCCTTCGGAAAAAACATTATAATTTTAAATCGTTAGGTCGTATAGATAGTATCTGACAACTATTGTCTAGTAAAATATTATAACATCAACTTTGAATGATCGATATCAGTTTTTCCATTCAAGATCAAGGAGTCCATCCAGACAATGTCCTAAATTCAAATTCTCACCCCCACGTAGCTGTTCTAAGCTTGAGAGTGCTGGAAATGTAGCTCGACGTATCTCATGTTTAGAAACGTCTTTGAGATAATTTATTGTTGGCGGCACTCAGCACCCTGTTTTTACAGTAATAATGATGTGTTGATCATTTTCATTTAAGTTTATGAATGAAAATATTTTATAATATTTGGAATGTAAATATTTGTGTATTCTAATTCAGTATTATATCTCTATAGTGTTCTCCAACTGACCGTATTTCCTACTACAGATACCTCAGTTATATTATATACAATACAATTCACGTATATGGTACCAACTAACTACAACAACTAGAAAAGGTGTAGGCGTGGCAAAGTTATAATACCAGGCCGTCACACAAACATGAAAAAGAAAAGGAATAGTTTATATGCACGGCGAAAGAGGGAGTTGTCTGGGTGCTTGCCAGCCTGAACCGTTCTAGACCGTGGGGCTGAAATTATGCATTCATTAAAAGAACTGGCGGCAAATACACTCAGTATCGAAATCCAATAATAATTCAAAGTTGGTATTCGATAATAGAAACAACCCAACCTCTCACAGTTATTATTTCTTATTGCCAATTGGTTCCTAACATGTAATTTATGGTGCTTTGAAGTTTCAAATTGTTCTTTTATTTATTTCAGAATACTATTAGAGTTTCTGTAAAGACTTTAACACTTAAACGTTCTCCCTTGAACGATGCAATTCCATATTTTGTTTGCTCATATAACTGTATCTACAAGAACGCGTACATTTTTACGGATCTACTACACATTTGCATTCATTATATTTTGGGCTAATCAGCGTGCCATAATTTTGCTTTTAAAAATTATCTTCTGGCCACCTGGATATACTCTTTTTGGTATTCATGTTGCTCCAAGGTCTTCGCTGTAACTCCTCACACTAGCTACATTTACATAATGGGGAAAGAAGCCACAAGAAGTTCCGTTCTACGCCAACTGAGATCTTCGCCAAGACTTCATTAATTTTAACTGTTTTTATTATCTTGTTTTACTGGCTTCGTGTTATTTTTATTTTTATGTTCTTTTTTTTGTAACCACCTTGAAGCTGAAATGAATTGGTTTCTTAATAAAGTATATATAACGTAGATGAACCTGAAATCGTAAAAATATGAACATGTATAGATATATACATAAAATAAGGTTGTGCTCTTCATTGAAGCGTTTTGGATCGTTTTTGAACATGCTAAAATAAAATTGTTGTCAGGGTGACCATGAAATATCTAGAGAAGCCGTGGAAATGATGGAAAACAGGCACAAAACATGGACATTCGCGGTCATGTCAAACGTCTTCCCACTACCTGGAAACAAAACACGCCCTTTTCTAGTGTCCAGGTTGTTGCAAGGTCTCCACCATGTGAGGGTACCGTACATATGACAGGCCTCACAGGCCCACCACTATGAAACAGCGGATACGTAGAAACCACATAAAGCCCCCCTTGCATCGCCAGATGAGATCATAAACACGCCCTAATTAAGTTTAAAACTATATCTACTATATCAGTGTGCCATGTTTTGTATATTATTCTTTTCGTTATACTTGCTAGAACGACTACGATGATATTTCGTGTTTTCGGAACTTCAATTGGGCTTCTTTAGGCAAGACCAAGCAAATAACCAATGAGCTTGATAATGAGCTAGTGAATCACAACCTGTTATCACAACCAATTATCTTTAATTCAAGTACATGGTCCTTGCAATGGTATTCAAAATCATAATCAACTAATGTTTTGGACGATTGATATATTTATTTTACATTTCGGGCCATTTTCAAAAAGGATGCATGATTAACATTTTTTATTTCTGATTTTTTCTTGTGCTTGATCGTAAAACGTGATTGTGTGCACACCTCTATGCCAGTATATTGCTAGCTATACAATTGGGAAAAAAGTAAGGTTAGGTAAGTAATAATAAGCGTATTAAGTATTAATTAGCGTTATAATAATTCATATATCGAAAGTAAAGTCCTACGTATACTAAACTATATAAAAGAATGTGCTAAGTATGACTGAAACCATACATACACACAATTACCTGGGTGGCGAACGTTGCTGCCACTCACATACGACTTATTCTTCCTGTTCACTGTGCTTGAGTCTCAATGCACTGAAACTGAATTAAGAACATTTCACATGGTAGTGGTGTATTTGATGTCGATAGTGAAGACCGATATAGATGGCTTAGTGCGTAGCACACGATACGTTCTTATTCGGGAGATCGCTAGTTCGATATCCCCTAGCGGCAATCCTGACTGAAGTTTTTTCCCGAAGTTTTCCTCAGTCATTAAAGGCGAATGCTGGGATTGAGTCATACTAACAGCCCTCGGACATTCCTTCCCAAATATTCGAAATACCACAATAACTCATGCATTGCCCCTGGTCTGGTTTCCTACGAACAATTATTATTCTGTAGTAAAGTAGAACATACCATGAAGCCATGTAAAAAAAATATATTTAATTATCTTATTGTAATTAAAAGCCAGTGTATCCATTAGCCTAGGTGCAGAATATTGATGGTCACATCAACAAAATTACATAAATAAATGGTATTAAACAGTGGCGATAAGCTTGTATCAAATGAAATACAAATATATCTGTGTATCTACACCAAATGAAGGTATTTGTTTCCATCAACGATAGGTACATAAAACCAAAACGGTAGTTGTGTTTCCTCAACACGCTGTTATTTGTAAAACGTCAAGACCAGTGAACCCCGAAAGGCAGTTAAGTTCCCGCAACGAATGGGTAGTGGTGCTGACGTGAGGGCTGAGGGCATCTGCCTCCCTTTCAGACTACATCCTAGTCCTTCCTAGTCTATCTTGAATGTCGGAAGAAGTCCCCGCTATTAAAACTTCACTTCTAGTTAGAGAAAGGATCTAACCCCAGTAGAGCCATCTCTCCTTTCGCTGAGCAGACAAATAGTCAGCACTCTGCTAGACCTCCCCCCCCCCCCTCCCCCCTCCTCCGCCATTCCCACTTACAGGGCCCCGGTCCGTAGACGAGGGGTGGAAATTGAACTCAACTCAGTAGTAGTCGAGTTTGGAACTTATGAAAAGTCGTTGGAGATATTATTGAATATAGAGAACTTCTACTCCGACCAAAGAGGATTAGATTGGGTTCCCGCATTTTCTTCCGATGACGTAGATCAAAAATTACTGGAGTCAACGTAGCAGAAGACCATTCATGCGGATATTACAAGAAACGTTCTGATACCGTTACGAAGCGTGTTCGTACACTTGTACCGTGATCACTGCTCCCGTGAATACATTCAAGTACGTCTATTTCTCAAGCGAGCGAGTAGAGAGAGTCAGCCATGCTTGGATTTGGAGAATGTAGAGAACTAAGTCTTTGCATGTTTTCAAAACATCACATCATACTCGACTGCTTCCAGATTTCAGCTTATTTCCATCAAATTTACGTTCTAGCTCTCGGTCGGGCCGCATGAAAAGCTCTCGGTCCCTTTGCCAACAAAAACGAGAAAAGGGATACGGCGCCAAGCAAGACTTCCGATAGATAACAGGAAGCGATACAGCCCACTAGTCGACAGTCGACGTTGTGCGTATGAATGAGAAGACGTGTTTACGGCGAGGCGAGCTGGACTTATTAGCTGTCGTTTGGGTGAGCGAAGCGAACAATTCAATTCCACGTTTTTGTTCAATGCGTCCCAAGCGCAATGATTCAAACATTCTGTTGTTCATTTGCGACGTATACTAGACAGCTGGGTCGTATGACGTCAGCCGAATCAGATACATCACACATCGTCATATAATGGGAATACAGTTGACGGGGGAGCTATGTTTTAGTTTTCTTGTTCACATAGATTACATTGCACGCATGGAATGCGCATGATTCTTGTTTTAATAATAATAAACATAATATTATAATACATCTTATTATGGAAGTGCCACTGCTACTGATAGTAATAAGTTATTAGAAGATAGTGTTGTCCCCTTATATTACACCAGCGCAAGGCAAGTTGACAATCACTTGCGCACTACAGTATTTTCTACCACATCTAGCCACCAATTTCTGCAAGAACAGCGTGTGTATACTTCCATAATCCATCGTTTGCGTCATTTATCGAGAGAAATTGAAAAAGGAAACTCAATTACCGGGGCTTAGAAAGACGAACACGATCTCTTGAATAACTCAAGTAATCCCCGATACATGCAAAGTGCACGAAGAAAACGTTGTGTCATACTCATAGAACATCCAAATGATCGAACCGATCGTTTTAACTAGGGATGCGGTACAACTTCAAAATTAAAATAGATAATCGTAAGATAAAAGAAATCGTTACGATTACTTACGGGGGGGGGGGGGGGGAGCGGAGTCATCACAATAACTAACATAATAAATGAAAAGCCGGGATAAAATTGCTGTTTTTCTTTTATTCTTTTTTTTGTTGTTTTTCCGCAAACTGCAGAAATGCATGTTTTGATCTCTAATTTGAATGTATCGGTGCGGGGTGAATGGTTGCGACCACTAGGTAGTAGGTTAGGCTGAACGATCCCTTTACAGTACGCGCCCGTACCAGCCAAACGCGCCGTACCAGCCAATTTGGCGCCGAATTAAAAAAATTGTGATGATTTAAACGATTGGCAGAAAAATCCCGATTTTGAGGATAGAATTAAATCGTACGATTAACGTGATTTGAACTATGAACTCGATCTACAACAGCTCGATCATTACGCAACGATGAATAGAATTGGCGGTTGCCAATGGAAATCATATGAGTTGCTTTTGTTACATAGTTGCAGGTTGTAGTTAAATCGATTCATAATCGAAATAGATGTATGCCACTCCGGTTGTAACCAAGATCACCAACTCATAGGAGTTTGTATCGCAAGTGATTGGTGGGCGTCACGTGGGTAACACCCAGATTGTAGTAATTATTATAATTATTACTCGAGCGTAACGAGCATCTCCATTGTACTTTTACTGCACTCGTTATGTTTGTTTTTATTGTTGTCTCGCGATAGCGGTTGAACGGAAAGTCAGATTAAGTTGAAATTTGGTCCATCCTCAAGCCTCGATGTGGATTGAACGCCATGCATTAGTTTTGTGGAAAAATCGGTCAATAAGTTACAAAGGTAGGCCTACATTAAATTTAATAAAAAGTTTTTTCTAAATCAAAATGGCGGCGAAAGATGAGATAGCCAATTGGTAGTAAGTTTCCGTCCGATCACGAATATGCATGTTAATATAGCGTTAGTTTCGAATACAAAAATACAGTCCACAGTGTATTGTTTCCGACAAACATTGAATGTGCGCCAATCAAAGAAATAAATAACAATTAAACTACCTATAGCAACCAATTGTTTGTCCGATCTGTGTCGTCACAGCCCTCGTATTCGGTACTTACGCTATTTTATCTCGATCCGAAAATGGCATTTATACGAAAGTAACCATGGCAACGAGAGCAAAGCTCTTTGAAAATAAAGACTAGCACAATATTAATATTTTAGTGATGAGAGGCCGTACTTTCCTTTAGGTTTTGGAAGGCTGTTCACTGGTCGATGCACATTTTTGAAATATGGCGGTAGTTTTGAAACTTTTAGACAGAGTGGACGTAGCGTAGACGCACTCGCTTATCAACGCGTCACACACAGCGTTTTCCTAATATTATAATAAGGTGGTGGAAGATAGTAGGGATGGATGTCCAATAGCTATTTGAGGGGTCTACCGTCTATAGATGCAAAACCTGTCAAGTTCCATTTTGCAGAAAAAATAGCTATTTTTATCAGTGAATTGGGAATTTCAAGCTCTATAAGTTAATAAAATCAATTATGTGCAAAACCAGCCAATTGCTGGTTAAAACTGCTTAAAATATCATCGTTAGTTGTATAACTAGCCAAGTCCATCGCGGAAATAATTATAAACAGTGTATCTATATAATGTTATTATCTTGTGCTATCTTCTGGTATCAACAAAAAAGCTATTGATTCTTGGCTATGCTAGTATACTTCGTATAAATCTTCTCACAAAACAGTAACTTTGAAAAGTGAGATGCTATGTCAGCCAAGTTAATTTTTAAATCTGATTTGAAATCATAGCAATTACTTACTTTTGAATAGCAGGAACAATTTCGTTCTACTTTTTATAGTTCAACGTCTTTCAAATTGCCATTGAAAATTAAGTTAGGCCTAACTGCGACAGAAACTGTTACTTGGCTGGTTTTGCGTAAGTGCAGTGACATCACATGTAGACAAAAAATTCTGTTGCTAGGCAACACTACTGTTGTATCTTCCTTCGATTTGTGCACATTCAATGTTTGTATGCAAAAAAAAAAAAAAAAAAACGGCCACATGGCTACTTTTAGAATCGCAATCAACGCTATATCGCAGCTTTTTTCTTTTCTGACTGCAGGAAAACCTTCGTTTAGGATTGCCAGTGTCTCGCATCGAATCACAGTCTTGCGTATTACCCCTGAGCTATCCCTATCGGTCTCCTGCAGATCATTTCCTGATGTAGATGTGAACAATAATAGTCCCGTGCAAGTTGCAAACCATTGTTATTTCGGGCATTTCGTCGTAATTGTTTCGCGCGCCAGCAACAAATTGCATTATTATTGTTATGACTTCGTTAGCTGTGTTTCTGACGCCGTAAACAATGTTAATTGAGTGTTTTTTATTATGCTCATTTATCAAAGTCAGTGGATATTATAACATCACTCAGCCGCGCTAGACGCACTGAGGTTCGTTGTATGTTACTCCGGTCGCAGGTATAATAGTATGGACAGGCACGTTGGTTGTGCAAGTAACTGACAAATTTATTAATAAGTTGTTATTGCTTTTATTTTTCATTTCGCACAGGATGAAAAAATACTAAATTCCCAAAAAGCTAAATTTGAATTTCTCTTTGTAGTTTATAACCAAATCGCTGACACATCATTACGTTTTGGCTCGGGTATCCGATCAAGTATTCTATTGTATAAATAGGGACAACCTCGTAACAGTGCTGAATACAATACAATCAATGAAGCAAGCAACAGATTCTACACTTTACATTGATTTGTATGCGTGTCTATACGCTCGTCGCTTGCTGTGCACCGATGTATACACATAACACGATAACAACTGTCGATACAAGGTTCACCGCCATGTATTGATGACAAACACATATTAGTATAATGAATGAACAGCAAACTTTGCCAATTGACCAAGAGAGACAGACTCTAAAATCCACTAAAAATGAAACCTGCTGCCTACCCCAGACATAATATGACGCAGGAACATGTGACGTCACCCGACTAATGGCCATGTACTCATCGTAAGCCTACAAATCCGCGATATCACAATCGTACAGCCGCGTTGGGAAATCTCCCGTCAACCCGACAAGCTGACAGATCCTGTCATCCTGGCTAACGTTTTCGGAGCCCTCAATCATTCAGGCTCCATACATTAGGCACCGTTGCTACGCGTTCGCTAATAATACGCAGCTCTTGCATAAAACATCCCTCAGCCTGTGAGTACACTCCCCGCCAAGAGTTGTATTAACACGAGCCTACCATAAAACATCCCCCAGCCTGTGAGTACACTCCCCGCCAAGAGTTGTATTAACACGAGCCTACCATAAAACATCCCCCAGCCTGTGAGTACACTCCCCGCCAAGAGTTGTATTAACACGAGCCTGCCATAAAACATCCCCCAGCCTGTGAGTACACTCATAGCCAAGAGTTGTATTAACACGAGCCTACCATAAAACATCCCCCAGCCTGTGAGTACACTCATAGCCAAGAGTTGTATTAACACGAGCCTACCATAAAACATCCCCGTAGCCTGTGAGTACACTCATAGCCAAGAGTTGTATTAACACGAGCCTACCATAAAACATCCCCCAGCCTGTGAGTACACTCCTAGCCAAGAGTTGTATTAACACGAGCCTACCATAAAACATCCTCCAGCCTGTGAGTACACTCATAGCCAAGAGTTGTATTAACACGAACCTACCATAAAACATCCCCCAGCCTGTGAGTACACTCATAGCCAAGAGTTGTATTAACACGAGCCTACCATAAAACATCCCCCAGCCTGTGAGTACACTCCTAGCCAAGAGTTGTATTAACACGAGCCTAGCATAAAACATCCCCCAGCCTGTGAGTACACTCCTAGCCAAGAGTTGTATTAACACGAGCCTACCATAAAACATCCCCCAGCCTGTGAGTACACTCATAGCCAAGAGTTGTATTAACACGAGCCTAGCATAAAACATCCCCGTAGCCTGTGAGTACACTCCTAGCCAAGAGTTGTATTAACACGAGCCTAGCATAAAACATCCCTCAGCCTGTGAGTACACTCATAGCCAAGAGTTGTATTAACACGAGCCTAGCATTAAACATCCCCGTAGCCTGTGAGTACACTCCTAGCCAAGAGTTGTATTAACACGAGCCTAGCATTAAACATCCCCGTAGCCTGTGAGTACACTCCTAGCCAAGAGTTGTATTAACACAAGCCTACCATAAAACATCCCCGTAGCCTGTGAGTATACACTCCTAGCCAAGAGTTGTACTAATACGAGCCTACCATAAAACATCCCCGTAGCCTGTGAGTACACTCCTAGCCAAGAGTTGTATTAACACAAGCCTACCATAAAACATCCCCGTAGCCTGTGAGTATACACTCCTAGCCAAGAGTTGTATTAACACAAGCCTAGCATAAAACATCCCCGTAGCCTGTGAGTACACTCCCCGCCAAGAGTTGTACTAATACGAGCCTAGCATAAAACATCCCCCAGCCTGTGAGTCCCCCAGGCTGTTCAGACGATCTCGTTAGTATTGGTAAACCGATGCGATAGGGCTCCGAAAGCGTTGTCTTCAGCGAGCGGTGATCGGCACTATTCATAACTCTTGTCTTGTCTGATCGTCAACGGCACCATGGCAATGTGTTATGTTGTTAATGAAGAGGCCTGCCTGCTTCTGGGCTTCTGGGCCCCTGGCGACAAGTTCCCGTTTCAGAACCAATGGCTCTACTTCCCAAGCAGACAAAATTGTAATAACGTTGACTTGACGTATTACATAAGATTCCATTACAAACCTGAGTTGCACAGTTGTTTGAGGTCACCTTAAACCTCAAATCGATGAGAACGGTAACCTTATTTCATGATCCATCCTTCAATTATGGGGATGTATCGGGAAACACTCATAGAGTGAGGTATTTACCTGTAAAGAAAGAAGACATACCATAAGATATACTGCTTTTATCAAGTCTAAAGTTAGTTTTTTTTTTTTACTCAACGTATATCCATTTAAAAAACAAGGGGAAATTAAATATAAGTGCGACATTTCAGGGATATTAGCTAGATAATATTTTCTTTTTAGATTGCATCAAACAGGAACATGTCCACACAACGGTGCTTGCACGCACTTATACAGCTTACGCAGACTACTGCCATTCAACTTCGCATATTCGATGTACACACCAACCATACAGTCGTTTTTCTAAGTGCATTATCAAAGCGGATACAACAATTCAGTCATCTTATTAGTATTACGCATTGAATATGTTTCCAAAATGAGCTTATCAACACAGTCATACACATGTGGTAACCACATTAAACCCAGGAGTAAAGTAGACTAAGTAGTCACTCATTATTGAGCACATTCGCCGATTGTTTGCCACTTTTCCGAAACTGTTACACATACTTTGATCGCGACATTTTGGTAATTGTTTCTCATCGGCGGTTTTGTTTGAAAGCGGATTTACTAATCAAGATTCAAAACCTATTATCTAGTGGCTCATATGGTTCAAGCCTATTCCTTTTAGCAGCATACACATCAGGGCCTGGATTCACAAAGATGCCTAACTCAAAGTTGTCCTAAGTTAGGCAAATCCTAACTAGATAAATCATCGCATGGGTACACATTCACAAATAAAACATTATCAGTTAAATTGTTGATATTTTACTATATATTTTATCTTTATAACATTACAGAACAACATATGCGTGATTTATATCACTAAGGTCCAGTCTCTGTCCCAATAAGCAGTTATTCGTCGAATATAGCTTGTTTTCTCCATGGCAACCATCAATCAAAACCTTTGCAAATAACTTTCTTATTAGGAGATTGTAACACCAGCCCTAAGATTTGCCTAAACTAGGACATCTTAGCACTTATAGGCACCTTCGTGAATCGGGGCCCTGATATTTTTATTTGTAACGAAACATGCATGCATGCCATGCTGGAAATATTAACACTTAGTTGAAGAGTAAAGCCAGAATTTGGGATATTAATGCACTGTGCGAAAATAAAATATGACAAATATGCGCATGGTAACTACAGAAAACAAAAATGTATAGGTTGTGTAAAATTGTAATCCGAGTAAAAACAAATTTGCATTTGTCTTCTATACACTTTAATTGAAACATAAAATAGATCAAGCTTACGTATAGCGAAGCCTATTACCGTATCCTATTACCATGTATCTGGTTGCTTTAAATGTACAGACCTAGAATACAAGGCACACAAATTTGCTAAAGTTCCGTCCGGTGAACACGCATGTGAGTTGATTGTGCGACGCGCTCTGTTTCAACACAATTTACATCCCACATTCACGAATCTGCTTGTTATTTTCTACTACATGGAATGCACCAGCCTCGCCTAGAGTGTGCCTAGACAACGCCTGCCAACAGACGCGCTGATAGTATCACTACAATACCGGAGGCATGAGAACTAGATGCATCTAGATTTAGGATGGTAGTTGTCTCATACGTCAGTCCTCTATTGCATAACCCATTTCTACAATACCTTGCAAGTTAACGCAACGGAACTCTAACTTGTCTTTCTTTGTCCAGGTAATTCCAAGATGGATGTCAAAATATAAAGGTAAGCACAGGTTTCTTATTTATTAGCGTTGTTTGATGTTATGCTGAAGGATCTTACTTAATTCACTTCTAATTAGGAGCCTTTCTTCTTACAAGGGACTAGGGAGCCCTCTCTTGTTGAAATTCAATTGCTAAAGAAGCAAGAGATGACTTTGTGATTGCTTCGACTGTCGTGATACAGAAATATCAAAGATACGTTTGGGCATTGGTCCGTGTACACTGTACATTGCTATGATTAATTAGTTCCTCCTCGATTTGTTTTTGTTATATTCTTTGTCATTTTGCGAAACGCGATCGTTAAATATTACAAAAACGTTTGGCTCGTTCTGCTGCTAATTAAATGTTTTGTGATGTGTTTTGCTTTATATTGTTGTAAATGTTACAGCACTGTTTCATTTCAAATATACATCTCGTTACTCTTTATGGTGATTGTATTGTAATGTCTCCATCTAGTTGACTGCTTGTATTGTTTTTGTCTCTCACTGAACTTTATTTACCTTGGACCAGGAATATCATTCCTTATAGTTGCCCCAAAATACGTATTATACGAAACGAAATGGCAAATAGTACTACCATAATTTTCTACTCCATTAATTCCTGTTGTCCACTGAAAACGGATGGATCAGGGGTAATGTACGATCTTGGGTTGGTAATGTCACAGCGGCCGTGACTATAATGAGGCTTGTGCACTCGACTAAGAGGAAGACGGCGTTTACGAATGTGTGAAAGACACCAGAAATCTGTTGTTGCTTAGCGTGTTAAACAGCGTCCATGAAAGGGGCTGTAAATAAGTATCTGAGCTCAGTATGAGACTATACTTACGTTGGAACTAGTATATCTTAAGTATTTACAACAATAATAAAAGCCCGTTAAAAGTCCACCTAAAGAGGCCACCGCGTAAGACCTAGAATATTTTAAACTGCAACCTGTGTTACTAAACATATTTTGTTCCTTGAATTATTGGCAAGAAATATTTTAGCGCCCGATTACAATATTGATGCGCCAATCAGTGGAGACTACTTCCGGTATATTGGGAATCACACCACACACTCGGCCTCTGAAATGGCAAGCTACCACATTGCAACATTACAATTATGGCGTTTTCACGTTGTTTATATCATAGAATCTAAACCCAACATTAACCGGATGACATTTCAACTTATACATCAACTCAGTAGGGTCACTAAATGCTATGTACAAGTCGAATTTTACTTTAATTTTTGTTTGGCCATTTCAAATTTGTCAAAAGAAAATAACATTGGTGGTTTATATTAGAAACTAGGTCCGAATTCAGCAAACTTTTAAATCGGCCGATTTACTAATCTCAGATTGGTTACCATGGTTTCAACAAACATTACATATCAAATGTATGGTGGCTTCTACCGGGCGCCATTTTTGATCTCCGATTAACAGGAAATCGCCAGATTATAGTTTGGTGAAACTGGCCCTAACATTTGCGAACTTTTGGAAAATTTAAGCAATTATAGTTACATTCTTTTGACGATAATCTGTTTTCCACAGAAACATATACTTCAAGCAGGAAATAGCACTTTCTTTTTAAACAGCATAAATTTTGCACGGCCGACTGATAGCACCTGCACGTATCATGTCCACAATAATGTTGATGGTGCCCAGTTTTACAGGCTACAGAATTGATGGAACACAAAGCGGACCTTGTGATGGTGTTGGGTCTTGCCTGGTAGCCTGTTGAAGTTTCCTCCAACTCCAATGGCATCACGCCCACTTGTCTATCGCCGTACTAAGCCTCTTCCCTCACTTTCCCTTCACGTACACACCTGTATCCCAGATTTTACGCTGCACCCTCCACCTCCCTTGTCCTATATTATCCTTTACGTCTGCTGTCCTTTCAATTAGGCCGTATTTTATGGACCAATGCTGTAGCGGGTATACACACAACTCAAGTTACCCAAGCCCACCAGCCAGAGATTTTTTAATTAGGCCTTTCCGAAAGAATGGGGTGGGTGGCTCCACACAAAATATCACTTCAATTACGTACCAAGTCTCGCAGTCGCTGCCGCCCGCATCACCCCCCCCCCCCCCCCCACCTCCCCGGACCCTATGGCACAAGTAACAAGTTGCATAATGACGTCATCATTATCTTCATCACCATCATACACTAGCTATGTTACAAGACAACAATGACTGAACTAGTTGCGGATGTTAGTATAGAAGTATTTTGTTTGGCGTGCATTATTACAGACACCCAAAAAGTAATTCTCAAGAATCTCCACTGCAGCTTTCAAGCCATTCACCTGTGAAGGCCATTGTTTAAATTGTGACGTATTTTTATAATAGATGTTTAAAAATACGTCGGAACTATTGCATGCGGCACTGTCTTTCCCAACTTGGGCTAATTCCGTTATCCACGTATTATTTTAATACGCCAGTATTTATTTGATGTCTAATATATTCAGTTATAAAACTGATTTAACAAAGTAGGACAATAAATACAACTATGTAATTAATAATATAACAATAATAAACAAACCGCGGGCACGAAGGCTCTGGCAAATGCAAAGGCATGAGGTATGACGGGTCTCCGCGAAAGGGATTTAAGGGACCTCAGGCCCAAACCATCGGCTGCATATATTTAAATACAAAAGTGAAATAAAACCCGAAACGAATAACAATACATCGAGCTCGATCCATCCTTATTATCTGTTATCACACTACTAGTACATTTGATTGTGAAAAGCCCTAGCCCTACCTACAATTGTGGGTACTGGAATCGCAATCGTAATCGCAATCACAATCGCAATCCAGGAATCGTGAAACAGTTAACTAGTCGGTTCTTATGGCGCTGTTCACAACAAAATTTTAATTTGTACGGCCTCAATCTGGATTTTACTGGGGAAATGTATTCATATTTTTTTACGATTGCGATGTCGACAATTGAGGTTAATTAGGGCTTAAACAATTTATAGAGGTGGAGTAACTAAAGGTTATTTCATTGTGCGCTGATGAATGCAGGGAGCCTTTCAATGATTTTGATATTTTATTGTTCGTAATTTATAATTATTGTTGTAACAATAATATATCATTTAATTCTTCAATTTTTTGAACGACGCATTGGAAGCAAGTTCATAATGAGTGTAGGCTTTTTTGGTCTCCTCGTCGTAAGACCGGCAGAGCTACCCTGGTGTTTTTCTATCCCTGGGGCCCTGACCCAAGGAGCGTATAGTGCGTTTTATTTTACCAATATGGCTATTTGTATGTTACAAACAAAATAAATGGCACAATAAATTAATAAATAATTAGATTGTTTGTTCCTATATAGGTATATGCTCCCATGACATGCAGTAGGACCAAGTCCATGTTCCTATGCCATCCAGTTGGGCCAAGTTGCATGTTCCCATGACATCCAGTGGGGCCAAGTCCATGTTCCCATGACATCCAGTTGGGCCAACTTCATGCTCCCATGACATCCAGTTGGGCCAAGTCCATGTTCCCATGACATCCAGTTGGGCCAAGTCCATGTTCCCATGACATCCAGTTGGGCCAAGTCCATGTTCCCATGACATCCAGTTGGGCCAAGTCCATGTTCCCATGACATCCAGTTGGGCCAAGTCCATGTTCCCATGACATGCAGTTGGGTCAATCTGCCTTGTGTAGCATGTTTGACGTTAATTTGTCTGTCAAAACATTGAGGGATTGTGGGTAAATAGCCCCATGCGTCAATGGCTAATTTTCCGATGACGAAATAAAATGCTTCATACCTCTATTTCGATATGTCACTGGTTCGTTTCACACCGACAATATAATGGCAAGGTTCTGTTACAATGTAGTACAGCGCAATGGTCTGTTAAGTCCTATAATCCCTCTCAATTGTCCTCCTACCTTAGCATTGGAGAGATAGAAATATCATCGGCCTCTCTCTCTCTCCTTCGTATGTATGTACCCTACAAAACGTGCACCACTCTTACACTAATCTGTTAATTTTAATGTTCTAATTAGAACAACAACTCTTCTCGTCAACGACCATCCACTCATCCGTGCAGGCGTGACGTCACTGAGAGCCGAGTGAGAGCGAGAGGGTGAAGAACGCAACACGGCAAACATTTCCAAAATGTTGAAAACACAATATTCAAACGGTAGGATCAATGAGCAAAGCAAATTAATAATTGGTTGTCATTACTAATTATGGCACACGTAAACATACCGTATATGCTTTGTTCACTTTACCGTGCTAACATTTTCACTTGTCAGTTCCCGGTTCCTGTACGTGCTCGCGTGAAACATGGCAACTGCATGGAGAACCCCCGTCGCTTTTTCCCCTCGCTGTGACGAAATGTAAATTCTACGGTAATGTTTTAATGTTGAGGCATACAAGGCTCAGTTGTTGACTTTGAGTATGAGGCAAATGCCACAGGTTCGTCAAAACTACTTTATATAGGAATTAGAGGGTCGTTTCGGTTTCTCTCCAAGATTCCTATTAACACGTCTCAATTGAGGGGGTTGCGACAACACTGGGCAGACAAATAATCTCTTGACATTCTTGTATATTTCTTTGATTGGTGCATGTTAAATGTTTTATTTGTCTGAAACAAAACACGGCAATATGGCTATTTTGGGATTCGAGACTTCTGGAATCACAAGACTCAATTGAGGGGGCGGTGACATCACAGGCATACCAACAATGTGTTGCTAGGCAACTGCATTGTTGTATCTTTTTTTGATTAGTGCATATTCAATGTTTGTCTGAAATAAAACACGGCCACATACATGGCTATTTTTGGAATTCAGTCTTGTGCAAAACATGGTTTTCAGAATTGATCTAGAAAGCCGTGATTAGCTCTAAGGGTCCTTGAAATTTTCACTGTTGTATATTGTTGTCATTGCAGATCTAGAGAGATCTAAGGGTCCTAGATCAATTTTGAAACAGGTCTATAGCACATGACTCAATTGAGGTGGTTGTTAATCACAGGCGGACAAACAATGTTCCTAGGCAACTTCATTGTTGTATCTTTCTTTGATTGGTGCATATTCAATGTTTGCCCGAAACAAAACACGGCAACACGGCTATTTCTGGAATTGAGTCTTGTGCCATTGACCATTTTCAAAATGGATCTAGAATCCGAGTAATCACCGTCCTCTAAATCTTCTATGACAATAATGCACAACAATAAAAAGTGGTTTTGTAATGTTATATCAACGTTAATTTTCCATTGTTGTGCATTGTTGTCATTGAATATTAAGAGGACCGTGATGAACTCAGTCTAAAAGGGTCCTCCTAGATCAGTTTTGAAATGAGTTCAGTTTTAGATGAGTTTGAAAATGGCCTATAGTCTACCCTGACGTCTTCGTTGCGTGTAAGTCTCCCGAGACAATCTTAAGGGCCGTTTACATAAATGACTAGTGATTAGTGTCTAGCCTCCGTGATTAAGTCACATGCTTCTTCCATTGGCTATATGAGAGATACTGCGCTCTGATTGGCTGTGACTAAGGTTTGTCTTGACTTGACCAAGGAATTGAAATATGTTATATTCCTTAGTCAAGTCAAGACAAACCTTAGTCACAGCCAATCATAGCGCAGTATTCCCCCTCCCAGCCAATGAAAGAAGCCTGTGGCTTAATGACGGGGGTTCGTCAATAATCACTAGTCATTTGAGTAAACCCCGAATTAAAGATGCTTTGTTCATAGACGAGTGGTTCGTTACCGACCAGCGAGCCCCTATTTTCAAATACCGATCGCTGATTGGCCACGAGTCCCTCGTCTATGACGAAAGCATCTGGACATGTATAGCGTCGTGGGTTGTAAACAGAACGTAACGACAACAAACGCAACGACAACCAAACAACGAACTATTTTAAGAGCTTTGGATCTGGATAGAAGAGGCAACGTAAGTAATTATTCTAGTTTCATTAACGAGTATACACAATGAAAAACAAAAGTAGGGTGGCCGACATGAACGACCCACACGCTGAACAGACGTAGACGCATAAAACATGCATGCATGCCCACTCTGGACGGCAGCCAACCCAACAGGGTAAAAACAAAACAAGTCCGACTTTTCATTTATTAAATGTGGAGGGAAACATTGGGAACGCAAGCTCACGGTCTACTAGAAGACCGTGAGCAATTGCCAACCGTCACTCTCGTTACCACTCATCACATGAATGATACTATAATCAGCAACGAATTTCCAAGCTAGCATAGCTAAGTGCAAACACAGTACCGTTACTAACATAATTTTCATAAAAAGCGTTTTTTATAGGGTCGGACTGGCCCGGGCCGACAGGCCCCAAGATAAGGGGCTCCTATTGGCCCCTGCATTCTCATACTAAATATTAATATATATCTACACATATATACTATAGATATTTATTGTTGTTGTTGTTGTTGTTGTTGTTGTTGTTGTTGTTGTTAAGGGTTACATTAAAGCATATATTTTTTTATAGAAGCAATACATGGTCTCTCGGTAACTTTATCGGTGCGCCCATTAATAAAGAGGCATTTAAATTAATAAGCAAACAATAATTTGCGATCAATGTCGGGCATATTCTAAAACGCCTCGATTTCCACCTAAATCAACCTTACATTCAACTTTTTTAGGGGGGGGGGGGGGGGTTCTACAAATTAAAACAACATTTTCACATTTTTTTTTTAAATTACAAAATTTACATAATTGGTTCGAAATTAAGGTTAAAAGACGAGTTACAAGCCTTTCATCTTTACTTTCACAATAATACCTCAGATCGCTTTTAAGACCGTCTTGAGGATAAAAAATACCGCCAAAAAAGTTTGCCTCTGGCGGCTGTGGGCTTGGGCCCAGACCCTTTTTTACTCACGCAAGTGTTTTTGAAGCACTCTCTCTCCCCTCCCCCCTCATCCAGACTGGCAATTCGCACCATTCATTTAAACACCCTGAGATCAAATACCTTAATAGGAATAGCTTCGCTATTAATACGATCGACTGGTACCATTTAACATGTAAGGTGGCGGCGACACAGTTTGCAGCGCTCCTGGCGGCGCGGAGTAACCTTAAGCCAAGGCCGTCTAGATAATATATCGCTTCGAAGGCCCCGGCGCGAGGCGGCGAGGGTATCACGAAGGCCCCGCCTAAGCCCGCGAATTCAAATCTGCTGCTAGAGAACTAGCATTTTCAGATAAAGTTTCATCAAATACTAACATACAAACACTGATTTTACCATAACTTACTATTTGTAAAATTTTTTAAACCGTTCATGATGATCCTTTTTTTCAGTAATGCATATCATGTTCTACAATCTCGTACAATATGATATGTAACTTTGTTATGGAAGTACGACATTCCATATAACTAAGTTCTTATTCACAGCATGATCATAAGTTTTCATGAGTCTCTGTGGATAGCAAAGATTGGCAGTGCTCGTGTCTAACAAATAAATATTAGATGGCCAGATTATATGCCGGCCAGCGGCCACAAACTTCAAAACAACATGAAGAACGTGCGTAGAATCAGCTGTTGGGGATGAGGAGCATGGAAATAAACGATGCAGAGCATAGGTTCTACTTCGACAACAAATGTGTATTTACATGTACTGCAATGAGGAGATGATCTGGTAATAGGCGTACATTATGGTTTTAATAAAACAATGAATAAATTGCTAGCAAAGGAAAATATCAGATTCAGGAAGGCAGGGAAAAATTTTCTCCCTGTAGGCCTAGGCCTACCATGGGCTTATTATTGCCTGCCCTATACTGGTTGTGGAATTTCGATAAAATTTTGGTGAGTTAGTGTATGAACGCCGCTAAGGTTTCTGAATGATAACCCCCCCCCCCCAACCCCTACCCCCACTGAGACACCAACATGCAATAATGCTATTCTAAACCATTCAGCCGATTGCGATACAATTTTGGGAAGTTAGTGTATACGCACCCGCTAGGGTTTCTGAATGATTACCACCCCCTCCCAGCCCCCCTCACCCCCCACCCTCACTGAGACACCAATATGCAATAATGCTTTCCTAAATCATTCATCCGACTGCGATACAATTTTGGTGAGTTAGTGTATGCACGCCCGCTAAGGTTTCTGAATGATTACAACACCCCTCAAACCCCCCTACCCCCACTGAGCCGCCAACATGCAATAATGCGTTCTATTATTATTCATTCGATTGCAATAAAACTTTGGTAGGTTATTGTGCGCACGCCCGCGAAGGTTTCTGAATAGGTACAACCCCCCCCCCCCACCCTTTGTGTACCAACAGACGGAAAAATACATTGTGTCTCAAAAAACACTTCAATAAACAGAGTGAAAACATGAACACTTTATTTCTTTCAGTGGCATTGCAACGCATGCCGGGTTTGCTAGTTGTAATTAAATGAACCCTTTTATTTATACATCCACGTGGAAAAGTTAGTAACTCATAATCATATAGGCCAGGCCTACGGTACGATCACATAAGGGATGTGTACGATACGATAAGTGTCCAAAAGTAGTGTCAACTAATCACCGGTACCTAAAATTCCCACCAAAATCGCATTTGTTTAGAGTGAATTAACTTGTTCTCAAAACTATCCGTTATACTATTTAAAATACGTGTTTGGTGGTTTTACAATACTACAGCTTAGTCAAAGCTACTATTATTAATATAAAATGTGTCTTAATCTTATTTCACCCGTAATCGTGTGTCAAATCGAGCTTACTCGGCATACAAATTGCATGCTAGCTCCCGCGATGAACGTTGTTGGTACTCCGCGCCGCCTCAGCGCTAGTGTCCTCCGACACTAGCGCTGAGGCGGCGCGGATTACCAACAACGTTGTCGCTGTCGCCATGATTTCCTGCGAGTCGATCGTATTATTATTGCTACGGTATTTGCTGAGATGTTCGCAGTTTGGGATTTTCAAAAACTTAAAGCCTAACTATTTTTCTCTACGATTGTTGTATCGGGCAACAATTAACACACAAATATACACATTTCTCTGGTGAGGCATTATTGTTGAAATCAATCAATTAAAATCTGAACAAAACACAAAAACAAAATTACAATCAAATAAATCCGATATCAAAAGGACGAGTCCTGGCTGAAAGAGGCATAAAAGTACAAAACATTGAGTGAGACAGACCGTAATAAGGAAAGTAGGCCTATGAACAAAACTGCACATTTGTCAAATCGTTCAACAATCTTCCAGCGAAATCTCTACTATCAATAAATTATCGAAATATCACTTAATTCCCTTTAAGCCTTGTATAATACATACCCTACCCTCAACCGACTGAAATATAGCTGGGCCACCGCCACTGTCCACTGGGAATACCACGTGACCGGCGATTATGTATATATAACCCTCAATGTGTATTTATCCTGATGAACCCTCAACCTACGGTTGGAATTCAGTCGGCCCCTACACCTAGGGGCGCCCATTGTTACCAAGGTAACAGTTGTTTGCGTGTTATTTCCCATCAACGAAACAAATCCATAGCAACAAAGGGTGCCCCTAGGTGTATAGGGGCCGACTATGAATTCCAATAAGTGTATTCGGATACATTTCAGTCTCTACAATCGACAAGTCTAAGGTTGGAATTCATAGTCGGCCCCTACACCTAGGGGCACCCATTGTTGCTATGGATTTGTTTTGTTTATGGGAAATAACATGCAAACAATTGTTACCTTGGTAACAATGGGCGCCCCTAGGTGTAGGGGCCGACTGTGAATTCCAGCCTAACACTGCTACCTCTACCAGCGACCAGCCCGTAGCCCGTCACCTGTGCCACTGCAGTCACTATACCGCCTCCGGCGGCTGGGGCTTCGCCCCAGACCCCTTGGGATCAACGCAAGTACATACAAGTGGAAAGTCCATATAGGAGGCATTCTCACTGCTCGCGGACACTAGAAAATATCCTAAAACCGGCCCATGTGTGGCGCTGTCTTTGTCCACCCCTGGAAGCAGAAGCGCTTGTTTCTCTGAACGTTCAGGAAGTCCCCAGCAAAATGCGGCTAGATTTTGGTCTCATCCTTCACAGATGTGTCTACTACGTTGATAACGCGGGTGGCGCTGTCTTGTCCACCCCTTCAAGCAAACGTTACGCGGGTGGCGCTGTCTTTGTCCACCCATGGAAGCAGAAGCGCTTGTTTTTCTGCTGAGTCACGTTCGGTGCCATTTTACACGCGCGTCTTGAAAAGACATCACTGCTTGTTCTAACATTTCTTGTGTACACCATGAGCTTATGTTATTCCCATAACGAAACAGACCCGCAAAGCATCGTTCAATAATGTTCGAAAATAGCAAGTTATAGCTTCGTGTTTTAGAGACACTACGAAATCTGCAATATTATCTGCCGGTGTTTGATACCGTTGGTAAAAACTGAATAGTCGAACTACAACAATTGATTATTCATGTGTGTGTGTATGCACCCTCTAGACCTACAAAAAATTATAGTCAAGGTCCACTAGATCGCTTGTAGCGCGCGCGCAGTGCAATTACTCCGCCAGGAGTAAATCCAGTAGACCTTACAATTTCGCATATTTTACAAAATCAGAACTGAAGCTTTCTTGCCGATTATGGTTGGCTACGCCACTGATCTCGTAACTGTAGATAAACTATTTACACGAGTGCCTTGATATATATCTGCAGCAGGTAAGGCAGAGGTCACACAAACAATGAGAACAAACATAGCAAACTCTGAAAGATATCGGTATCGCGTACAGAAAACAATATTTTCGGTATCAATTTTTGTATTCTACATCCCAATATTTCAATTATTAAAAAAAAAATGATGGTGTGATCTAGAGAAGTTTTTTTGTATCGAGGGATTCTGCAATGAAAATCGTTCGGGTTTTGGCGGGATTTGGAAATAATCGAGGCGAGCGAACGGGTCGCCGGTAATTAGTTATTACTTATTAATTAATTAATTATAATTACCAAATACTGCAGTTGTGCCAGCAAGTCAATGTTCATTGTGTTGCAGGTCGTTAAAGTGCGCGACCGAGCGAATGTGGTCAATATTCAGTTAGTGGGTTAGATTATTGGGCGCCAGTCATTGTGTCTCTAAAACTCATATCACAAATAAGTGGGGAAATGAAAAAAGGTGTTTGAAAACATTTAATTTTTAAGGTATTACTAAAAAACTGATTTATTTTCTAAAACGTGAAAAGTACAAGCACAATGGTTTAAAAATTTCACTGATTATTAGAATGTGTCCATCTTCCGGAACCGGAACGAGAGTAGCCATGCACTCCAGTGACAGGTCAGGCCACCACTACGCGACCGTGGTCATCATCCTCCTTCCTGACCTCACCCCCTTGACCCTTCACGCCACGGTGATGTCTGGCAACTATCCGTCCCCCCCTCCCGCCCCCCACAATATGCGAGGGATACTACAGACTGGCACTGAAATACGTAGCTCTAGGCAGGAAAACGAACGTGTTGAAGGAAAGAATATTTTTCAAATATAGCAAACATCGATATGAATCGATATCGTTTGTTCTTTACGGGATGATATTGGCATTCCTTTTTGATATCCCTACCCCTACAGGATATTCAAAGTTAACTTGAGAAGGTTGTGTGTCTTCTAATTCCCGCTTCAATTGTTATGATATATGATTCAAAAACGCAGCGAAACGTTTCGAAGTAAGACGTTCTCTAACCATTCATCAACGTGTGTCCTAATGCAGAATGCTAACGACAAGCAATCATTCATTTATCAGATATAATTCCTATAGATTGTGTCTTATGTGGCGCGTAAGTCTAGTAGTGGGTTTATTCCTGCTTCCCAGTTCGGGATGCTTCTTTTTTTTAGCTTTGGACCTTGGCTTCTATCTATGAAACTGGTGTAGGCCTACTGTAAACTTACTGAAACCACTAAATGCCACAATTATTTGGATCGTACGCTTTCATTTTCTTACTCACACTTTCCAAGTTTCCCCTAAAAACAGCCCCCCCCCCCTCCCCCCCACAAAAAAAACAAGGCTTCATTCTTTTCTGTACGAGATTTGTGCCACACTGATTTCAAATGAGATCGGTGGCTTATTTGGAGCAGCTGTCATAGCAATTAACGAAGCACATTATAAATTGTTGCATAAATGTCCTACACTGAAAATCGGTACTTGTAACTTAGTGGGTAGGGTAGACTATACAAAATACAAATGTATTTTTACAGTAGTTGATAACGCGAATAAAGTGCGAGTGCGCCTATATGGTAAACGGACGGAGGTTGTTAGAAGAATCTTCGGGCTGGAAACGCCCCGAGCTGTGTGTTCAGAGTACACACGGGTCACCGCTCGATGCATGTGTGACGGGACGCGCTGCCTGCTGACCTGTGAAATAGCCTCGAGGGTGGAAGAGGAAAAACTACCTCAGTCGCTACCTATATTATAATTAGGTCCTTTGTGAGGAAAGATTGTTCATCTGCAAAATTCTGCATCAGAGAACAATTTTCATAAAAAAAGGTAATTCGTTCAAAAAGGACATAGTTTTAGGTCGGTCGGGCCTCGCGGGAGAGCCGTGAGTTATTACGTCCGGGTGTGGGGGGGGGGGGGGGGGTTGTAAGGTGGCTCCAAAACATCAACCACAGACATAATCCCTGCCAATCTGTGATCGCGATGTTACCAAAGCTCGAAACACAGTGAACAGGGCGCAATTGAACACTGTTAAAGAGGTTAAAGCGCAGCTGGAAAGTCAATAGCGCAGTTGAAAATGAACTTATACTTGAAAATGAAGTTGAAACTTGCGCAGTAGCTAGTTCGTCTCTCAATGGGGAAATCTTGTATTATTTGAATCGGGCGACATTATTCAATTAAATTAAATTAGCGACCACGCTCAGAATACGAAAATATTTCATTTTAATGTTTTAGGATATGTTCATTGGGCATTGAAACTTGCCCGAAACTCCACCTTTTGTCACGATCTGACTGGGACAAAAGGGCATATTCCATTAGATCATCGCGCGTCTGTAAGAAAGTTTTCTTGAGAATGAACGTGGGGTGTTTGTGTCATTCCATAATGTGATATATCTTTATAATACACAATGCACACGTTTTTATTGGACTCAAAACGGTAGATTTTGTCAACACCGGCGTTCCTACATTGAAGTCGAATGCAGCGTTCCTGGTGGTGAGACAATTAACCACCTATAAGCAAGGTATGCAAAGAATTGTTAACACGGTAAGACAAACTTATGTCAGAAATCGTTAATAATCTGGACGTACCAGACCAGCAATTGCAAGGTGCGGTCAAAGCATTATCACAGTTACAACCGACCATAAGACTATTAATGTAAAATTGACTAGAATGTGTACCCAAAGCATTAGCATCAATCATAATCCAATGAAAGCCTAATTCGGAATGTATAATGGAGACGATAAGGTATGCCCAAACCATGCGCTACAGGTATGATCCAAGTAAGCATATTCCTGCATGAATTCGAGGGTTGTCCAAAACATAAGCGTCAGTCATAATCAAACGACAGCCTAATTGGGAATGTATAATGGACAAGATAAGGTATGCCCAAACCATGCGCTACAGGTATGATCCAAGTAAGCATATTCCTGCATGAATTCGAGGGTTGTCCAAAACATAAGCGTCAGTCATAATCAAACGACAGCTAATTCGGAATGTATAATGGACAAGATAAGGTATGCCCAAACCATGCGCTACAGGTATGATCCAAGTAAGCATATTCCTGCATGAATTCGAGGGTTGTCCAAAACATAAGCGTCAGTCATAATCAAACGACAGCCTAATTCAAATGTATAATGGACACGATAAGGTATGTCTAAACCATGCGCTACAGGTATGACCCAAGTAAGCATATTCCTGCATGAATTTGAGGGTTGTCCAAAACATAAGCGTCAGTCATAATCCAACGTAAACCTAATTCAAATGTATAATGGACACGATAAGGTATGTCTAAACCATGCGCTACAGGTATGACCCAAGTAAGCATATTCCTGCATGAATTTGAGGGTTGTCCAAAACATAAGCATCATTCATAATCCAATGAAAGCCTAATTCAAATGTATAATGGACACGATAAGGTATGTCTAAACCATGCGCTACAGGTATGATCCAAGTAAGCATATTCCTGCATGAACTCGAGGGTTGTGCAAAACATGAGCTACAGTATTTAGCGCAAAATATCAGAAATATAATAATCCCTATATGAAATGCCACTTCCTGCGCCACCGTGCTTGTAGAGTCACGAGTTCGAATTCATTTGATGCATCGTTTTCACTTTAAAGTGAAGTGCTTAATAAACTAGCTACAAACCAATACCAAGCATAGACTACGGTTGTATACGGTTGATATATAGTCATATCAGCAATGTATATGTGATACTGGTATAAAGTTCCCATGCTGAGAATTTGATCTCATGAGTATGGGGGACCTACGTGAACACTGAACAGTGAACACAAATGATCGAGTCTTGATGGGTATTTTCACATTGTGTTCATTACACGGCTTTAGCCTGGCAGCCTCACAGATTTAAGCGGAACTTACTTTAACTCATGTTTGCCTAATTATTGGTAATACCACCGGTGTGCTAAGTAATTAATTTAGTTGCTTGCACAAGGCAGGCTATAGCTCTAAGCGGCTTGCACGTGTGTGTGGCGCAGATTACGTTACATCTAGATAAATGCTTGGCTGTACTTTTAACAAGTGGAAGCCACGAAGTAGATAGTTGTTCCACTAAGCCACTAATTATTCTGTGGATCCCTACGGGACCCTCCCCAGACACACAATCGCACAGCTAGCCAAACAAAAGATTAGGCAATTAACGACCAGATACGAGAGATCGTCGTATTCAACACGAGTGATCCTCCTGGGTAACAAAAAGTCTGAACTACCCCCCTTCCCTTCCACCCCCTAACCACACTCCTCGCCAGCTCCAACTCGTGTCAGACAATTAAATCCCAAGAAAAACAACAAACTTGAAAAAGACTCAAACTTTGTCGTTTTTGTTGAGATTCGAAGCTTGGAGATATGGATTTATTTAAGCTTTTACAGATACCCACTCCCAACCTCACCCTTGTGACCCTTCACACTGTTATGGTCCAGATACACAAGGCTAGTGGCTGGAGATATAGACCTATACTCTCATCAGTCCCCATCCCTCACAGCAACTAGCCGGAGAGGAACATAGGATAGGACTAATCACTCTTCTTAGTCCTTCGTAAATCGTATGCTATACGCATAATGGCGACGAAAAAACAAAACTTAGTCGTTCAACTAAATATAATCACAGACAATCCAAAAACGTTTATCTAGAAACTGAATTATTGATATTTCAAACTAATTAAATTAATTAATATTAATCAATGAAATCTCGAATATCTGATCATTCACATAACCTATCGACTTGTATCGGGTACCGATGAAATCTATATGGTATAGTGGTATAATGAGTAAGATTATGTAAACGTTCTTTCTGTATTTTTCATTAATTCTCGATTAATTTGCATCTTAATTAACTTTTGTTGTTGTATTAATTAGTCTTAACTCTTAATGACCACAAAAGTCCTGAAGTGGACGTGAAATGTGCGGTTTCCACACCACGAGACGTCCAACAAAGAGAGCTTAAAATGTGAGCTGTGTATAATACCAGTGAATGTATTCGTGATTTCGTTTAAGGCAGGCGGGTTAGAGGGGTGGGGGCGGATAAGGATCTAATTAGTAAAAAATATGACATTTATCATAGCAAGAAACCTAACATACTTGTTCCACATAAACCTTACCCATGTGTTCGTCATAGCTGAGTGACTCATTTATTTATAAGAATAGATTTACTTGCTACACAATGCACATCTCTGTTTGTGTTTTGGAATGAAAACATTTAGATCTTTGTTTACACGTATGTATGATATGGCACGTAAACGAAAACGTTTCGGCGTGATAATGGTCTTGGAAGTTCGAAATCGAAATTATATTTGTGAGAAATGCGCCCGACGTTATAACATGCACGTTGTCCAGCAGGGCATACAATCACAGAGTGAAAGTAATGTGAAAATTGGTATAATCACAAAATCGGGCAACGAAATAAAAAACTAATTGCTCCGAAATGAATATCAATACTTTCAGAGTAATTAGCGTAGTTAAACGAGTAAACTATAAACTTCAACTATAGTCTACTTGTCTTCAAATTTGCGTTATTTTACTAATTAATGCTCAATTACGGTAATAAGTTCATTTTTACCCATAATTAAAGCAGCTTTTCTTTTCTTTGAGGTCTCAATTTCCCAAAAAAGTTTTAAAATACCTAATTTTACGATTATGTTTCTTTTTTTATCTTGGATACAATCAAAGTGATTAAAATAATGTTTTTTGGCATTATTTTATTTGTACATTATTATATATAATACTAGGAAAACGCTCTGTTTGACGCGTTGATAAGCGAGCGCGTCAATATCTACTAACTTTCTGGCGAAAAGTTTTCAATGCTAATACGAACAACAATTAACAAAAATTCAAGAATGCGCATTGCAAAAATTGTTCTTATTTCCATGGCTATTATACTTTCCGACATTGTTGTATGCAGTGCAATGTGCGTTGCTAAGAATTTTCGTGGTCATGTTTTCAACACGGTCCGCCACCGTTACTAACACTTATTGACACCAATAGAAATGTAATTTCTGCCTCTAATACGTATTGGATCGCGTTTACATTAGTATATTCGTGACCGGACAAAAATTTACTATAAGATAGCCACCTCACATTTTGCCGTTACTGCGTTTCAGAAAAATATTTTCGAGTAACTTTTGTGTAACTTTGCCAATATTTATCAGATCGCCATTACATTCACATATTCGTAACCGGAAAAATCTGTAGAAAAATCTGGCTATCTCACATTTTGCCGCCATTTTGTTTCAGAAAAATATTTTGCAGTAACTATGGTGTAACTTTGTAACTTTTCGAACGATTTTGCCTCAAAACTATACACCTTCAATCCACATCGAGGCTTGTGGATGGACATAAAAAAAAAAAAAACAAACAAAAAAAACAAACAAACAAACAAACAAACAAAAAAAGAGTCAAGTGGAAACGCTCGCTTCGCTCGCTTAATTATATTATATACATATTTTAAATGCATTATTTTGGCATTGCATTCACGCCACTTTTTTCTAGAAGGCACCAAACACACTCTAAAAACGGGGGTAAACAAAGTTTCACCTGCGGCGCTATTAGTGGGGGGTGGAGCCCCCCAGATCCCCAGGCTTGGTCTCTTTTCTGCGAAGTTGAGCACCCCTCGGAATTTGGAAAACCCGGCGCCCCTGCAGTTCATTGCATATCACAGTTGACTATAAGGTACTAGGAAAACGATCTGTATGACGCGTTGATAAACGAGCGCGTCCCGTCCATATCTACGAACTTTGTGGCGAAGATTTCTTAAAAACAACAATCAACAACAATTCAAGAATGCGCATGGCAAAAAATTGTCTAATTTCCATAATAATAACAACCTTTATTGGTCTCTGCAGCCATAGCTGTTGCCGTAAGACAGAATAACATCCAATTTATATCAAAACGAAAATAGAACTTTGCCAAACTTATTAGATCGACATAACACGAACATATTCGAGACCGGAAATATCTTTATAAAAATATGGCTATCTCACATTTTGCCGCCATTTTGTTTCAGAAAAATATTTTACAGTAACTAGGGTATGGTGTAACTTTGTAACTTTTCGAACGATTTTGCCACAAAACTATACACCTTCAATCCGCATCGAGGCTTGTGGATGGTCCAAATTTCAAGTTGATCGGACTTTCCGTTCGACCGCTATTGGCGGACATAAAAAAAAAAAAAAAAAAAAAAAAAAAAAACAGAACGAAGTGCCATAAGAGTCAAGTGGAAACGCTCGCTTCGCTCGCTTAATAAATACTATATTTTATGTAGATATGAAAATTAAGATAACCATACAAACTTATCTAGATAAGATAATCATAAAAGATAACAAATATTATCTAGCTAAGTCATAACACTGCCAACTATGCGCCGGACATTTCACATTCGCCACATGAATTATAGAGAGTGGTTTATAACCCTCTCTCGTATTGCGCCAACCCCGTCAGTCGGATTGAGATGGCTGTCTTTGAAGGCTCTGCTACCAGATGTGACATATTGTTGCTCTCTACACATCTCTCCGAGGAAGGTACGGAGCTGTTTAACATATGTTCTAGTTCCACGTGTTTCACGCTGATGAGGAAGATACGGCACGGGTGTGTTTTACATCAGTACTTGTTCCACGTCCTTCACTGATGAGGAAGATACGGCACGGGTGTGTTTTACATCAGTCCTTGGTCCACGTCCTTCACTGATGAGGAAGATACGGTACGGGTGTGTTTTACATCAGTACTTGTTCCACGTCCTTCACTGATGAGGAAGATACGGCACGGGTGTGTTTTACATCAGTCCTTGTTCCACGTCCTTCACTGATGAGGAAGATACGGGTGTGTTTTACATCAGTCCTTGTTCCACGTCCTTCACTGATGGGGAAGATACGGCACGGGTCTGTTTTACGTCAGTCCTTGTTCCACGTCCTTCACTGATGAGGAAGATACGGCACGGGTGTGTTTTACATCAGTCCTTGTTCCACGTCCTTCACTGATGAGGAAGATACGGGTGTGTTTTACATCAGTACTTGTTCCTTCCACGTCCTTCACTGATGAGGAAGATACGGCACGGGTGTGTTTTACATCAGTCCTTGTTCCACGTGTCTCACACTGATGAGGAAGATAACGGGTGTGTTTTACATCAGTCCTTGTTCCACGTGTCTCACACTGATGAGGAAGATCCGGCACGGATGTGTTTTACACCAGTCCTTGTTCCACGTGTCTCACACTGATGAGGAAGATACGGGTGTGTTTTACATCAGTCCTTGTTCCACGTGGCTTACACTGATGAGGAAGATACGGGTGTGTTTTACATCAGTCTTTGTTCCATGTGTCTCATACTGATGAGGAAGATACGGGTGTGTTTTACATCAGTCCTTGTTCCACGTGTCTCACACTGATGAGGAAGATACGGGTGTGTTTTGCATCAGTCCTTGTTCCACGTGTCTCACACTAATGAGGAAGATACGGCTGTGTTCTTCATCAGTCCTTGTTCCAGGTGTCTCACACTGATGAGAAAGATACGGGTTTGTTTTACATCAGTCCTTGTTCCACGTCTCTCATACTGATGAGGAAGATACGGCTGTGTTTTACATCAGTCCTTGTTCCACGTGTCTCACACTGATGAGGAAGATACGGGTGTGTTTTACATCAGTCCTTGTTCCACGTGTCTCACACTGATGAGGAAGATACGGCTGTGTTCTTCATCAGTCCTTGTTCCAGGTGTCTCACACTGATGAGGAAGATACGGGTTTGTTTTACATCAGTCCTTGTTCCACGTCTCTCATACTGATGAGGAAGATACGGCACGGATGTGTTTTACATCTTGTTCCACGTGTCTCATACTGATGAGAAAGGTACGGGTTTGTTTTACATCAGTTCCTTGTTCCACGTGTCTCATACTGATGAGAAAGGTACGGGTTTGTTTTACATTAGTCAATGATGTTATTTATATAAGAGCAAAGTAATCTTTGATGTACACATGAGTTCGCCCCGTTGGATGTATGACGAAATGTAATCCAAGGCTCTTTTCTGTACCAAGTATAGCGTATGTCGGCGCGGTTTGCGCTCGTTTATTCGATTCGTCAAGACTATTTACCTTCTGGTCTTTATTTTCATCCCTAGACCCAGTTTAAAGATGGTTTGGTCTTTCGATCGAGAAGATCGCCGGATAAGACTGATAGGACGGATTGTATTATGTCTATGGTGCTGCGGAAATGGAAACGAAAATGTTTAATGCATCAAAAGTAGCGTCCTATACGAGTCGAAAGAGCTTCTCCATTATTTGGTAACTCAATTTTGAGAAGTTATAAAGATTATTAAAGAAAATTCTATTTGGTGAAATAACTTGGACCTTACAGAATTTATCGCTGCAGGATGTTTTGACACTTTCGCGTTTGGCTCGGTTTTCGGTTCGGAACGTCGGAAGTTGGGGTATAACGAAATCGTATTTACATAAATCATAATTCAATATCGACTAAACCATTTACACCCATGTTGAACGGACATGATGCAAATCAACGTATTAAATTGTTGCGTCTAATGAGGCGTGAATCATTTGTATTCTATGCAGAAGGGGTAGCTAGGAAAAGAAAGCCGTACAGAGAGATAAATCTCGGGAATACTCTCGGTGTTGCGACCGCAAGATACATTGCCAATTTTCCATTCTCAAGTTGGCTCCTATGTAATTTTCTGCTATCGAGTGAAATACATGAAAAAAATATCTCTCTGGCTTTCGTCCAGAAGATGAGTTTTAGTTTGGCTGTGGGTTTAACCAATGGTTTAACTCTGGGTTAGACTAGTGGGAATAAGCTGATGGGTACGGATACGTAATCTGTGCGTCACCATAACCACACCACACACACACATTCACACACATAGATAAGCTTCATTTGTTTTGGTAACTAAAGGTTGGCTCACCTGTGTCCATGCCGCTACCAACGCAGAACAGTGCAAATAAAAAATGAACAAGAATAATTAATTCCATGTTGTGCACACACTGTAAACACGGCGAGCGCTAAAACACAAACTCCGACACACGAAGGAACATATTGCACGTCATTAATTACTCGCTCGGAGAATAATAGTCCAATTATTAAATCGTTAATTAAATTTTAAGTACGTAGGCTCTAAAATTACGATGTTCCTTACATTATAAGGTTATTGAGGTCTTAGTCAATAGACCATAAAACATTTTAATAACAATATAAGTTCGGTTTAATTTTCACCGAACCATTAATTATAATTTACTACAATTACTTGAGAGACATTGAACGTAGCATCACGTCTGGAACACGGGACGACTTTCTCAACACATAACCGGTATGCAGCAACCGGGGTGCGCACTTCGAGAAGGGTCCTGATAACCATCACAAAGCGGGTTGTCTTGCTTGCGGCAAGCGGGTGCGATGCGTCGCGATGCGCTGCGCGAGGGATACTGACTGACTGAACGACGCCACCGCCAGCTCCCTCGCTCGACTACACACAGCCATGTGCGCAGGACCCGGCCGCACGGCTGCAGCCGCAAAAACAGAGCACTGTCAAACCAAAATAGTCGCACGTTCTGTCGGCTTGCTTGCTCTGCACACGCGTCTTGCACGCACTTTGAGTGCCTGCGTGAAGTAGGGGCAGTGGTCGAATTGGGGGGGGATGCGGGGGGATGCCATCCCCCCAAAAGAAATTCATTGGCTTAACCATCCCCCCAAAAAGAAACATTGTTGGAACCATCCCCCCAAACAAAACACAGCAATTTTGCATAACATACCATATATTGTGTTTTCTCGACACATAAGTTTAGTTAATATTTATGTGACAGTTGGTTAGGGCTTTACTAACTTTAAAAATAAATTTTTCTTCTTCTTTGAATCCACAATATAATTGGCGAGTGAAGAAAAAAATGCTTTTTCCGCAGAGGTTCGGATAATAAGGGTATCTACGGCTAAAGATGGAATCCTTGCTACGGCTGGCTACACTACAGGTAGGTTTCTTGTGGTGTTATTCGGATGGTCTCTAGTTCGGAGTAGAAGGACAAAGTAAAGGGATGACCTATTTTGACAGTGGCACCATTGGTGGCATAAAGGCTTCAAAGACTTCAGCTTCTGAGAAAAACGTGGTTTTGTTAGTGAGCAACACAGTGACACGAGCGTCTTGCTCGTTTAGTTCACAGTGGACATTGAAGGAGCAGCAACCGCGCATTGCAAAGTCGTTCTTGTGTCGAATTTTACTTGTTTGCAGTGATTTGTTGAGTGGATTTTACAGTGTAATTATGTGATATCGCGTTGAATATAAACACTTGTGTGTTGATTCGTGGTTTCTAGATTAGAAACAATACTGGTAAGTTCTAATTATAAAATAAAAAATGTAGCAAATATCAAATTTAAATTCTTAGAATGAAACGCACTATTAAAACGTTTCCTATAAATTATTGCAATTAGTAATTTAGTGGCTTCATGTCTCAGATCGCACTACAAGCTATCTTGGGGGGAAAAGGCCTGAAAAATTTTTCGCCTCCGGCGGCTGGGGCTCCGCCCCAGACCCCTTACAGCCCACAAAAGTCCATACATGTTAATATAAACCATCCCCCCAAAGAAATAGATCCAATTCGACCACTGAGTAGGGGACGACAGCGCTCGCTACTTCTTTCAACTAACTAAAACAATTGTGCTAATTTGAAAAACGAGCGCCGTTTCTATCCGCTCGATACTTCTCCGAGCTGTGGTAACTGGATGGTTCAAAACTTCAAATGGCGGGCCGAGTTTCGGCAAACCTCAAACCAACTCAAACTTTGAGCACAGTATTATCAGTATAGTGAAGATCCTTGAATAGCTTGCGCACTGCTGCTTCACGCCGACACTAGCGCACGTAGTTGTAAGTGAGTGAAGTCGAAGAGCACATCAAGTAGTATCACTTACTTACTAGATGCAATAGTTCAACATTGAACTTTGCTGGAACGCTCTCCCGGGCTGGGCCCTCTGGAGCAGATGAAGGAATACAAAGGTAAAAACGCATAAGCCCGAGGTCTGGGTGATAATAAAAGTTAGTGTGTTATAACCTGCTACAATGGAGTCAGTGTGAAAACGAGAAGAAAACTGAATTGGTGCTCAGTAGAAGCGAGGGGGAGCCGTCACAGTCTAGGGCTGAACCATCCAGAGCCCAGTACTAGAACAGGATGTACCGGTAGTTATTAATGGTAAAGAACGCATGTCAACCCAATCACAGCTATGCCGCGCTAGCTACTATAGGAGTTTCGTTGCTGCATGGATTCTTATACTGTGCTTGTAGCCTATCAGAGATATCAATAAGCACGCATGGAGACTTGGTGATGGTATGCATTCATTTGATGAACAACAGAACAGACATGTGGACAACAGGTGGACAGACATCCCGTTTCTATATACAAATTGGCCGTAGGCCTACTAGATTTTCCATAAGCGCTACCGCCTCTACAAGAGAACGTACAAAAAGCACACGCATATTCAAAGAAACTGTGAAGTTTCCTCTTTACAATTATATAAAACACTTTGATTAATCTCAAGTATGTACACTGTACAGGTATACTTCCGAGTTGAAGTGAACATTACATAACAGCGGCAAACTCGGACGTTGCTGGTACAGTGCAGTTACAGAATTTGTCATGTGTGATGCAGTGTTGACAAATCTCAAGAAAAAAACGTATGCATATTTGTATAGCCTATGCCAGACAACTGTTTGCACTTGCTTAAGCAATGTGCCTACTCTTACCTTGAATTGTTAAACCCTGCCACTCCCCCCTCTGTCCCCCAACATGGCCCTGGCCTCCCTTGCGATGACCCGGCCCGGGGTAGAGTAGGGTACAATTATGTTTCATGGACATGCCAAAAATATGATTAAAATTTTATGTTATTGCAACCCGTGGAAACAATGTAGCAACCGCACTCGGTCGACTGTAGACTGCCACTGAGTCCGCCTAATTTGGTGGTATTATCGACACATTCACCCACATATCTTGTACTCATTTAAATTTGTGCTGCGTTCAGCAACTAACTGTACGTCATAATGAGCAGTATACACTTGTCAATTATAGTGATGTAATTTGTTTTCATAACTTTTGTGTGTATCAAAAGATACTGCGAGTTACATTTTCGACAGCATGTAAATTGCTAAGCGCTCGGAGACCAGAAAGAACCATTTTGCTTCCTGCCTTCAAAAGCCCGCCTGGGCGCGAAGAATAGGCCCAGAGTGTCTCTGCTAGTCGTAAGAGGCGACGAAAGGAGACTCTGTCTCTTTCTCCCTCACTGTCCCACTGAATATTTCTCCTCCTACTTGGCCCATGCCCTCCTTTGCTGGACTCCCGTATGGCGACCCACGCGATGTACAATGGCTCTGATTCGGCTGTGGTGTGTGTTCTTCATCACTAAATTCCTCATCTTCATTATCACCCACTCATCGTCTTGATTAGCCATTGTTGCACAAATATGAGACGTTAAGCCCCATCAATCAATCAATCCGCTTTCAAAAGATGGCGGTCTCGTGCCATTTGGGCGGCTGTTACAAACACTCGAAAAATAGAAGGCGCACCTGCTAGGGGTGCTGCCGACACTGGAGGAACTGGTGGCTGGGGGTACCACAACCTGTTCTGAAATGTATAACTTATCACTTAAAAATCACGTGATCGAGTTCTGACGAAAATGCTATTGTTAAATTTTTACCACGGGATAAGTTATGACATCATACAATACACCTAAAACTTCGCGGGAAATGAAAAGTATTTCGAACGGTAAATGATTCTAATGTCTTCTAGACTTCTTGCTATCTTGCCAAGTATTTGTATATAAGTTAATCCAACAATTTGGAAAGGATATGTACTAAAGTAATTATATGCACTTTTTGAGGCAGGACTTTCTCAAAACCACGCCGGTTTCGAGAAAGTGGTAATTGTTATTACTAATCATAACTTATCGTGTGGTAAAAATTTGTCATAACTCCATCACGTGATTCGTTATGACGCGAGAAGTTATGACGTGATAAGTTATGACGAGCTCACATTTTGAGAATGGGGTATTCTCGAAATTTGAACTCGCAGGTGCCATCTGTTTTGGGGTCTTCTGTAAGAAAGAAGCACAAAGACGCCCCCTTTTGTGTGAGGACAGGCTATGGATGGACATACCAGATGCTACGATTAGGTAGCTGTCGGGATTTGCTAACATGCTGATGTGAAACTTATCAAGTCCTTAGTTCCTGTAGATATCGGGCAGCATTTGATGACTTTTGTGGTGAAATAGCCATGTTGGCTTCCTTCAATTTAAGAGTAATATAATAATAATAATAATTTTTTGTAGAAATACCTGTTATAGGGTGCACACCAGCTTTACCTGATGGTTATTAGGGTGTTTGGGTAGTTGGGAAGGAATGTCCGAGGGCTGATAGTATGACTCAATCCCAGCATTCGCTTTTGGAAAACCTCGGAAAAAACCTTCAGTCAGGACTGCCGGTGGCCGGAATCGAACCGGCCACCTCCCGAATTAGAGTCTCGCGTCTTACCGCTGAGCCATCTCTATCGGTTAATATAATATCTGTACTGCTCATAGAGGTGAAACCAGAAATAATAACAATTACTTTTTCAATGGCCTCTGGATGAGATCTGCAATTAAATATATGTTTTATACTGGTGTCCATGAATTAATTCAACCTGTTACACTTACAATAATGTGCTTAGGCCTACATATTAGAATGTAAAATACTGTCATTCATTGCTAACTTAAGAATACAGACACTACACATTCCTTTGCTTTAAACTACACAATACGTATTGGGATTTGGGAACCTCTGCTAATATTAACAAAATAAAACTGCACTTGGGAGTATTTATTGCTAGAATACATTTTTTCAGAGTGTCTGCTTCTTGATGTGATGTTATACACAACCAGGGCATGCCCCTGAAAATGTAAATGTACTACGTAGTACTAGTCTGAAGAGAAGAAACAATCGTCCTTACCTTCCATCAATCAAACAAACACAGGTATTCATTTATAGTTGCTGCCATTCTCATAGTAACTATAGTTAGTACAAACATATGCATATGCATTGGTATCACTGTCACCACTGTATCACTGTATCACTGTATCACTGTACACACCATGTGGTGTGTGTATGGCAGATGTTTGTGTGTTCTCGCAGTTTGTAAGTCTTTGCGGTCATTAAGTGTGACAAAGTTACAATTCAATTGACATTGGAGGGTATACTTGTTTGCCGATTTATCCAACTATCATAGACATTGGTAATGTTATGGGAACTTCATCAATGTGCTTAAATTCTGTTAATGTGAGAAAAATCAGAAGAATCCTATGCTCAAATTCAACTGAATTTGCAACATAGGCCCTACAGCTACTGTATCACTCCTCCGTGCAACAATGTACTAATCTTGGGCGACCCGTCAAGCGAGGTCAGTTTGAGCTCTGCACTCAGCTGTTCATATATCACCAATAATAACTACAAAGTCAATCTTGCCTACACCATTACATAATCAAACTTTTATTTAAAAATTAGATAATGCACAAAATCACAAAGAATAAACAAGATAGAAAATTAAAAGTGAACATTAGAAGCAAAACCTCCATCTCCATTGAATTATGTAGCAGAGATGTCTTCCATAGTAATTATACTTATTAGAATATATGTAGCCCACTGATGCGATGCTGATATTGGAATGTTACCACTGTGGTTATTGTCAGAACTTATAACGATAGGCCACCACACCGACGACTAGGGCTGTCGTACTTGCAAGCACCACAGCCCATGGGAATGACTGAAAAAAATACAAACTTGTTTTAACACACTCAACGCCATTACAGGTTCTGCAGGGCGATTCTCCAAGATGCGCGGTAAATTTAACTTTAATGACACTGTTAAACCTACCACTTGATAAGCTACCGTGCGATTCCAACTACAATTTCATAACGTTCGATAACCGTATCGATAGGAAGTAGCAGAGCAGCGCCTGTTATATATTAATGTGTGTATGTTTTTAAGACAGCTGTGTACACTATACTATAGAAAATTAACCAATGAAAACAAGTGAATAAATGAAACGTTTGCCACTAAGTTCGTTTGTTTTAAGGACACCTTCTGCACTTATTGCAGCATTAGGTTTGCTTGGTTTACCGCACCTTTTGTACTTTTTGCCATGTATCCCATGACATAATATGGAGTGCAAAAAGTATACAAGGTGTAGCCTAATCAAACGAGCCTAGTGTTTGAACTAAAGAATCCTAATAGTGTAATAGCCGTAATAAACTAGGGTCCTAGGCCTACCGACTCGACGTGATGGCACGGCAAGGCACGGCCAAACTAGAAAAGTAGGGTTTATGAAAATTACTTCTTGACTTCTGTTAGAAAACTACAAATTATATTTACTTTCTTATATATATTTTTTTAAATATAAATATCATATAAATGTATTGATACACACAACAAATTTCTAAAATCAATTAGTTAAAAAGATGATATGAAAATGAAACGGCTCGAAAAGTCCGCCATGTTTTCTTATCGCACGTCTAAAGGCTATGGAGCGTGCTACTTTTAACGTCAGGTGGTAACGGTCTTTGCCGATAAAACACGGTAGCAAATCGCTAACTCAATGCAGTATGGCTCGTAACACCCAAAACGGGGGTTAAATGTACCATGGATCTTAGAGAATCACCCTGCTGAAAGAGGCATAGTGTAGTACAGTCAAGCATACATGCATTACAGTTAAGCCTATATATACATTACTTGTTGAGTTTAAACAAAGTAGCCAAATTTTGATTCCTTTTCAACTTCATAATAATAAGTGGGCCAAGTGTAATATTGTAGTATATATCATAGGGGTCTGCAGGTACTATTTTATTTATTTATTTTATGTCTATCCTATTCACAAACACATTTACACATTTTTTCACATTTACAAAGGGGACCAATAAACAGAACTAGGCTTAATTGCAAACAATTAATAATACGTTCAAGGAAATCATAAATAGCAATAATAACAAAACAAACTACTGAGAAATTAAATCAAATCCAATCAAGTAAAAATGCATTATATTAAATAATAAAAATAAAGTATATATGTATAAATAGGAAGGAACATGAACAAGAAATGTGATACATCCAGTTTGGAAGCACTCAGTGGACACCAAATTCAACTATTAACTTAAAGTCATCTACAAATTTTCGTGATATCGCACAGAATTTACTGTATGATTATCGTGATACCACCAGCCATATCCCAATTCCCAATAATATCGATAGACTTATCAATGTACTTTCATGATTATCGTTGAAATCCCTAATGCACACATAGCATCATGAGGTCATAAAGGCAAATTGTCTTTAGACTAGTAAATCCTGTAGTAGGCCTGCCTACCATGTTTAATACACAATCAAAGGTTCCACTCCTCTATTCACACACCCAATTGACATTATTAAGGTCATCATGAAGAATGTCACGATGACAATATATTATCTACTCTATCTTACCTTCTTTTGTCTTTGATTATTGGTTTTCGTGTCAGTTTCAGTGTTCGTTTTCTTTCCATGCCCAAACATTTTTTTGTATAAATTCTTTTCTAATATCGAATCTCCCTTCTTTAAGCCTTGTATTTTTATCAACTCCTGTTTAATTATCTTGTTATCAGGTTCCAGTTGCGAGGCAAGGCGCAGAACATCAACAGACTTTGAAAACTCTCCTTTGGAAGCAAATATCTAAACAAACAAGAGAAACTCCTTCTTTACTAGTGCGATATCAGTTTCGTACTAAAATGCATGGCTAAGGATATAGCCTACTTCAACAAATGTTGCACAATCTCCTTTGGCAGCAAATATCTAAACAAACAAGAGAAACTCCTTCTTTACTAGTGCGATATCAGTTTCGTACTAAAATACATGGCTAAGGATATGGCCTACTTCAACAAATGTTGCACAATCTCCTTTGGCAGCAAATATCTAAACAAACAAGAGAACTCAGTGCCTTATTATGTATGGTTGCAGTCCGTAAGCCGACCGAGCTCGACCAGTCCCGACCGTAGTACTAATCAATAATGTTCCACAGTCGACCAATTTATGTCCAGCTCGTAGTGTTTCGTTGCTTTCTCTACCATCGTTCGGTAGCAGCTCAAAAGCTCGAAGACTAGTCACTGCTTGAGAAAGCGTGGAAATTTCAAATTAAACATGTACAATTTTCTCCAGGATACCCACGTGTGGATAAGCAATTCAATTCCAAATGAAAGATTCTGACATTATAAATACAGTACACTGATCAGGGTGTGGATATGTAAATAATGTAGTAAAATATAATGCCATTATGCCATTGATTGAATACTAGGCCACGCCATTATCAAAACACCACCTTCTCGCGCGACCGCATCGTTCTGTTGCCAAGAGAGACCGACAAGCCCAGGCGTCGACCACAATGCGACCAGACCTGAAAACTCGGTTCGAGCCCGTGTCATCTAACGGAACGCAACCTTTTGGCTGCACATTTTTCTCACTAGCTGCACTATTGTTGTAACAAACAATATTTTGCTTTCTAAATGTTTCCTTTACATTTCTTTGCCCTGTACTCCATTTGAATGTACAGTAAAACAAAGCACAATTTAATAATTTAATAATAATCATTGTAATACATACACCACAGTGAGCCAAAATACACATAGGGCCTATATATACACACTATACATCTGCCATGGACTAACTAATAAGTAATCACTAATGGGAATGGGTTAATCATGTATTTTACTTTTCTACTAAGTGCCATTAGTAGTTAAATCAGGGCTTTTTTTCGGCCGGTACGAGCCGGTACGTGTACCGGCTAACACAAGAGGCGTACCGGTAAAAGGCAATAAAGTCACACTAAAGCCGGTACGCTACGATTAGCCTTGAAGCGCGTGAATAACTTTGAATTGTGCAGTGTGACAGGCTTGTGACTGCAAAATATGTTTCATTTTGTAATATAAGGTCAAGGATGTTGCCACCTGCTGATGACATGGGTGTGACATGTAGTAAATCACTTCTTTTTAGACTCTTGGCGGCCACTCACTACAGTTATCTTTTCTATTATTTGGGTCATCAGTTCTAACGAAAGATAATTAGGGTTGTTTTGACGAAAATGTCAACTGTCAAGAGTAGCTTCTGGGAACCGCAAAAGAGAATTTACCTATTCTTACTTTTCTGTTTTCCTGGAAAGCGCCTTTTCAATTTAGCCTACAGACAACGATTGGGTTGTGTTGGGGGAGGAAGAGGGGAGGGGGAGATCGGTGGTCAAGGGATTGTAAGTTGTGTGTGGCAGGGTTAGTTTCCTCTCTGGTGACGAGTGGAGATGTCGTCGTGATTAGCGAGTGTGTGTGTGTTTAGTGAGAGTGTAAAAAATAAAAATGAATCGAAAAATAACTTTTTGGTTCGTCACCTCGCCACCGATACCCGAAGCAGAGCAAGAGACCGACGTGTTGCTGACGAGAACATGACTATGAGTCATGTTTGGAAATTGCTTTGAATTCGATATCATCGATTTTGGTGACTTATAAATTATTTTAAAACAAATATTAAGTTTTAAGTTTGTAGTTAGTAAATGCACGTCTCGTGTTTGGGTCACGTTAAACAGGGGCGGATGCAACATGAGGCGGGGGGAGGGGGGGCTGAAAAAATAATTTTAGTTTCCGTCTTATTACAATGAAACCATCACTTTGGCACGTTTAAATCTTACATGATGGCCTGATTAAGCCAAATGTGGGCATATGATAAAAAAAATATTTTATGTTTTCTGCGGACGCTTTCACGCGCACGCGCTGCTCGATCGTGTGGCCACAGGATCTAATCCCAGTCATGCGCTGTGCAACATAAGCTTCATATTTCGTCGATATCTACGATACAAATCCGCCTTAAAATGCGTTTTTGGCCATCAAACTTAATGCAGTACCCCAAAAATTTTGCGCCTACGGCGAATTTGCCTCCGGTGGCTGGGGCTTTGCCCCAGACCCCAGCTTTACCACGCTAGTCACATGAAACATTATACCGAACGTACCGGTTAACTTTATTTTAGAAAAAAAGCACTGAGTTAAATAATTAATCATCCTTAAGGGGTGTCCTAACTAAACAGGCTAAATTGTCATCATGCTATACCTATATATTCTTGTTTTATGTGTTAGCCTAATATATTAAAAATGACTTTTCTTCTAATTTTTAAACTTGACCTGTACTTTTGGCTGTCCAAAAAAGAACAACAGCAAAAACTGTTTTTTTTTTTAAGAAAAGTAGGTTGCATAGGCCTATATTACTAGGACTCCTTGGGGATTTTCAACTTGAATAATGAATTCATAAGTAGACCAAGTTTATATAAAGGCTGTTGTATCCTTAGACCAGTAATATAGATAGACGGAGCAAGCCGATGCTATAGCGACCGGCCGCGAGTGAGACCAACATTGAGACCACGTGATGTGGGGACAGGATGCGCGGCAATTTAAAGCGTCTGCGTATGAAAAGTACATCGTTGTGTAAAGAAAAATGATCATTTTCAATTAGTGCAAATTAAAAATATGTTAACTAACATTAACAGTACCTTCACTAATCATTTTTGAGGAAATACAAATAATAATACATCATTTGTCAAATGTCAAACGTATTTGCCGCGCACTTAACACCATCTAGCGGCAAACCTGCGAACTTCTCGCTAACCCGTCGAGAAGGCTTTGTCCCCACATCACGTGGTTTCAATGATGGTCTCACTCGCGATGACGTCATACTCCGTCTACCTATATTACTGGTCTAAGGTTGTATCACCGTTTTCAATTTTCTAAACATGCGTAATATTCGTATGATACAAAAGTTTAACTTTGAAATTGAAACGTTGACCTTTGAAAGTACCACATATTTTTTTCTGAATTTTTTAGAAACCGGTACCGGGAATATTGCTGCTTTAATCCACTTCACGTAAAGTATTATACCGGTCCGGCCCGGTTATACAGTCTGGTTGAAGCTGGTCGAGACCAAAGCGTGTTCCCCAATCTGACCGGTTGTGGGGTGGTCGAGGCCAAGGCAACTGGAGATATTGGCCGAGCACCTTTGGTCGAGGCTTAAAGTGTGCGGTGCGCACATTATGACATAATCTGGATATGGTCTGGACTGACCGGTCGAATAAGGGAACCCACCCTGAATGAAGGTAGGTCTCCATTGGTTTGATATCCCGAGACAGTTTACAAGTGATGTTCTATGATGGAAAGTGATTGATCGGACTGCGGCAACCAACTATTTTGCGGCACGTACGTCTAAGTAAAAATAGGCCTTCTGACAAGTACAATTTAGGCTGTGTCTCAAATCGATGTTTTTCGCTAGTCGACTAGCGTAGCTGACTAACCTAACAATTAGTAACAATTAATTACAACAATTGGTAATTGTTGTGTTAGTTGGCGAAGTAGGCCAAAATAGAGATTTGAGATACGCCCTTAGTATGCAATTATTCATCTTGTGTACCAAGAAGACACAGCAGAATGGATAATATATACCTGAGTAGGGTTTTAAAATTTCCTGAAATTTTTTGCTTGGGAAAAAAACCCGTTTTTTTCAGTTTTTTTCCAAAAAACCCGGGAAATTTTGGGAAAATTTCGTTTTCACCTAAAATGTGTAATATGTAAATTCCTTGTGGTGAGAAATGTGACCGACGTCTAATCTAATGTAAAGCTGTAATGAAGTACCAGGAAGAAAGGTAATGGAGACTTTTTACTGCCTACTGGGCCACTGGCCACATAGACAAAGCTCTATGCCACCAAAAAAAATCACAAATTGTAGGTTCTGTAGCTGCTAATGATGATGATGATTTTCAACTTCTTGAAGATTTAGATGCCAATGACGAAGTGGGTGAACAATACGAAGTGTCCGACTCCGACTCAGACAACATCATAGGGCCCAGTACCACTGAGTATGCAATTGATCACCATAGGAGGACCATTATCGGGAATGAGTTAGGCCTAGCTTGGAGAGAGACAGATTGATTGTGATGAGAATGAGAATGAGATGATTATGACTGATGAGTAGAGATCCTTGTAAATGGTTTTATTTTTTAGCATATTTCGTTTTATTAAATCCAAATTTTGCTGTTGAGCAGTAATTTCAGCTTTTTGGCGGTGTTTCAATTTAAATTTACCAAATCTTATTTGTATCTAGTATTCTAACGTATGTGGCATGCCTACATTGTCGCGAAAGAAAAGAAGAAAAAAAAGAAATCTGTCGCTAGGTATGCGGAATGCAGTCGACGCACAAGCTACGAGAAAAATCTGTTGCGAGCCGGTTTAGCAGGGGTGAAAGGGTCACTGCAGAAAATGTTGAAAATTACGTTTTTGACAGAAATTCGGCGATTTCGCGTCAATTCAACAGCTTCAGTCTTTTTCGTTTTTATAACAGTAAACTTATGCTATTTCGCGTATACACAGGATTTCGTTTTATTTTGCGATTCAAAAAGACTATTTTTGGACTCACAACAGACTGTCATGCCAACATATTTCAATTGCTGCACGTTTCAAGTGATTTCGCGCATTGCGAAATACAAGGATCTCTACTGATGAGTATAGGCCTATACACAAACTCGTGTGTGAGGACTAGGCTGAAGCTTTATTTTTCTAACGTTTTTATTTAAAAAATGTTAATTCATAATCTTTAATCCATAATCATTCATTGTTCATTAGTAGTAAGGATTTAGGATTATGATTAGTATCTCTATTCTTGGTGTCTTGCATTGTTTGTATTTGTAACAACGTTAAAAGTTTAAATTGGTTATTTGTAGTAGTACTTTGGGCCTATTTTCAATTTTTCCCAAAAAACCCTACTTTTCCAGAGCATTGGAAAAAACCAAAAAACCCGGGTTTTTTCCGAAAAAAAACCCGTTTTTTTTCGACCATTTAAAACCCTATACCTGAGAAAAGAAAATACGCGTGTTTACAAGTAAGTTTTTCGGGTAATCAGTGGAAACAAGGTCTTGCAGCCAACTACGTTGGGTGAGAATCAGGTCCACTCTCCTTCTTTAGTCAACAATGTTTCTTTTTACCACTTACTTTTCCTTTCCTGAAGAGAGCTTTGACGTTATGTGGCTGGCATCGGAGCACATAATCCACTGACTGAAGGGCAGTATCGTATGCTTTGATCTGCATCTGAGCAGCGGCCAAGTTGTTATAAACTTTCAGCCGATCTTCAAGCAGGTCACGAAGTTCGTTGGATATTGGCTGTTGAAAAAGACACATTTACAGTCAGTCTCAGTACTATGTAACTTATTAATATTAGTCTTCCTCTCTAATGGCAGTCAACTAAAAATTGGATGGGAAAATGATATAATAAATAATAATGTAGTAAGTAGTAACAGTTTAAAAGGGTACTATATTGTATTCATGAGCAATATTCCATGGTCAATTTCTGCAAAGTTACCAGAAATGTTTCCATATAGGGGCCTATAGCCTATAAGAAATGATTTTATATCATTCATAAAAAAAGGATACGCTATTTTTAATAGTAACGAGGGTCCCTTTAAGGGAGTTTAAAAACATATCTAAAATCCGTGACATGTATCTTTCAAAAAGTTTTCGAGACCCTAGAGCATGTAACAAAAATGGCAAAACCGGGAACCTGAAACGTAAAGACTGTCCCAAATATTGTATTCTACATGCAGCCCTTAACATTCCAACCTAGTTCATTAAGACAAAGCAAAAACTACTGTAGTAAACTACATTTTAAGTATGCTGTTGATGCGCACCTTGTCATCTTCTTGATCTGCTTTGATACTGATTCCACCTTCAACATCGTCCAAGTAATCCAATGCGCGCCGATAACACTGAATGGCAAGGGCTGGCTGTTGTCGAGTATACCACCAGTTGCCCCGCTCCCGTTTTCGATTCCTACACATTTTATCACAATGTCAACGTTAATTATATAAATTGCAGAGAAATTGTATTGCTATACTACAGGACCCACTTTAGAAAATGTTTGATGATCAATGTATTTCTTCCATGTTGAATACACATTTCCTACAACGTCGAAAAGATTGACATTGTGTGAAGGGCAATATTGCTCGTGTGTGGGTGGTACGTATGGGGAGGCGTAGCAAGTGCACATAGCGTTGTGAGTGATCCAGCCAACAGTCACTGAATACTGGATACAAACAACTTTCCACGAACTGAAATAGAACGCCGATCGTTCCTCACACGGGCCACTATGCTGTACAACTCGCTGCCTTCGGACGTTGGTATCTCTTTTCCACTACGGCCATTCATTAAATGCTTCATATCTCATCTTGATAGAAATTAATTGCATCAGATGTTGTTTCCTCTTTAGACTATTTACTACACTACACTATTGTCTAATGCAGCTTCTTCGTTCCTGTTTTTTGTTTTTATTGTATTATTTTGGATCAAGTCTTATATGTGTATAAAGATATTATTGTCTGTGTTTTTAACACTCTTTTACCATGTTTTTATTTAACTTCATTGTGCGCATTGTCTCTTTCACTGGCATTTTTTGTACTTTGTTTGTTTTTGTTATTGTACTTATTTTATGTAGTATTGTGACTAACACATGTGTAATGTGTGTTCTTTGTGCTTGCTTCTATGTTTTAATTGTTATGTTTATTATTTCACGCCAAATGGCAGAATACGCTTTATGTGAATATTGAATACCCTAAATAAATAAAATTTTTTTTTTTTTTTTAAGTTGTTGGAAAGATTACTTGACTTCTTTGGAATCCATGGATATGCACTGGCTTCTAGAGGGGTATTCGGTGGTTAATTCTAGCAGGCAGAGTTCAGTGGCCGGAACGCTCGAAGCGCTGCAGTGTAGTTGTTTGTTGTACGCCTCCCCATAATGGGTGAACGGTATGTCATTGAATTTCGAATAGCATATACTGCCGACCATCCATTTCTGCACCACTTCACTTAATAATATTGGCTAAAATGTTAGGTTATGTTTGTATGATTGTGGATTGAAGGTTATCCTAGGCTACATAGACCCCAGGGCCTGGATTCACAAAGTTGCCTCCTAAGTTAGGCAAATCCCAGCTAAACATCTTGACAATGTACATACAATCTTGTATTGTGGTTATACAGCTAAGAAATGAAATGAAATAAATAAATAAAAATCATCTCTAGGTATTACTACACATACACAAATAAAATATTATCAATCAAATTGTTGATATTTTACTATATTTTATCTTTATGACATTTCAGAACGACATATGCGTGATTTGTGTCACTAAGATTTACCTACTAGGACGTCTTAGCATTTAGGCACCTTTGTGAATCTGGGCCCTGACTCATAGTGAAGATAAACTGGGCAATGTACTTAACAAAAATGCTCACATTCATAAAATTACATTGGGTGTGTTTAACTTTGAAGACGGTCGAGTGTCACATTCACAGTCTCAGTGGAAGCCACTGTTTGGCATTAATATTGTTAATTTGTGGGTTTTTCGTATTTTTTATCGCTATTTAAGCCACTTTTCGCGTTGTTTGTTGTTTTATGGCGTTTTCCACTGGTACGCACCAGGTGCAATCACGGAGCACTCCGAAACGTCACAGTGACGTCACAACTCCGGCGCGGTGCAATTGTCAGTGGAAGGCATTACCAGCAGGAAGAAATGGCAGTAGTTATGATGGAGAACTAAAGGCAATATTAGAAGCACTCAAATTAGTAGCAGGTCACCTAAAAACAAAAATTGTGATACTTTCTGATTCAATGGCAGCAATACAGGCAGTTGTAAGCAAGGAAGAAGTGGATAGTGAAGTCAAGGAATGTAAATTACACATTCTGAGACTTAATAATGAAGGAAAAGACGTTATGCTACAGTGGGTACCTGCACACTGCAATCTGCATGGGAATGAGAAGGCGGACTTCTTGGCAAAAAGGGGCAGCAAAATGCAACAAACTGAAAAGGCATTATCATATAAGGCAGTTAAGTCCCATCTAACAGCGGCTGCAAAGAAGTCAGTGCAGAAGAAATGGGAGGAGGATGCTAAGGACAAGCCATGGGAGAGGATAGTAACAACAAAAACAAACCGACCCAGATATAAGAACAGAAAAGTCTCAACAGCTCAGTTTAGACTAGACACAGGGCATGACTTACTGGGTAAACATCTGCACAGAGTGGGAATGGCTGAGTCAAGCTTGTGCAGCTTGTGTGGTAAGGAAGAGCAGAATAGACGTCATCTTTTCGGGTGTGAAAGGATGAAGAGGGAACTTGACGCGATGCCAGATGGCATGACATATGTACAGAGGGAGTCCTGTCTCTATTGGTTAGCACGACAACGCATGATGGCCGAATAGACCAATTGCGGGCATAAGAGAAGAAGAAGAAGAAGACAACCTTAACATGGGAGCATCTAAACCCGCACGAATGACGCCATAGGCGTCCAAATGTGGCTGAATTCCAATCGTTTGTATTTTCCCTTTCAGTGGACATCGACACAACTGAGGGTAAATTATGTAATACGATACGTGATGGAACATGTTATAAGTATGCCATAATTATTATTGCTGGTAATAGGTAGAACTGGCAGCCTATAGGCCTGCCGATACAAGTGAGGTTATGTCTGACCTCTAGAGTCTAGGCCTGTAAATTTCATTATGAACTTATTCGACGTAAGCTTAAACCCCTAAAAGTGCATGTACTTAACCTTTCTGTATAGGCATGTTAGTAGGTGGAGATATTCACAATATTAATTTCGGGTATTCATTTCACCCGCATTTAACGCCGCTATATTTGCTCTGAAAACATCGCTCCGCCTAGAAAGTGGGAGCAGCTCGGTGTGGTACCCAGAGCAAGCAATAGCCCAGTGGAGTGCGTATTTGTAGCACTCAAAGCACCAGTGGAATGCAAAACTCGCTCCCGGTGCGCACCGGAGCGACCAGTGGAAAACGCCATTAGCCAAAAAATCGCGTTTTGTCGGTATTTAAAAACGGCTTGAGCTGAACCATCATGTCGAGAAAGCTTCAAATTTCAACAATCTAACTTAAGGTGAATCTACCCCCAATTTATTTTATTTTTTTAAATATGCATAAAGACAACATATGGGTAGAGGTGTTGGTTTTTCGCGGACCGCGAAATCGCGAAAAGTGTTGATAATGAAGGGGGAGATAAACAAAGTGTATATCTGTTGATAGGCACCTTAAAAACATCAAAATTTCACCGTGAAAATTCCCGAAATACGTCAATTTCCAGTCATAACATCGAAATTTGTATTAAAGAGCCAAATAACACGAAATCTCGATTGTTTTTAATTTATTATAAACATTTTTTAAAATTAAATTTATTATTATTACAGTCAAACGTAATTTCAACACAATCGTGGGGACCCAATATTTTTTCATTATAATGATGATTTTGTTAAGAAGATCAACAAATTATTTTTGCTGACATTAGGCGTCAAGCAGAGCAAACGAGTACAATTCTGAGGAATTTTACGTGACGGACAAGAAGATTCTTATGTGTTGTGACTGTCGCCTTTAATTGGACCGTAAAGACACACTAGACAAACACAGGTAATGGTAATGTTAACACACTTCGTATTAACTAGTACTTGTTTGTACATACAATTCAAATAAATTAAATTACATTAAAATTCCTTTTTAATTTAAACATGTTTCTGGTGATATTTACTGTAGGAAATCTCCCAAAAATCATAACACCGCCATAGCATCGAAATTATTAAATCTATAAACGAAATCTAAGAAAACATAACACCATTTACAAACACCTCTACATATGGGTTCGTATATGAAATAGGCTACGCTCATTTGAGAATATCAAAACTAATTTTCAAGCCCATTTTGGAGGAGCCGTATGGTATTTACAACCGGTATTATGAAAAATACGGCTAACAACTACGTTTAAACCACATACGCGTTTGGTATGCGATTTTTTGTTTACACCTTACCCTCACTATTGGCTATGTGGATTTAGTGTTTTGAAATAAGTGTTTTCAATAATTGGTTTTCTACGATTTATTTTGTTCTCCGGTACGGAAATTGTATTTGTCCGGGCGAGCAAAATAAATCTTAGTAAACCAAATATTGAAAATACCTATTTAAAAACACTAAATCCACATAGCCAATAGTGAGGGAAAGGTGTAAACAAAAAATCGCATACCAAACGCGTATGTGGTTTAAACGTAGTTGTTAGCCGTATTCGTCATAAAACCCGTTGTAAATACCATACGGCTCCTCCAAAATGGGCTTGAATATTAGTTTTGATCTTCTCAAATGAGCGTATTTAATATACTAACTCCATATGTGTTCTTTATACATATTTAGAAGAAAAAAAATATGCAGGTAGATTCACCTTAAAGTGTAGACTTTCGTGTTATCGCGACGTGCGAAATACAAATGCCTCTACACATTACACCAAGGTCCACTAGATTGCTTGTTGCGCGCGCAGCAGCGCGCACGAAGTAAGGTTATCTAACCTATTTCCACAATGTTAAAAATCACATGTTATTCAAATGGGAGAATCATTCAGAAAAACAAATGAATTGATCTGTCAAAACAAATTATGGGCCAAAAAGGCAAAATAACAATCTTTAATGAGATTTTATCTTCACATTCTATATATATTTTCAAAGGAAATACTTTACGCATAAGTTCACATTATTGGTGAGGATTATTTAAATAAGAATGCGATTTTTGTAGTAGGATCCGAAATGGTGATTTTGGATCTCATTCAATGACCTTACTTTGTGCTTCGCAATTACTCCGCTAGGAGTAAATCCAGTAGACCTTGCATTACACAAGAAACATGAATGAATATGAATAGGACTACCAAGTAAATAAAAACAAAACTAGGTTTTCATCAAAGTATGACAACACATACTTATGGTCGTGCAGCTCAATACAGGAACGCTAGCTGTAATACGGGCAAACCCTTCAGCACTGCCCTGCCACACGGGAGAATATGAACTGCAAAGTGCAGTTGCATGAAGACCTACTGTCAATCCTGCGTGCTACACAATGCGCGGTCTCAGTGCTGCCACACAGGAGTGAAATGGAATGGATTTCCACTGCTTTCGGCATTTGCCTCCTATGTAAAGTTAAATCTCACAGCTTTTTCGTATTCAGCAGCTATGCGGCTGTGACCATCACCTCAACAAGAATCAATCTCAAGTCTAATGCAAACAACTTACCCTACGTGCTTTCTCTCTGCAACTGAAAAGTCTTCAACTTCTGGTTCAGGTTCTGCACTATGAAGCTCTACTTTATATAGAAGAGTCTCATCGGAACCGATCTCTGGCAGCCTTCCTAAAGAGCCGTATGCAAACCGTGGCCCTACTTCTAGATATGCTATTTCTTCAATGTTCATCAATGGCAGAGCTAGATCCAGGCCTTGTATAACCTCTCCATCCCCAATTTGAATCTGAGCACGCTCTTCTTTATCCACTACAGTGCCGTCATGTAAACTTCCTTCATAAGACACCATACATAAAAAAGATCGTTCAGGCCTTATGCTGTTGCCTTTTTGTATAACCTAAAAAGATAAAACATTTATGAAACTGAGAGAGAGACTATAGTAGAAAGTAGAATAGAAGTAGACTCTCTGTCTTCTGCGGCTGGGCCTTATAGCCCAGTGGCAGAGGCAACCCTCCTTCCAAGATTTACTAAGTGGGCGTCTATATTATGCATATCATTTGATAAAAAAAAGTCCTAAAATAAAATTAAAATAAAACAACCCCCCCCCCCCAACCCCTTTTTCTTAATTTCTACGTGCTAAGAGTGAGTACCGGTACAGTATCTTAGCAATTATACTTTATTAACAGGCTTAATCATAATCACTCAGTACCTAGCCTATGTTTAGGCCCTTTTACAAAAATAAATTATCGACGTAGGTATTTGCATTACTGGTACGACCCAATGGATAAATGTCACCAAGCCCATGATAAAATACATAATTATAGGCTTATGGTATAAAATTCAACTAAGGGTGCGTCTCAAAGCTGCTTAGTCGACTCAGTGGCCGACTAAACTAGCGGACGTGACGTCAGAAGTAGACGCCCAAAGCTCGAAGTAGTCCATAATTTAGTCGGTAGAAGACAGGAGGCGAAAGTGTAGACTTGATCGCGCCGTGTCGACTAACAATGGCCGACACTGTAATGAAGCTGCTCCAGAGACATCAATTAAATGTAGTACAAATAATATTACGAACGATTGAAAGTAATTTGGAGTTCAATTGAACTAATGTTATTATTTCCAAATGTATATCATCAGTCTATCTATCTATCTATCAGTCTATCAATCTACCCTGAGTTTCTTAAAAACCTTGGTAAGGAGGGAAAGAAAGCAATACTACATCTGAGCAACCTGTCATGGAAAGAAAATGTTCCAGATATATGGAAAAAAGCAGAAGTAATACCAGTCCTGAAAAAAGGTAAAGATGGAACTAAAGTAGAAAATTATAGACCGATAGCCCTAACAAGTGTGCTGGCTAAGGTAATGGAACACATGGTAAACTCAAGACTGAAATCATTCCTTGAAGAAAATAGTTTATTGTCACCACACCAAGCAGGTTTCCGATCAAATAGAAGCACTGTGGATCAAATAGCGTACTTCATGCAGGATGTAAAGGAGGGATTCAACAAGATGCATTCAACGCTTGTAGTCTATGTGGACTTTAAGTCAGCTTTTGACCTAGTGGACAGAAATAAACTTCTACAAAAAATGGAACAAATGGGAGTACCAAATAACATCAGACGTTGGACGAGAGCATTCATGGCTATGAGAATGATGCGAGTTAAATGTGGGGGAAAAAGATCTATATATAGGCAGACACGAATCGGATTGCAACAAGGGGGGGTCCTCAGCCCAACTTATTTTGTAATCTACATTGATGATCTGGCCGAGTATATCAAAGCAAGGAGTGAAGTTGAGGTTAAGCTATTCGCAGATGATGTGATAATGTGGTATACAGGAAATGATCAGAAGAAGATGGAAGAAGAAATGAATAAAGCCATGGAAGCTTTACATGAATGGTCTGAGGTAAATGGAATGGTTGTAAATAAATCCAAGACAGTCTATGATTATCACTCAACTAGCAGGGCAGAACCGAATTTCAACATCAAATATGGAATGGATACAATTGAGAAAGGGGAAAATGCTGTATATTTGGGCATGGCAAGTGACCGTAAGATGACAGGAGAGAAGCAAATTGATAAAATGGCAGCGTCAGGTAAACGAAGATTGAACTTACTGAAGATGGTGGCAGGAGTTACTTGGGGAGCCAACACTGAGGTGCTAAGTACAACATACAGGACTTACATCAGACCACTACTTGAATACACAAGCGCGCTACTAGTGACAGCACCAAAAAGCAAATTACAGAAACTGGACATGGTACAAAACCAAGCTATGAGAATCTCCACGGGAGCAGTGAAGTCCACTCCAATTACAGCTATGCAGGCCAGAACAAACATCTCGCCACTCGAGTCTCGGAGAAATGTGGCAGCAGTGTGTCTTCATGAGAAACTGATAAGATTAGATGTGCAATATTGGAGTAGAGAGCCTTATGAAAGACTAAAAACTCAAAAAACTTTCATCAGTGCAGCCTGCGAAATAAGAAGTGAACTACTGGGACAAGTGAATTTAGAAAACAGAATGAAGTTGCCACAACCTAACATCAAGGTAGCTACATTAGATGTGCAATTTGAACTAGAGGTGAAGGGAATAGGAGGACGGAAGAAAGATTATAATGGAGAAGAGCTGAGACAAGTAACCTTGATGCATATACATGACAGATATCCTGAAAAGGAGTGGCTGCACATGTATACAGATGGTTCCGCAAAGCCAGGAGAAGGCAATGCTGGGACAGGAATTTACTGTAGAGAATTTGAGAAGGCATTACCAGCAGGAAGAAATGGCAGTAGTTATGATGGAGAACTAAAGGCAATATTAGAAGCACTCAAATTAGTAGCAGGTCACCTAAAAACAAAAATTGTGATACTTTCTGATTCAATGGCAGCAATACAGGCAGTTGTAAGCAAGGAAGAAGTGGATAGTGAAGTCAAGGAATGTAAATTACACATTCTGAGACTTAATAATGAAGGAAAAGACGTTATGCTACAGTGGGTACCTGCACACTGCAATCTGCATGGGAATGAGAAGGCGGACTTCTTGGCAAAAAGGGGCAGCAAAATGCAACAAACTGAAAAGGCATTATCATATAAGGCAGTTAAGTCCCATCTAACAGCGGCTGCAAAGAAGTCAGTGCAGAAGAAATGGGAGGAGGATGCTAAGGACAAGCCATGGGAGAGGATAGTAACAACAAAAACAAACCGACCCAGATATAAGAACAGAAAAGTCTCAACAGCTCAGTTTAGACTAGACACAGGGCATGACTTACTGGGTAAACATCTGCACAGAGTGGGAATGGCTGAGTCAAGCTTGTGCAGCTTGTGTGGTAAGGAAGAGCAGAATAGACGTCATCTTTTCGGGTGTGAAAGGATGAAGAGGGAACTTGACGCGATGCCAGATGGCATGACATATGTACAGAGGGAGTCCTGTCTCTATTGGTTAGCACGACAACGCATGATGGCCGAATAGACCAATTGCGGGCATAAGAGAAGAAGAAGAAGAAGAAGAAGAAGTTTCTTACACTTGAGATAAACTTCAGCTAACCATAACCTCAAAGTGAGCCTATTCTTTACATAAGGAATGTTAGTCACGCAGGCAGTGCCGTAATGTGCTCTAGTACAGATGTCCAAAGCTCAGGTAGGTAGTCGATAGGAGGCCACTTTAGTTAGTCACAAGCATTAGTCTATACTAGCAGCTTTGGGACACGGCCTAAGTAGGCTTGTAGTCCAGTCCAATTAGGGAAATTATCAGACCCATTTTAATTTTTATACTCACATTTTCTCAATTCCTTTATGGGTTTCCTCACAGTGCGATTTACATTTTATTGCAATTTAGGCCTACAAAAGTGAGTTCTTTTTAGAAACTTTTGGTGAGAAAGGTGGGTGGTTTAGGGGGCAACAGCCAACAGCCCCCCCCCCCCCCCCCCCAGGAAATAACACCTCCAAATTGTATCAATAGGCTTACAAGGACTATGATTGCTATGAATGGGTATTTTCAAATAACAAGATATTGTATACTTTTACCACGCATTCTTCGCATGGATCTCTGTGCCCGATATTTAGTATTTTTATCCAAATTAGAATTTAACCCACCACAAATTGCAATGGAACAGGCCTAGGTATTATTTTGAAACTGTATCCCACTCCGAAAAATACACTGAATAACATACTCATCAAATGTGCCTGGCTAAGTCAGGACTTTACAATGTGTGGGGGGGGGGAAATACTCCCGGGATTCTCATTACTGTTAGGCTCTTATGTTCTCTAACTAATGTGTGCCACCAATCTTAATGGTAACGGGAAGCTTTCCCCGCTGGGCTTCAGCAGAGTACGCAATAACCCGATAACAGTAAACAATGAGGTACTACACAATAACTCGAGAAGTGCAACAGCTGTAAGGGTATTTCTGCCTTACACGTGAAATATTTTTTTTCAATAAAATTTAACAAAAATCACTTTTTTATGTTACCCGTTATTGTATCTTTCCAATTATGTAAGGTGCATGCGTAAAATAGTACATATTTTTATTTAAATCAATTTAATTATGTTGAATTGGCTAGAGCAGTGGTACTCAAACTGCGGCCCGGCCGCATGCGGCCCTCCTGAAAAATTTTGCGGCCCAAAGCTTTTGTGTTTTCATTAATATACTTAACTATTTTAACTGACTATTTGTTTGCTTTATATGAGAATATTGTATTCGTGATAAATTATGATATATTGCCAACCAACTAAACTTTACTTGGTATTTGTTACCTGTAACGTAATATAAACTAGGTAATGGGTATTCTTCGAGTTTTACGCTTTGACTCGAAAAAGCACGAAATAGATAAAAGTCAAGTTACGCTACTGCATACTTGTATTAGTGCGGCCCAGCTTTACTTGGATTTTTGGAAAAGTGGCACTCCAGGAAAAAAGTTTGAGTACCACTGGGCTAGAGCCTATGCCTATGTACGCCATTCACCATTAGCAACATCATGCACAGCTTACTGGATGCTACAATCAGCTGTTCTACGTTGTTTCTGTAGTCCGCTGCTAGATGGCGCTAAATGCCACCAGGTTAGCCAACGTATGAAATGAAACCGAATATCGCCCGCAAATTTGAAGAAGGGGTAATTTATTTTTTGGGTATAAATTAATACATCAAAAATACTATGATTATTATACAGTAACTTGTGTTTAAGTTGGAGCACCTGCTGATAACAAAAAACCAAAGCAGTTATTTTGCTGCAGAGATATTTCTCTTCATCCCAGTTTTGAACAATGGCGAATGGAGTGCAAAGGCCTAGGCATAGGCTCTAGCCAATTCAACATAATTAAATTGATTTAAAACATAAATACATACTATTTGAAGCATGCACCTTACATAATGGGCGTCCCAGGCCGCTCGCTGCGCTAGCAGTACTGAAAGGTCCAACTCGATCTTTGCATCTCGTTTTCTCAATTCAAACATTCAAGTCGTTTATATTTAATACTTTTAAATACAAATCATCCATTGTAGTAATAGTAGAGGAGCAAAAGGTATCTCGTGCGCCTTTCGTGGAAGAGTATTGCAGTAAACGGTATTCTATTACGGCATACCATACGAGTATTTTGCACCTACCTGGCAGATCCTGGCACGCTGCAGAGGGCGCCAGGAGCGTCGTGACGTCATAGACACGTTTTAATTAATAACTTTTGAACGGTTTATGTCACAGAAAATATCAAGAGGACAATTTTATGATGTCATACTAGACGAGAATTTATAACCCATCTGCCACATTCTGGCGGGCTGCAGAGGGCGCCAGGAGCGTCGTGACGTCATATACACGTTTGAACTAATAACGTTTGAACGGTTCATGTCACAGAAAATATGTGGGGTACAATTCTACTATAAAATACTATATGAGTATTTTGCACCTACCTGGCACATTCTAGCACGCTGAAGAGGGCGCCAGGAGCGTCATGACGTCATAGACACGTTTTAATTAATAACGTTTGAACGATTCATGTCACAGAAAATGTCAAGGGAACAATTCTATTACAAAATACTATGTGAGTATTTTGCATCTACTTGGCACATCGTGGCACGCTGCAGAGGGCGCCAGGAGCGTCGTGACGTCATACACTTTTTCATTTATAACTTTTGAACGGTTCATATCACAGAAAATATCAAGAAGACACTATTATAGAAAATTTAAATACAAATCGATTGATATGTAGGCCTACCAATAGGGTAATCATGTAATATTTAAGGGAGATATTGCTAACAAATAATAATAATTAGATGTGTATATGAAATGCAGGGCATCCCTCATCGTAGTATCTATTTATTACTATTTTGGAGCTATAATTGTATCACTGTGAAGGACTTAATAATCGTAGTCATCCCAACATACCCATGGATATCTGTTGTTTAACAATAAAAATAATAATTATTATTATTGTGTACTAGTTACTATTCATAGATGATTAGTAAAACTCACGTTTGCTAGAAGTTCTCTTCATCTTTATCATCATTGTCTTCATCCTCATCTCCCGTGTGGTCGGTATTCAAGCACTCTTGTTCCTTGTCTTCAGTAGAGCAGCCACAAAGCTCGGTGCACCTCATGTTATTTGCTTTGCAGCTGCATCTTGACGCACACCTTGATTTTAAGCAGTTGCACTTAACTAGTTGAATGACGGCAGACGGTGCAGGTTCGAGGGTTGTCATGACTGCCACATACTTGTTGCTCTCAAGTAGCCATCCGTAGTCTTCGGGTAATAAGTTGATAGGGTGGCAACCTGGTCATTATGCCACACCCAGCATTGATGGTGAGCACGTAGTATGGCTTGGAGATATGCGGCTTTGCTGGGTGGAAGCTTTTGGTGGGTGCTTGGCAAGACTTTTTGTGAAACATGCGCCATCGAAGGTCAGACACTGATCTCAGTTTAGTGAATGGATAGTACAGTTTGCAAACAAACTTCTCTAGACCATTTATCACGGAGTCTTTTAGAGCAACAGTTTAACCTAGTTCTTTAAATGCTGAAAATATTTATAGTCGGATTCTTCCACACACCAGCACTTGTGAGGATCTAGCCAAACTTCTTGTCATGCGCATTGACAACAGTTATAGTGAGTTTTCAGAGGTCCACGTGGTATTTGATAGATATGACATTCCTGTTTCATTAAAATCGGCTACTCGAAATACCCGGCAAGGAGAAAAAGCTGCTGTAGCTTATCGCATTACAGACAACACGCCAATCGGGCACTCGAGCATGTCACAAACTACTTGGTCACACCAAAACCAAGTATGAGCTGACAGAATATTTTTCACAGAAGATAATTCGAGCCTCACAGGCCATGGCGCGACAAACAGTTGTCGCATGGAGTAACAAGACTATTAGTACAAAAACACTTCTATCACACTTAAATAGTGAACAGGAAGAAACCGATACAAAGATGTTGCTTCATGCAGTAGATGCGACAAAACGAGGAGCTACTCAAATATCTATTTTTTCCCCAGATACAGATGTCCTTATCCTGGTACTGCGACGTTACACCGATCTCTGTAAAAATACTGTGTTCATTACAGGTAAAGGGGGAAATAATAGAAGGATAGCACTTGGGTCACTATACAACACACTTGGGCACAATCAAGTTTCAGGACTAACTGGATTTCACGCTTTCAGTGGTTCCGACAACACAGCGGGATTTTCAGGAAAGGGGAAGCTTTCGTGCTGGCAAGCTTTCAGAGAATCCGACCATGAAATATTTTCAGCATTTAAAGAACTAGGTTTAACTGTTGCTCTAAAAGACTCCGTGATAAGTGGTCTAGAGAAGTTTGTTTGCAAACTGTACTGTCTATTCACTAAACTGAGATCAGTGTCTGACCTTCGATGGCGCATGTTTCACAAAAAGTCTTGCCAAGCACCCACCAAAAGCTTCCACCCAGCAAAGCCGCATATCTCCAAGCCATACTACGTGCTCACCATCAATGCTGGGTGTGGCATAATGACCAGGTTGCCAACCCTATCAACTTATTACCCGAAGACTACGGATGGCTACTTGAGAGCAACGAGTATGTGGCAGTCATGACAACCCTCGAACCTGCACCGGCTGCCGTCATTCAACTAGTTAAGTGCAACTGCTTAAAATCAAGGTGTGCGCTAAGATGCAGCTGCAAAGCAAATAACATGAGGTGCACCGAGCTTTGTGGCTGCTCTACTGAAGACGAGGAACAAGAGTGCTTGAATACCGACCACACGGGAGATGAGGATGAAGACAATGATGATAAAGATGAAGAGAACTTCTAGCAAACGTGAGTTTTACTAATCAGTCTATGAATAGTAACTAGTAGCCTACACAATAATAATAATAATTATTATTATTATTAGTAAACAACAGATATCCATGGGTATGTTGGGATGACTACGATTATTAAGTCCTTCACAGTGATACAATTATAACTCCGAAATAGTAATAAATAGATACTACGATGAGGGATGCCCTGCATTTCATATACACATCTAATTATTATTATTTGTTAGCAATATCTCCCTTAAATATTACATGATTCCCCTTTTGGTACATATCAATCGATTTGTATTTAAATTCTCTATAATATTGTCTTCTTGATATTTTCTGTGATATGAACCGTTCAAAAGTTATAAATGAAAAAGTGTATGACGTCACGACGCTCCTGGCGCCCTCTGCAGCGTGCCACGATGTGCCAAGTAGATGCAAAATACTCACATAGTATTTTGTAATAGAATTGCTCCCTTGACATTTTCTGTGACATGAACCGTTCAAACGTTATTAATTAAAACGTGTCTATGACGTCATGACGCTCCTGGCGCCCTCTTCAGCGTGCCAGGATGTGCTAGGTAGGTTCAAAATACTTATATAGTATTTTACAGTAGAATTGTACCCCACATATTTTCTGTGACATGAACCGTTCAAACGTTATTAGTTCAAACGTGTATATGACGTCACGACGCTCCTGGCGCTCTCTGCAGCCCGCCAGAATAAGGCAGATAGGTTATAAATTCTCGTCTAGTATGACATCATAAAATTGTCCTCTTGATATTTTCTGTGACATAAACCGTTCAAAAGTTATTCACTAAAACTTGTCTATGACGTCACGACGCTCCTGGCGCCCTCTGCAGCGTGCCAGGATCTGCCAGGTAGGTGCAAAATACTCGTATGGTATGCCGTAACAGAATACCGTTTACCGCAATACTCTTCCACGAAAGGCGCACGAGAACTTAAATGTTACCTTTTGCTCTTCTACTATAATGTTTTACAAGGTTTTTGACAGAGAATACCTTTGTTATAGATACAAAACAAACATATTGTCGTTTGACAGTTAGACAGTTGACTAACGACAATATTTAACATGCGATAAATTACAAAGTTGGACCTTTCAGGTCAGGTGCTGCAACCTACTTCAGCTTTGACCTGAGACGCCCATTGGAAAGATACAGTAACAGGTAACATAAAAAAGTGATTTTTGTTAAATTTCTTTGAAAAAAAATATTTCACGTGTAGGTAAGGCAGAAATACCGCTGTAAGTATAGGGTAGGAACAACACCAGAACACAACAATGAAACAAATTAATTGAACCGATGGACAAACAACAAGCTGTCAAAGTAGCCTTTGAATAGCTTTGCGAATAATGCGAATTGTGGGGGGAAAACAGTTAGTTTTAACGATAGTAACTGCTTGCCAGTTAAAATTTCGTTTCAATGATGGACAACAACAATCTGAAAGTTTGTAAACGTTTTGAACATTTGAATTTCCCAACTTCAGAACATTTTATTTTTTGACGGTTTGTTGTATGTCCATCGGTTCAATTAATTTGTTTCATTGTTGTGTTTTGGTGTTGTTCGTACCTTATAGGTCTAACCAGTGAGAAGGCCATATCACATTAGGTTTCGAACTGACAATTGCAATCATAGATTCGAGCTTATGATTAGCGGCGCATGCGCAGTAGCTCAGTTCGGCCAGTCCACGACTGCAATCTTTTTATAGACCGAGCTCTAAAATAAGATTGTGAATTGTAGATCCGAGTCACGTGAACCAATCAGGAAGGAGAACGATTAAATACGTATTGAGCACTGTCACAACATAACCTCAAGCAACATCTAGGCCCTACTTTAATGGAAACAAAGAGCCAATAACTTGAATTATATATTTGTTTGTGATAAGGCTTGTCTTATTAGTTAGGCTATTATTATTGAATTTATTTCCTAGTTGAACGATTTTAGGATTTTCAGCTGGTCAAGTGTGATTGGATAATTGTAGATTGCAATTGCAATTGGCGATTCCAGTCTACGATTCCAATTGTAGTGTGATATGGGCTAGATACCTGTGTAGGCCTAGGACCTATAGGCCCTACCTGCAAAGTTAGTTAGTTAGTTAGTAGTTAGTAGCTCTCTCTTCTGCGGCTGGGCCTTATAGCCCGGTGGCAGGGGCAACCCTCCCCCCAAGACTTAATAAGTGGGCATCTATATATGTTCGTATCAATTCATAAAATAAACTAATAAAATAATAAAATGCCCAATAATAAAGTTGGCAGTGAATATGGCAGACTTCCACCAGGAAAGTTGTGAGAACAAGAAAAGATAAAATTTTGTCATCTTTCCCGTTCTCGTTCTTGAAACCCAGTAACATCCAAGGATTAACATTCTCAGGGTTTCCGTTTCTGAGTTATTGTGCAGATCCTACTTGTGGCCAATTTGTGGCAGTGATAGGATCGCATGTTACCTCACCAAAAAGATAGGCTAGACATTTTGACAGTAGCAAATATATACTAGGGCCTAGGCCTAGCCTAGGCCTACATGCTTAAGCATAGTAATCAGGTTATCTGGGGTCTAGGTTAGGCCTAGGCCCCTAGGGCCAAGGCCTATGTGAACTTACTTTCTTCTTAAGCTGACCGCTTCCCAATATATCTAACCATTCTTCTTCGTTATCCTTAGCTTCCAGTGGAATCATAGTTTCCTCTTTTTGTAAGGTTAAGTCGATGTCAACAGTAGGTATGTCAGAATTCTCCTTTTCATAACCCTGTCCACATTCATTACCATTACCATGGATCCCGTCGCTTTCTTCATTTTTGTCTTTTTCCATTATAATGTACAATGCCTACGTGAATTACCAAATCAACAATAACGCTACTGTTGGTTTGTTGCTTATCAAGATGTTATCCAGTAAATATGAGATGTCACTTGATTCGCGAAGAAAAGTAGGCATGACACAACCTAAATGAGAATCTCCGAGTTGGAATGATAGCACCAAGAGCACAGCAGCTGAGTGTAAAGTTTCGACTTCTCGACTAGTCGAGTTTCGACTAGCGACCTTTCGAGATTAGAAAATGATGGAGGGAAACACGAGACCATTGATTATAGTTTAATCAATGGTCGGGGGGCTTTAATCAATAGGGCACTAGCAACACCAAAATACAACAATGAAACAAATGAATTGAATCGATGGACAAACAACAAGCTGTCAAAAAATAATTTCTTCTGATTTTGGAAACCAAAACAAAAAACAAACAAATACACATACAAAACTTTCACTTAGTCGTTGTCTATCATCAAAAGTTTTAAATGGCGAGCAGTTACTATTGCTACACATGTTTTTATTTCTATGGTTGCAATTTTATTATTTTGACAGCTGATTGCTTGTCCATCAGTTCAATTCATTTGTTCCATTGTTGTCTTTGGGTGTTGCTAGGCACTAGCAAAGCAACACCAAAAGACAACAATGAAACAAATGAATTGAATCGATGGACAAACAACAAGCTGTCAAACAATAATTTCTTCTGATTTTGGAAAACAAAACAAAAAACAAACAAATACACGTACAAAACTTTCACTTAGGTCCAAATTCATAGTCGGCCCCTACACCTAGGGGCACCCATTGTTGCTATGGATTTGTTTTGTTTATGGGAAATAACATGGAAACAACTGTTACCTTAGTAACAATGGGCGCCCCTAGGTGTAGGGGCCGACTATGAATTCCAACCTTAGTCGTTGTCTATCATCAAAAGTTTTTAATAGCGAGCAGTTACTATTGCTACACATGTTTTTATTTCTATGGTTGCAATTTTATTATTTTGACAGCTGATTGCTTGTCCATCAGTTCAATTCATTTGTTCCATTGTTGTCTTTGGTGTTGCTAGTGCCCTAAAAGGAGGTCCTGTTTAATCATTAAACAGGACCTCCTTATCACCGTGTACGAGACGAATCAAGAGGTTGACCGTGGCAAATACAGGTTTTTGCTTTAGCCCTTTTTTAAACTTCTTCAACCTAGTTCTAAGCTGAGGTGGCACAGGGGCACAGATAATTAATTACAGACTTCGTGAAAATAGAGAACACTACCGGTACTTCATTTTTTATTATTGTGTATTTTGATGTTTTTTGTCCTTGAATTCATAACGGAACATTGAACCATGGATTTATGATTGAACCGTCTAATGGGGCATACATGATAAATAATCAAATCATGTGTATTGTGTATGTACTAAGTACATAATCAATCTCGCAAAGGAATACACAAAAAAGTGAGTAGAACAGCCGATCAGCTGTTCGCAAGAAATACCCAAATCACATATATTATATATTTTCTAAAGTAAACAGTAAACACTTAAAAAAAGTTATACATAGGAAGTTTCTTTAGAGCTAAAATTAAATGATGTTTTGTGACGTTATCGTGAGGTACATAAATATACTATATATTTTACGATTTACGTAACACTTGGTAATACCTCTGCGCACACCCATGACACAGACAACTGATTCCCTTATCTGTGCCCATGATATATGTATTTTGTACGAATAAACTGAACTGAACAGCTGATTCCAATGAAAGCGGCTACAAGCCAAAGCGCCTTGGCGTGCGTTGCGTCAAATTGGTGTCACTTAACGAGTGTGTTAATTTTTCTCGTAGCTGCTAATTTCCTTGTTAAAATTCCCTTTACATCATTTAAAAAAAAATGTAAATCATTCATTCTAATCTTTTGTTGGCTGCGATTCATACTCAATAGAGGCCATAAATAAATAAATAAATTAATTAATTAAGTAAATGAATGAATGCATGAATGAATGAATAGATGGATAAATAAATAAATTAAATAAATAAATAAATAAATAAATAAATAAATAAATAAATAAATAAATAAATAAATAAATAAATAAATAAATAAATAAATAAATAAGTAAGTAAGTAAATAAATAAATAAATAAATAAATAAATAAATAAATAAATAAATAAATAAATAAAACACACAAATGTGTCAAAGAAGTGCAATCGATCTGCGCTCCTCCACTGCCTTGACTTGACCAAGGTCTACTGGATTTACTCCTAGCGGAGTAATTGCGAAGCGCGCGCTACATGCGATCTAGTAGACCTTGGACTTGACTATATCCATTCGAGCTTCTCGCTCGACGTTTGAGAAGGCTGTGCTTCATCTCATTGTAAACAACATAACCTCTAAAAAGCGGAAATGTTGTTGCCGGCAGCTAGTGGTGGAGCACGATTTGCAGCTAACTCAGCGAAAATAATTAGATTTGCGCGTCATGGCTGCACAAATAGACCTTTCTTCCATATTGTAGTTATGGAGGTAAGTTATGCATTGTCATGTATTTGTTTTTATGGTGATTCTCCCCATGGAGCACTAGGCCTAGGCCTAGGGAGGCTAGCCTATCTAAAGCGGGGTCTAGCCTACAATCTCCCAGGAAGGACCTCCGGCATTGGGTTTGAAATGCCTCGGGTAACGTTAACGGGAAAGTTGGCTATGATTTCACATTGCCCGGTAACGGTGACGGGAAGCTCCTTTCCGGGCTATTGTGGACCCCGCTTAAGACGTAGGCCCAAGCCTATGGAATGTCGAAATAGGCCTAGGGCTTAGCTATGGAAGTAGGCTTACTTCACCTGAACATGGTGCGAGTGCGACTGAACGCACTTAAGTTCGTTTAATGTGCCCGTTGCGTTTCTCCCCAGTGGTTCAACCTCTTTTGACTCGAGGCACCTCAAGCCTAGGCCTACATTCAGTAGACAAGCCCCCTCCCTCAACTAGAGTCAACGCTTAAAACCATTAATTTTTAAAATATACTTAAGAATTGTAATAAATCAACACAATCAGCGTCCCCATAAACAGTTATGGGGACACTGGGACAAGTCCCTAAAGAATGGCACTGTCCCGTTAAAAGCAGGACGAATGGACACCCTATCCTCAGTTAACATTGAGAACAAGGTTTAAACTTCCCCTGTCTAGGTTAGGTTGTTGTTCTCCTCTTCACAGTTGGCTGGGCGCCGATGGCGAGTCTTTCTACTTCCTTCCTTCCTCCTATCCCATCCTTTGCATATTCCCCCCTTCCTCCAACACCCTCTTGCTGTTTCTTCCCATTCTTCTCAGTTTTCCTTGATCTCATCCCTTCCATTTCTCCTCTTGCATCCAACCCTCTTCCTTCTCCATGGCCATCGCCTTTGTCCTTTTCGAATCACCTGGGTTCGGGTTTAGGCCTCAGCCTGTTGGCAAAAGCCTTCACCTTTCCTAGCCCCACAACTTCCCCTTCTAGCTGATTCCACTCAACGGTTCCCAACCCTTCCCAGGAAGGAGAACTTACCTATATCTGTCCTCCATGTCCTTCTTTCTTTTCCACTGATGATCCCCCCTGCCCATGTAACTGGCTCCTTCAACCACCCTATTTAATTCCCCCCACCCCTCATGCTTCCTTACCACCCTGTACATTTTACCCAGCCTATCCCTCCGTCTTCTGTCCTCAAGCGTCTCCCATCCTAGTTCCCTGACCAATTTCGTTACGCTCTCATACTCTCTCCTCTTCCTACCATCCCTCATGTCTATTTCCACCCATCTATTCGCCCTTCTAAGCACCCTTCTCGCCACTCTCTTTTGAACCCCTTCCAGAGCATCCCTCCCCTTGATGTCATGCGGCTCCCACACCGCCCCTGCATACTCCAGACCTGGCCTCACCAGAGCTCTGTACGCATGCTCCCTTATTTCCCTGCTTGCTCCCCTCAGCACCCTCATCACAAAGTTTAGATTCCTTACACCCTTCCCAACCATCCTGCTAATCTGTTCTCCCCATTCCAGCGTATCTGCCAGCCACACTCCTAGGTACGTAAGTAATTACCTCCACTCTCTCCAAAATTTGCCCCTGGATCTCATACGTCGGTCCAACCCTCCTCCCCTGCCTCCTTCTTGTGAACCTTACCCACTTGCACTTGCCCGCATTTAGACTCATCATATTAACCCTCACCCACTCCCCCAGCTTCTCCATGTCTTCTCCCAATAAAACATCGTCCCCCCTGTCCTTTATCTCCCTGTAGATGACGCAGTCGTCTGCAAATAATCTCACCCTTGCCCCCATCCCCTCCGCTATGTCGTTGATATAGATTGCGAACATCAGAGGCCCGAGCACACTCCCCTGAGGCACCCCAGAAGTCACCTTCACCTCTGATGACAAGACGTCCCCCACCCTCACCCTCTGACTTCTTCCCTCCAGGAAGTCGCCCATCCATCTTACTACCCAGCCGTCCTCAATCACTCCACCAATCTTCCCCAATAGCTTCTGATGTGGGACCTTATCCAATGCCTTCTCAAAATCTATAAATACCGCATCCACCTCTCCCCCCCTATCCAGTACCCCTGTAATGTCCTCTGTCATCCCCAGCAGTTGCGTTTCACAAGAGTATCCCTTCCTGAATCCATGCTGTCCTTCTGTCATCCACCCCAACTTTTTAATTTCCGCCTTCACTTAATCCCCCAATACCCTTTCCATAATTTTTGAACCAATGGATGTTAATGAGATAGGCCTATAATTCTTCAACTTCCCCTTCTCCTCACCTTTGTGGATGGGGATAATCACTGCTTCCTTCCAGTCATCCGGCACCACCCCTTCCCTCAGTGAAACGATCATTACTACTTCCATGAATCTTGCCGCTTCCCCGACCGCCAGTTTCAGGAAATCCCCTACCAGACCATCCCTACCTGGAGCCTTTCCGTTCTTTAGTCCTGCTATTACCCTGGCTACCTTATCCACATTAATATCAATCGGATTTTTTCCCCGGCCCTCCTTTTTCCAATCCCCCCTCCTTTCCGCCACCTGGAAGACCCCAGAGTAGTACTTGTCAAGTTCCTCCGCTTTCTCTCTATTCTCCACCAGCAGCTTCCCATCAAGTCTCTCCAGGACCGGTAACTCCCCCCTAACCCCCTTTTTTCCCCTCACATATCTAAACATTCTGTTCCAACTCCCCTGTCTATCCCCTTCCACCAACATCCCCTTCATATGCTCCTCCCATTTCCTCTTTTTTTGCCCATTCAGCTCCCTCTCAATCTCCTTCGCGGCCTCCTTGTCCATTATATCTCCCGTCATTCTATACTTACGATAGGCTTTACTCCCCTTCCCCTTTAGCCTTCTTATTTCCTTGATGTAATAATGTGGATCAGCATTTCTCCCTTCCAGTTTGCAAGGAACCCATCTCTCCTTGGCCTCCTTACAAATCTCTACAAATTCCCTCCACAGCTGATTTGTTCCTCCCCCTTTATCTCTCCATTCTCTGAATTTATTTCCAAGATCCTCCCTTATCCTTTCCCCCGCCGCCCTACTGTACATCCACCTCTTTCTATTTCCCCCCCCCCATCTTTTTCTTTCTCCACTCTCCTTCCCCTACCCTCTAGTGTGGCTATTACTACATCATGGTCGCTTATACCTGCCTCCACCCTGCAATCCCACCATTCCTCATCCCCCCTTACCAACATTACACCCAGAAGATTTCCCTTGTCCTCTTGCCTTCGAGTATGACCCCTCACAATCTGTACCATTCCCTCATTTAGCACGTCATTAACAAGTTGCTGCCTTAGCCCTCCTCTCCTTCCCCTTCCCAGCTGACCCCCGGCAGGTTTAGATCGCCCCCTACAATTAGTCTACCCTCCCCCTCCACCCTCTGCCTTAGTCTCCTCATAATGTCCATCTCCTAGTTATCCGTAGGCCTATAAGCCCCAATTACAGTTTTGTTGCTCTTTCAGACACGGCGGGGACAACACCAGCCCGTGATAGAACAGCTTGGAACATATGATCCACTTCCTAACCAGTTTGACGAGAAACTGGTTTCGTTGAATCTGGAAAGGATTCGTTACTGGATTGGAAAAGGAGCAGACACCAGTGTTCCAGTTGCAGAGCTGCTGGGACTTGCAGGATTTCTCCCCATTCACCCACGCACATATATGACTGCATGGCGAAATCGAAAGGCAGAAGAAGAAAAAAACAAGGCCATAGTAGAGGAAAATGTTCAGAGCAAACAAAGTACAATCCAGTAATGTTGGATGTAGGTATATAAAGAAGGCCATCCCAACTGGAACGAGAAGTGTGTTAAGTGTATATTTATATCCAACAGATTCTCACTATGGAGGACACACCAAGACATACCAATACAATACCTAACTTCCTCACATATAGTTACATACCATATAACATGGGCACTTGGCAATTATTTTAATGGTGTTTAGTAGGCCTACTTTTAACCATAAACATCTCTATAGCCCATGTAAAGTATTATTGGATATTTAACAAATTGTTAAAATATTTCCATTCTTCCATCCAAGATGAAAGTATCCCAAAAGATAAGATTGTGAAGTGTTCTAGAAACTATTGGCAGCGAAACAAATTAGTGAACTCTGTGAGAAATCTTGTACTTTCTTAGCATTGCATATTAGGCTTATGTACTAGTCTTTTTAAGAATACAATATTAACTATATTTATTATTTTGTCATTCAAATTTATGGACTTTGTTGCTTGCATTATACTGTAGGTCTACAACTTATCATCTTACTACATGTCTACATATCTTCATTAAATTCTGTATCGTACACAACATTGTTTATGATTGTACCTATGCTGGGCAAACGTGGTTAGGCCCTACTATTTATTTATGAAATGGCCACATACAGCATTTTATGCCATTTTTGACCAGTATAACAAGTAATAAATAATAATGATACATAGTGATGATGAAGAAGAAGGTAGGAGGGGAAACCCGGTACTGGCACGCAGTGGCGTAACGCAAATCGCCTGGGCCCCCCCGCAAGAATCGTTTCGGGCCCCCTATATGGGGTTAATTTAGAGCCAAATCTATTACATAACGAAATAAACTTTTATTTGAGCTCTAATACCCCCACACAATCATCTTAAAATTGTTAATATCACAAGAAGCGGTCTTGGCGACGAGCATTCTTGTAACTGGCGAGCCAAGCTGTCAATTATGGCGTCCATGTTCAACTGCTTGATCTGCTCACAGTTCACACTCTATGCTGAGCATACTGAGAGAGCTTTAAGACTGTTTTGAGGTCTCCTCGAATATATACATATATATATATATATATATTTAAATGCAGGATTAAAGAGAGGCCAAAAGGCTAGCAATATGATAGGTAGAAGGATAGACCCCAACAGCTTACCTGAATTGTAGACCGTGGTGGTATAGAGATAAAGACAACATATATAAAGGACAACACAAGTTTTCCGAGACGTTTCGGTACAAGACCTTGATCACTCGGGAGTAAGAAGACTACTGACTAACTAACCTAACCTATGAACTAAACTAGCTGGCCCTATTGGCTGTTGGGGGGAGGGGGAGAGTGGCAGAAAAAAGGGGTTGGGAGGCTAGGAAGGTGGTGGGGGAAGCAGGGACATAGTTCCTCTTCACCGGATGTTTAAGTTGGGTGGAGTGCAAGATTTAGTTATCCACTGATGGGCCAACTCCCATCTTCGTAGCTCTCCTGGATTGCAGCTGGCAGGAAAAGATTTTATGATCCTGGTGGTGAAGCATGAATGGAATGGTAAGTCATGTAGTGCTGCATGTTCTGCCACGGGCTTCTCCATGTCTTGTAGGTTTACACTCTGTCTGTGTCCCGTCATACGCACACTGAGAGGGGTGGTTGTGAGTCCTACATACTCAGCCGGACAGCGAGTGCATCTGAGCTGGTAAATCACATTGTAGCCAATAGGGCCAGCTAGTTTAGTTCATAGGTTAGGTTAGTTAGTCAGTAGTCTTCTTACTCCCGAGTGATCAAGGTCTTGTACCGAAACGTCTCGGAAAACTTGTGTTGTCCTTTATATATGTTGTCTTTATCTCTATACCACCACGGTCTACAATTCAGGTAAGCTGTTGGGGTCTATCCTTCTACCTATCATATATATATTTAAAGTATTTTAAAATCTCAACATCACTTTTCGGTATGTTGCTACTGTGAACAGAACAGTACGAAATAACATGAGGGCCAGTGGCGTATCGAGGAATTCACAGTGGGGAGGGGTTGAACATCCTAAGCATGTAGGGGGTCTGGGGCGAAAGTCCCAGCTGGGGGAGGTCAATTCGCCAAAGGCGAATTTTTTCTTCATTGATGACGTTTTACACGCCTGGAAACACGTTTCAGAATCGGACAATGATACAAGATATAATATGATAGTAGTCCCCCGTCCGGACCCATGGAAGATTCGATATATTCAGGATTCAATATAGTTGCTTACAGGCAGTGCTGATTGTAAGACGACCGAAAGAGGAACCCCCTAACCTCATCCACCCATAAGTCTTTATAAATATATTCCTTCAAAATTGTCCCATTCCTCCAATTTCCTTCCCCGTATGGCCCCGGAGAAGAATAAGTCCAAATTGACAACTTTTAAAATATGACGAAAAAACAAGAGTTGTACTTCTGGCAAGCCGGGCCCCCCAAGACAACGGGCCCCCCCGCTTCACGGGGGCGGCGGGGGTCTCCTTTACGCCACTGCTGGCACGTAGCTTACTCCTGTCGAAAAGTACCAAGGGGACCATCGGCTTTACGTCCTACCGAAAGGATGGTGTAACTTTGACCAGGCATATAGGTTCCTCCACTAACCTGGACTGCCAAGCAATTGACGAGAAGAACGAAGCGGTTACACAAGCTTTCGAACCTTCCAATCTGCTCTAACCAACGGTAACTAGTGTTTCAGAGGAGAGTGGTCACCCATCCACCTCCTGACCTAGCCTGAGGTTGCTTAAAGGTGCATTCACAATCTTTACTAGTACTATGGTTTAATGATTAAGACTAAGCCACAGGCTTCTTTCATTGGCTGAGAGGGAGAATACTGCGCTCTGATTGGCTGTGACTAAGGTTTGTCTTAGTCTTAATCATTAAACCATAGTACTAGTAAAGATTGTGAATGCACCTTAACTTAGGTGTTCGTATGGGAACCGGCTAAAGGTGGGTTTATGTAACTAAGGTAGTTGGTAGTCTGCAAGACTTTTCATTATGGGCAGGTGTCTTAACTGGTGTTTACATGCATACCTAAGAAATTCTTACCAACCAATGGGAAACGGGAAACTCTAACCTAAAAATATCAAACAATAAACACGCGTCTCACATGAAAACAGTTGTCATTGGCTATAAGTCTTCTCCCGAATTGTAATTGGCTAGAATCCTTACCGAGTCATGTAAGGAATGAATATTGACCATCTCTTGCCGACTTCAGGTAACAGTCTACCGATGCTTACATCACTACATAAACGATGGATAAAGAACTCATAAGATTATTACTTGCCGACTACCGAAACCGACTGCCGTAACTGACGTGCATAAACCCACCTTAAACAACCACACGGCTAAATCGTTGGCTATAATATTAGTCGTTGGCTCCCACTTTTAATGCTGTTCCGTTAATAAAGTTTGATTGGGCAGGGGTCATACCAAACTAACTTTCCTTCTGACAAGTGGGCAAACATTTACTTTAGCCCCTGTGAACGGAGTCTGCTCTGCTTAGAACTGAAAACTTTTTTTTAACACCACGGAATTGAGTACATTTTATATACCATTAGCACAGACACAAGTAATAAAAGTACTTGACACTCACTTGGCAGCCATGGGCATTTGTAAATCATAGATAGACCTGTCCTAGTGCTTTGTCGCTATGTCGACACAAACGTCATCGACATCATTTAGGCCTACACTTCGGGCTGCAGATAGATTTGTCGAATTCTAATGTAAAAAAAAAAAAAACAGCCGGAACTGGGAATCAAATTGTGGACCTTCTCCATTAAAAGCAGGAATAAGCCCACAGTACAAATAAACCACATAAGGTCTTATCAAATGTTCAAAACTTTGTTTGCATGTCACTCTCAATATTGTGTTGTAATGTCAAAAATAACCAACTTGTGGAACCGAAAACAGTGAAGACTGAGTATTCTTTATGTAATATTAACTCAGCTCTATTTGCAGGTACTGTACATACATATTTACATACATAAGGAAGTTTGGGAAAAAAGTATCTGCTGCGATAGTTTCGGCTGTACACATTTTTTCATCCGCCCGTACGAATGTGTTTTTTTTAGGTCTATTTCACCAATAAGTATTCGGGCTTGGACCATCTGTACCCCCCCCCCCCCCCCCTCCAGTGCAGAAGGTCTGAAAGTGGTTTTGCATACTTTGATATATTGACTTTTGATTTGCACTTACAACATGGTTTTGGTGGGTGCACCCACCAGGGGTGTCCAAATGTGGTGTCGTAAAAATCTGGGCCATATTAATTGCGGTTGATGATCGTTGAAATTATTTGTGTGTACTGGTACTCTTTAAAGTACTAGATAATATAACTTTATTTTCAGGGGTGCACACAACAGGCAAATGAAGCTAGTGCTGCTAGTGTTTATTAAGCTAGTCCCATAACCTATTGGAGTGTTTACTTGACTTATTTCCTCCAAAATGGCAGGTAGACCACAGCATTGTCCGTGGAGTGATACAGGTTTCAAACTACAAGTGTGTAAAACTAAAAGATGTAACATGTGCAGTGTTGGAAAGTAGCGCGCTAAAAGTAGCGCGCTACCAGTAGCATGCTACTTTTCTTCAGTAGCGGAATGGTAGCGCGCTACTTTAAAAAACGTGGTAGCGTAGCGAGTAGCATGCAACATTTTTCAAGTAGCGTTAGCGGAAATTGCCGCTCCTTTATTTTCCTTACCTGGCTAAATTTTTTTCAACACGTGACTAACCGTCACCTAATTCTAAACTCGACAAACCCCCCCCAACTTGACATGGTCGTAAATATCTCCGTGGGTCAATGGTTGATGAGTATTGAGTACTTCAGACGGCCGACTACGGTCGGGCGGATGGTCCCGAGTTTGAAAGTTTTCTATTTATTTTACAATGTCTGTTTACCTTCTAGATTAATTTGTTATATTTCCAGATATAATTATTATAACGCACTGCTTTTGTATACTAGGTTAATCTATCTACACAATCATCAATAATAAATTAGTATAATGCGCATAAACTTTGTTGTATACAATTATTTTTAGAATAGTGCAGTGATATTCCCCGATACTTGAAACCACGATGTTTATTTTGTTTGTAGCTTTGCGTGATATGTCATTCTTGTTGTTTTCGAAAAGTAGCGGGAAAAGTAGCGCACTCCTTTAAAAAAAAAGTAGCGTGAACGGTAGCGCGCTACTTTTTAAGCGGAAGTAGCGGTAGCGTTAGCATGCTACTATAAAACAGTAGCGTTTACAACACTGAAAATGTGACGAATGTTTGGAAAATTAAGAAAGCTTATAAAAACATTTGAGCTTAATTGGGGAATTTCTATAATTGCCTATATAACAATAAGGGAAATTAGGTTTTTAATAAAAGGAACCCTACTGGTTTTCTAGTTGGTCTTTGCATGCTACTGGCTTAGGCTAATAAATGTACTCAGTAGGCTTACAAGTGATCAACTACTACGACAGGGTTGCCACTTTCAAGGATATGATCCTTTTCTCAGGATTTTTAGAGTGTCTCAAGGATAACAGGATTTTGGGCAAAATCTTAGGATTTTCTACTGTCTTTAAAAAATACATTATAAATATTAATACATTTTTAAAAATTCAGCTAACAAAGCAATGTAGACAGTAAAAGAACATCAGTACTAGTAAAAATAAACATAAGTGACTGCATAACATTTCCCGCAAGTGGTAGTTATGGTGAGTAAAAGTAAAACGTTAAAATATATTAGAAGAAAATTCCGATTCTTATACGTTTCTGGTTCTGCACGTAATGTTGACTAGATTCTCGAAAATCAGGCTGGCATAACATATTTTGGCATGAAACCTGAAAATTTGTAACATTCCTTCGCAGTTATAATATGCTAATGCTGAATATCCTAACTGTTTTCAAGGATTTCTCAGGTTTTTTTTAGTTTCTTTCAAGGATAAAAAATTGACTTGGTGGCAACCCTGTACTACGATAATAAAATAAAATTCCATTTAGCCTCACTCCTCAGACCATTAGCTATAAATGAAACAAATATTTTTCTACATGTAGAATATTTGAATATTCTAAATTACATATAACTCTATGGTGGAATATACACGCAGATTACTCATTTTCTATGCATCATATTCTACTGACCCAACCCTGTAAAAAAAAAAAACTCCATGCAGGTAGACACATCTAAATCGGCTCTAGGAGCATGTCTCTTGCAGGAAGGGAAGCTGGTGGTCCTTCTTAACAGTGCCGAGTCCAGATTGGTGTGCCCTCTCCACATAACGCATAAAATCACTCGATTACCAGTGTTGCCACGAGACAGAATAGCACAAGCTGCCTTATATGTCACAACTCGCAACCTTTTTATGTCAAGGCCCAAACGGCTAAAGAGCTTTTATCAAAATAATTATTCTGTTGCACGATCCATCTAGAAAGTCATTTGGAAGACTCTGCCTATTGATGTTATGCTTCAATAAACAATTAGGCCTGAACAAGTATTTCCAAATGCAAGGAATCGGTTTATTCATTGAGCACTCTCATTTTGTTCTTGTTCCTATTCTTGTTAAGCTTGATATACATACATTCCTAAGAATAACAAATAGTGATTAACTAGCCATTTCGGTTCACATACAATAACTAGGTTAACGAATGAAGCGACAACAGTAGCTTGAACATCTGATGGGTTTTTGTTAAACGACTTTAGTTTCCGATTGGATGGACAAAATCTGGAATGGAGGTTTTACTACTAGTACTGGTACTACAAAAGTTAAAAAAGTTTGTTTTCTTTTCTTTGCCAAAGCGCTAGTTGTTAGCCTTGTCACTACCGATAACTTAAGTTTCATGTGACCATTAACACATTTTCCCAGTTCAACTTCAAGCCATAATAATCCATTATTGAGTAGGAACGGATTTTTTTAGTTCCGTTCTTAGGAACTAGTTCCTTTTTTCGAGCCAGGAACTATAACTTACTTTTACAAATCCCTTTTATAATAACTTGACTGTACAATCTTGAAGGCTGAAAGAGCCAAAACATAGTTTACTTCCAAATGACGGAAACGGGCAATCTAATTGCATTGTTTCACTCAGATTATTAAAACAATCATCATAGTTGTGATTCCTCCAACCATATTGTATGCGTTCTTTGCAATTTCTTGGTTTAAAGCATAAAACCAGATACTAAGCATTAACTTGCTTGGAAATGTTGATAGTTCGGGAGCCACCCTTGAAAAATGTTGATATTTCGGGGTGCTAGCTGCACCCCTGTTGAGGCAGAAATTGCAATACATCATTAGATAGATAAAAGTAATGTGCATAGGCCTATCAAGGCACCGTGCCTTTTTTGCCTCAGTGGTGCAAACGGAAAATAATCGTATCTAAGTGATGGCACTTACGCGAATTAATGGGCATGCACGGACACGAATGTCGGGTACCATTACCCTTTTATCACAATCAATATTGTATGTGTTATATATCAAATGAAAGCTATTAAGACACACAATACAACTGTATAACATTCAAGTAGCTACATTACATACCATGTCATAAAATGTAATCAACATCCGGAAATTTATCTTTTTCAATAAGGTAATATCTTATAAGTTTTGTTATGGTACTAAACAAATCGAATTCTAATATACGAAGCATTAATCATAACGACCATTTAGTTATTAAAAAGTTATGTCTCTTTCATTTTGTTTGTATTTATGAAATTACGCCAGTAATGAGTAGTTTTCCACGGCAATCTGTAGCTTATCCGCAAAGATGGATACGTTTTTGATCTCTTATAATTTGATCAATATGAGAATTTTCTTTAATAAAAGTTCAGTACGTAATACATATCAGTAGATACATGGTTTTCAACAGTAAAATGCTTGTCTTTTATTATAATTCGGGAATTATGAATTTGTTTATCGTGATAAAAAGAGTTTTTTTAACGATCACACATTTCTCAGTGAAATAGTAGAAACAACGATAACTTAATAGAAGTAAAAATCAAACAAGAATGATTTCACATTCACATTTAATACACATCCACAATTTGTTTCATCAATGTGTGTATAACTTACGAGATAAAAATTGGTTTGTGAGATGATGTAGTACAAAATGACATAGTTTCTCGTCTCCAGAAGTTGTGAGGCTCGCTAACTAGCCCCTAAACGCAGTAGGATATCGGCGGGGGGAGACAGGGTGTAAAGCGGCATGCCAAGGTTGAATAGACTGAATGGGACGGTTGTTGTGACGGAGCGGAAGGTGGTCTTAAATGAAAATAAAACGATAAAACGATAAACCTTTGCACTTCCACTTGTAATTGATTGTGAGTTTCGACAATTATTTACAAATCTTTCATATAGAATAATTAACAATAATCAATGACACATACGAATAATAATAATAATTGCAGTATAAATGACGAATAATAATACTACTTATAGCTTATAGTGAAACAATGTAGGCAAAAATGTATGGAAGCGAGCGTTTTCAGTCTATACTTATGACAGTACTTTTGTTTTTGTTTGTTATATTTTTCTCGCGATAGCGGTCGAACGGAAAGAAATTTTGAGCATCACAAGCTTCTATGTGGATCATTAGTTTCGAGGAAAAATCGTCGAAAAAATAATGCTTACTCGAATTACTATTCTTTCAAACAAATGGTTAAACGAAAAATCATCTTGTACACAATAGTAGAGGAGCAAAAGGTAACATTTAAGTTCTCGTGCGCCTTTCGTGAAAGAGTATTGCGGTAAACGGTATTCTGTTACGGCATACCATACGAGTATTTTGCACCTACCTGGCAGATCCTGGCACGCTGCAGAGGGCGCCAGGAGCGTCGTGACGTCATAGACACGTTTTAATTAATTACTTTTGAACGGTTTATGTCACAGAAAATATCAAGAGGACAATTTTATGATGTCATACTAGATGAGAATTTATAACCTATCTGCCACATTCTGGCGGGCTGCAGAGGGCGCCAGGAGCGTCGTGACGTCATATACACGTTTGAACTAATAACGTTTGAACGGTTCATGTCACAGAAAATATGTTGGGTACAATTCTTCTATAAAATACTAAACGAGTATTTTGCACCTACCTGGCACATCCTGGCACGCTGAAGAGGGCGCCAGGAGCGTCATGACGTCATAAACACGTTTTAATTAATAACGTTTGAACGGTTCATGTCACAGAAAATGTCAAGGGAACAATTCTATTACGAAATACTATTTGAGTATTTTGCATCTACTTGGCACATCGTGGCACGCTGCAGAGGGCGCCAGGAGCGTCGTGACGTCATACACGTTTTCATTAATAACTTTTGAACGGTTCATATCACAGAAAATATCAAGAAGACAATATTATAGAAAATTTAAATACAAATCGATTGATATGTACCAATAGGGTAATCATGTAATATTTAAGGGAGAAATTGCTAACAAATAATAATAATTAGATGTGTATATGAAATGCAGGGCATCCCTCATCGTAATATCTATTTATTACTATTTCGGAGTTATAATTGTATCACTGTGAAGGACTTAATAATCGTAGTCATCCCAACATACCCATGGGTATCTGTTGTTTAACAATAATAATAATTATTATTATTGTATACTAGTTACTATTCATAGACTGATTAGTAAAACTCACGTTTGCTAGAAGTTCTCTTCATCTTCATCATCGTCGTCTTCATCCTCATCTCCCGTGTTGTCGGTATTCAAGCACTCTTGTTCCTCGTCTTCAGTAGAACAGCCACAAAGCTCGGTGCACCTCATGTTATTTTCTTTGCAGCTGCATCTTGACGCACACCTTGATTTCAAGCAGTTGCATTTAACTAGTTGAATGACGGCAGCGGCAGCCGGTGCAGGTTCGAGGGTTGTCATGACTGCCACATACTCGTTGCTCTCAAGTAGCCATCCGTAGTCTTCGGGTAATAAGTTGATAGGGTTGGCAACCTGGTCATTATGCCACACCCAGCATTGATGGTGAGCACCTAGTATGGCTTGGAGATATGCGGCTTTGCTGGGTGAAAGCTTTTGGTGGGTGCTTGGCAAGACTTTTTGTGAAACATGCGCCATCGAAGGTCAGACACTGATCTCAGTTTAGTGAATGGACAGTACAGTTTGCAAACAAACTTCTTTAGACCACTTATCACGGAGTCTTTTAGATCAACAGTTAAACCTAGTTCTTTAAATGCTGAAAATATTTCATAGTCGGATTCTCTGAAAGCTTTCCAGCACGAAAGCTTCCCCTTTCCTGAAAATCCCCCAGTGTTGCCGGAACCACTGAAAGCGTGAAATCCAGTTAGTCCTGAAACTTGATTTTGCCCAAGTGTGTTGTATAGTGACCCAAGTGCTATCCTTCTATTATTTTCCCCTTTACCTGTAATGAACACAGTATTTTTACAGAGATCGGTGTAACGTCGCAGTAACAGGATAAGGACATCTGTATCTGGGGAAAAAATAGATATTTGAGTAGCTCCTCGTTTTGTCGCATCTAATGCATGAAGCAACATCTTAGTATCGGTTTTTTCCTGTTCACTATTTAAGTGTGATAGAAGTGTTATTGTACTTATAGTCTTGTTACTCCATGCGACAACTGGTTGTCGCTCCATGGCCTGTGAGGCTCGAATTATCTTCTGTGAAAAATATTCTGTCCGCTCATACTTGGTTTTGGTTTGACCAAGTAGTTGTGACATGCTCAAGTGCCCGATTGGCGTGTTATCTGTAATGCGATAAGCTACAGCAGCTTTTCCTCCTTGCAAGTCTTTCGAGTAGCCGATTTTAATGAAACAGGAATGTCATATCTATCAAATACCACGTGGACCTCTGAAAACTCACTATAACTGTTGTCAATGCGCATGACAAGAAGTTTGGCTAGATCCTCACAAGTGCTGGTGTGTGGAAGAATCCGACTGTGAAATATTTTCAGCATTTAAAGAACTAGGTTAAACTGTTGCTCTAAAAGACTCCGTGATAAGTGGTCTAGAGAAGTTTGTTTGCAAACTGTACTGTCCATTCACTAAACTGAGATCAGTGTCTGACCTTCGATGGCGCATGTTTCACAAAAAGTCTTGCCAAGCACCCACCAAAAGCTTCCACCCAGCAAAGCCACATATCTCCAAGCCATACTAGGTGCTCACCATCAATGCTGGGTGTGGCATAATGACCAGGTTGCCAACCCTATCAACTTATTACCCGAAGACTACGGATGGCTACTTGAGAGCAACGAGTATGTGGCAGTCATGATAACCCTCAAACCTGCACCGGCTGCCGCTGCCGTCATTCAACTAGTTAAATGCAACTGCTTGAAATCAAGGTGTGCGTCAAGATGCAGCTGCAAAGCAAATAACATGAGGTGCACCGAGCTTTGTGGCTGTTCTACTGAAGACGAGGAACAAGAGTGCTTGAATACCGACAACACGGGAGATGAGGATGAAGACGATGATGATGAAGATGAAGAGAACTTCTAGCAAACGTGAGTTTTACTAATCAGTCTATGAATAGTAACTAGTATACAATAATAATAATTATTATTATTGTTAAACAACAGATACCCATGGGTATGTTGGGATGACTACGAGTATTAAGTCCTTCACAGTGATACAATTATAACTCCGTAATAGTAATAAATAGATATTACGATGAGGGATGCCCTGCATTTCATATACACATCTAATTATTATTATTTGTTAGCAATTTCTCCCTTAAATATTACATGATTACCCTATTGGTACATATCAGTCGATTTGTATTTAAATTCTCTATAATATTGTCTTCTTGATATTTTCTGTGATATGAACCGTTCAAAAGTTATTAATGAAAAAGTGTATGACGTCACGACGCTCCTGGCGCCCTCTGCAGCGTGCCACGATGTGCCAAGTAGATGCAAAATACTCAAATAGTATTTCGTAATAGAATTGTTTCCTTGACATTTTCTGTGACATGAACCGTTCAAACGTTATTAATTAAAACGTGTTTATGACGTCATGACGCTCCTGGCGCCCTCGTCAGCGTGCCAGGATGTGCCAGGTAGTTGCAAAATACTCGTATAGTATTTTATAGAAGAATTGTACCCTACATATTTTCTGTGACATGAACCGTTCAAACGTTATTAGTTCAAACGTGTATATGACGTCACGACGCTCCTGGCGCCCTCTGCAGTCTGCCAGAATGTGGCAGATACGTTATAAATTCTCATCTAGTATGACATCATAAAATTGTCCTCTTGATATTTTCTGTGACATAAACCGTTCAAAATTAATTAATTAAAACGTGTCTATGACGTCACGACGCTCCTGGCGCCCTCTGCAGCGTGCCAGGATCTGCCAGGTAGGTGCAAAATACTCGTATGGTATGCCGTAACAGAATACCGTTTACCGCAATACTCTTCCACGAAAGGCGCACGAGATACCTTTTGCTCCTCTACTACAAAGTAAAAACCAACATATAGATCTGGTTTACATTACTGACATTACATGGATAGGTGAAATTACGTGGGTAATTTCTGCGTGTGATTGCTTGAAAGTTACTACCCTAACATGAACATAAATTAAAAGCATTCACCTACACGATTATGTGCACCAATTATTGTTCACTATGAAAACAATACAATTAACTATATATACCAACAGAAACACAATACAAACGTAGACATAAATTAAAATGTAATATTTTATAAATTTCAATATTATGCACAACTCGATAAAGATAACGAAATACTGTGCGGGACCAACAACACAACGTGACAACTCCCGTTAGTGTCTTGTCACACATTGAAAGCACCGACTTGAAAAACTAGCAGAACAAATCTTTTAGCAAAGATTACTGAGTGAGTAATCTTTGCTTTTAGTAGATGGTGCTATTAGGCCTATTCATGTTCTATTTATACAACCTTGTTTATTGCTCCCAGATGGGCTGTCAATACAAGGAAGGTTGCGGCCGTGGGTCACTCGCCACCGAATGGGAACGGGACTGTTCTTACGAGAACTAAAGAGCGAGTCTTCGTCTTTCCGCGCTCAAAAGAAAAATCTCGATGTTTGAAAACTAGTAGTAGTGAAAATACGCATTGTTGGATAAGAAGACGAAAAACTTGATAACCAAAATAGATACTGCAAATTGGTAACTTCAATAGAGCTCACAATTAAATGTTCATTAATTTGATAATAATATTTGTCTACATTTAAGTAATTATATCGAGGTTAGGGCTGGACGAAGTCGCAAAATCTAAAGAAAACGTAAATTCAAAATACTATAATATCCTTTGTTTACTAAACAAAAATACAAAAATCCATAAATGACAGTTCCTAACATACAATTTAGTATTAGGTTCATTTTAAAGTACATTTTGCACCAAATAAAAATTACTGTGACCTTGCATGGATAAAAACAAACTGTCATGGTTTCCATAAGACGGTCACGTGGTTCACTATTATTGTTCATTGTGGGCGTAATAATAATGATACATAAAAATGACAAGAGACAATATCTAAAGATTATATTATGATGCATCGTACGAGCTATAAGTTGCAATGTTTTTTTCATTTCTACTAGTGTAAAAAAAACTGATAAAATAAGCTTCCTTCGAAGTAGATTAATTCCGTAATTAATTCACGATTTGTGTTTGGTTAAATCCATCTGATGAACTGCCATTGCATATATTATGAACAAGCGTTTCAAGATCTTTCATTTGATATATATATATATATATATTACACATTGTCGTATCATAGTAAATAGTGATGATACACGACTATATTCAATCATATGCGTGCGATTACAATAGCAAAAATTATGAATTTCAAATTAAATTATTCGGCGTTTGCACCACTGAGGCAAAAAAGGCACGGTGACTTGAGATGCACATTTACTTCGTCTAACTCATGGCATATTGCATTTTCTGCCTCAAAAGGGGTGCAGCAGTGCAAAACATATTTCTGGGGCGGCGTCCGGTCTATGAAAGGAAAATAGTTGATGCAGAAAGAAACTTTCTAGGAACTTAATTCCATTTTAAAAGGAACATAGGAATGCTTCAGTTCCTTTTCTTTGAGAGGAACTTAGAACTGGAAAGTGGAAAGGGTTCCTTTTTTCTTCCGAGCAACGGGAACTGGAACTAGGTCCATTTTTTTAGGAACTTACCCAACACTGCCATAGTCCTCAGCAAAGTGAGTGAAGCCACTAAAAAAAAAAAAAAAAAAAAAAAATGGTAGCTCCACAATTCCTCAACTGTAGAGATGGCTTTAGAAATCAACATAAGCTATTTTGAGTATAAGTAACTAGACCTAGGTCTATTTGTAGCTTTATTTTAAAACATTTACAACCATTAAGCATAGCTTAATGTACCTAATTAGAACTTTTTTAGTTTTGATAATTGATTATTTCTCTTCATTCCCATAGTACGAACTCTCATCCAGTATTCTTTAGACTCTGGGTCTAATTCTTCCAAAGGAACTGGTTTTCCTACGTGTAGTTTCCAAAGCCACTCTGGGTATTCACTATCTGATTTTATCTGCACATCTTGTCCTTCCTTAAGAATGTTACTGCCACAAACAAAACTTGTTAATTTAGTTGTATCTGTTTCCACTGGTATTATCTTTTTCTCCATCATTGGCCCCAGTTTTCCAAGTTTCTTTTTTCCTTTGCCAAGCGAAGTTATACCTAAAGTGAATACAAATAAGAATTAATTTTCGTTTTGTAGGCCTAGTACAAATAGGTCTAAAGACATTTAACACTAAACACTGCCACCAACTTTCGTGACCTTTAAAAATGTTAAAGCTGGACACCAGATAGGCCTAATATTCGTCATTTCTGTCGTGGTGGGTGTAGCTGGGGGGTGGTGGTATGGTGTGACCTGGAGGGAGTCTGGGGTTGGGTTGACATATTTTAAACTCAAGCTGAAGGGACACATCTTTCAAGGCAAAAAAATGGGGGGGGGGTTGAGGGGCTCGCCGCATGCGAAATTTTGAAAAATCGTGCTTTTAACGTGCATTCCGAGCGTTCCCGAAAAAAGTGTTTGTAGTGCAAATCCCAGAAAACCACCAAAAAGAATTGGAACATTGACGAAAACTGTTTAGTAATAATTATTTCATAATAATTATATTGTTTACACCGTGCTGACTGTTGAGCCCAGTGCTTTGGTGACACCTATAGATAGCTGTTGATGCTTGGCCATAGGCGTGCGCACGGCCCAGGCCGGACCTAATGTGTCAACTTGGCGGTCGGGCCGCACTGGACTCCATCTCCTTTAGACCCGGCCTGGGCCGAGAGCAGTTTAACTTTAAACTTAACTTTAAATTAGTATTTAAATTAAAATGCACTGTCAGTAGCGCGTTTTTACGCAAAGGCACACTTCATTTGGGCTGCGCAAATAATTTCTAATTTATCACTTATTTAAATGAAACGAAACATAGCTCTATAGGAGCCACTAGATCCTATATGGCAGCGGAAAGCGTGCATCGTCGCGTCTTAAAATTGAGTGGCCGTCTGGGCCCGAGAAAGAATAGGCCCAAAGTGACTCTGCTAGTCGTAAGAGGCGACGAAAGGAGACTCTGTCTCTTTCTCCCTCACTGTCCCACTGAAGATTTCTCCTCCCACTTGGCCCTGCCCTCCCTTGCTGGACTCCCCTTAAGGCCGCGGCCACACAGGATCCGTGCAGTCCGGCAATGCGTGCAGTCCGTCATATCCGTCTTATATGTCTCAAACAAAACCATGAGATCGTGTTCACACAGAATGCGTACGCGTCTAATCCGTCCTTTCCGGCTTGTCCGTCCTGCGTCTCGTTTCAAACTAGTTTGTTTTTAGACGCAGGACGGACAAGACCCACGTAGAAAATGAGCACTGAACCCTCCAAAGAAGATATTATCTCTGCTGTCTTTAAACATCCACCTTTATGGGATGCCAGCCATAAGGATTATAAGGATCGGAATAAAGTTCAACGTATTTGAATTTTTCCTGGTGCATTTAAAGTTTCGGAAATAAAGTGTAGTGTGATATTCACCAACATTTTGCCTATCAGCACAAATGTCGTGAACCTACAATCTCTCATCAAAAACATTCAATTTTAATTCTAAATTCTCTGAAAGAAGTAATTTGCGAACAATCCTTGTTGAAGACGACTGAACTGACTTGATGGAGACTGAACGCACGCAAACCGGATCTTGTGTGGCCACCCCCAAAAAGCCGGACAAGACGCAAGACGGAAGAAGCCGGGTGAAGACGTGCTGCACGCGCCGGAATGGATCCTGTGTGGCCGAAGCCTAATACCCCGTTCACACTACGGTTCTTAACTGCAGTTAAATCTGTAACTGAAGTTATCTTTGCAATGTGAACTGAACTCAGTTAGCTTAACTTCGGTTACGAAACTAAGTGTGAACGGGGTATAAGACGACAGCCGCGATATAGATGGACCTGATTCGGAAGACGTCATATGACCTAAGCTGTCGAGTCCCACCACCAATCATCATCATTAAAATCGCGTTTTAGGGCCATAAAAATTAGTGCATCAACCGAAAAAAATTTCGCCTCCGGCGAATTTGCCTCCGGCGGCTGCGGCTTTGCCCCAGACCCCAGCCTGTACCACGCCACCTTGTGCCGGGTCTAATGTTAGACGCTCTGCACGCCTATGTGCTTGGCTGTTGATAAGATAAGATTAAACACTTAAAAAGGCTGCAAATGGGCCACAACTACCCGGTGGCAACCAATAACCGAGTACGTTCTGGACTGCAGATATCCAATACATATATATTGTAAATTAGACATTACAATATTTTTTACCAAGGGGGACATGAAATTGAAAATCGGGACTGTCCTGCTGAAAGCCGGCCAGCTGCTGAAGACGATTTATTTAATGTCTATACTATTCAGTTATAAAAAATTAAACTAAAAAAATTATTTCTTGTTTACAGTTTCTATAGGCCTAGTTACTTCGTACTTTTATTAGGACCTACTCATGGAAGACAATTTGAGGGATGCTTGGGACCTCCCTCAGTTTACATAAGAATGTGTATGCTACGAGTTTTTCAAGGTAGCCATAGCACAAGTTTTGAGGACCTCACTTGTGAGTTGGGGGTGTGGAAAATACTCTGGAAGTGGATGTGAAAAGTGAGTTTTGGGAGAATTTGTAAAAATAAGTCCTGTGCGCGTATACACTTCACCGTCCACCTGGAGGTAAGGATGGACAATGGACAAATGTTTGCAACGGTGGACGGGTGGCAACCCTACGGGTAACAAATAAACGCACCATTAGCCTTTAATGTGTTTGTTTTATAATTTATTATATATTCATTGTTGATTTTACCCTCCATCTTTTGTGTCAAATAGTTTACTGGCATTTTGTCACAGGGCACCGGTTAATCGAATGCAAAAGTGTGTACATGCATGCATATTGTCGTGCGGGCGTGTACACGTTTATTTAAACGTTTACACGACTCGACCCTAAAGTATTTTCCACCTTGGAAAACGGAGCAGTAAACAGCGCTCTGAAAGCCATTGAGTTGTCACGAGAGGTGTGTAATCTTGTGTCAAAACGTCACTAGCGGTTGACGACTGGAAGGGATAAGTTACTGCTTGCCGCCACCAGTTGTCTGCCTCATTTGCAAGCAAACAGGGTGACTAACCAAACTAACAAGTTTGAGCTTTTATGATAGACGAATGTTTACTCAAAACCGTCAATACAAAGGGATGGCAAGATCAGGGGATTAGGGTTGATTGACAGGTGGAAAATTAAGCAGGAAAGGCCAATAAACGGTCCACCCTCCGCAATGCTGAGTGATGTGGCTATTTGCCGCTCCGTTTTCCAAGGTGGAAAATACTATAAGGACCTAACTAGTAACTACGCATGTACACCTGTAGAAGAGTTGGGCATAATATGCTTACACACGGAACTCAACATTCCAGTGCTTCTTGTTACCGTTTTCATTACCGAGCTTTTGTGGATCGGGTTTTATGGGTACAGTTGCCACACTACTGTACACTGTGCTTAAACCTTAAAACATTAGTCACACTCACATACATGTGAATGCTTACACACTTTCCCTATTCTTTAAACTCTAAATTCCTTGTAACAGTATTGTAAATGGTAATCTATTCCTGTTCCAGTGATCGAGCAATGTTAAAGCGCAGTACCAATAGCCTGGAAATAGCTTCCCATTGCCAATATAATTAACCAGCACAATAATCTGGGAACTAGAACAGAAACACAAAGCCCGAGAATGGTAAGATATAATGTCATGTCAATGTACATTGTCGTACCCAATGGGTAGAGATATTGAGAAATGGTGATATGTAAATCCAAATTTCGCGTTTTTCGCGATTTGACAGAAATGGGACCAAAAACGCTACTAACAAAATGGTGTGGGGGGGGGGGGAGTTATGAAGTTACATTATTAAAAAAAACAAGGTTTAGCCTGTATGTTCTGTACAGTCACTTTAATTACATAATTATACAAGGTTTTACAAGTAGAGGGTCCTTCCACGAGTGACCGGTGACTGACTGATTACCGCCGTTTGCGAGAAAATAATAAAACACGCCCTTAAAAAGTAAATTTCGCGATTTAAACCGCGTATAACCAGTTAAATACAAATGCGTTTGCAGTTTCACGCTATAGGTGAGATTTCGCATAGGTCTAATTCGCGATTTCAAAATGTGGTTCTTCCATATCTAAATGATGAAACTTGTTGACAAATTAGATTTTAGGCGAAAAAACGTACATTAAGGCCTAAAAGAAAATCGCGAATTTCGTTATCACTGTTTTTCACTAGGCTACCTCTACCAATGGGGTCAATGCCTGTCTCGTTAGTGGGTCCCGGGAACGAGAATGGGAAAGATTACCATATTTTCTTGATATCGGTGTCTTCCCAGTGGTAGCAGGCCATATGGCCATAGTCGTGCTACCAACTCTTAGGCGTAGACTGATATCTTACACACTACTTCATTGTATATCGGATGACGGGGGTGACGCATGAGATACAGGGTAAAATATTGGAGAAGGTGGAGGGGATTAAGTAGCCTACTTAAGAATTTGGATGGAGGGCACGCTGGAGTGGGGGGAGCAGATAAATAGGACGGTAAGGAAGGGAATAAGATGGTACGGTATTTGTTTAGTATCACTGATCGCGCTTCTTACTCACTTTTTCCAATGAAAAACGCCAAAGTCTTGTTTAAAGTGTTATTTTTATTGAACAATGTTTAATAGTCTTTATTTTGATCCTTATTATAATATTGTAGTTAGGCCTAGTTTTTAAGAGTAATAAATGATTGTTTGAAGTTTTTATATGAAAAGTTGGCGTCTTCTTCCTTGTTTCCTGCTTGTGTCCGGTGCAGTGCTGCCAATGTAGAAGGTAAAATAACGAAATCACTGCATAATTTGAAGAAGGGGTATTTAATCGTGGGGGCCTAGTTTGCACGTACATCCAAACCCCCCCCCCCTAACCTCTGGCAAACTATCCAAAACCACCCCCTAACCTCGGGCAAAGTCACTTTCGGGCGCAAGAGGTAGGGTTTTTTCATGTACTTACGTTGGTAGACCACACTTTATGTGTGCTCCAAACAGCTGCGCCCTCGCACGTCCGCCATATTGCCATATTTAACGTGATTGTGTTGTCAAATCGATGCAACTTCAAAACGATAATTTAATATGAAAGAAGAGACTATTTGTATTGAAAATCACTGGAGCTTACAGATAAATCATGAAATAACAATTATGTACTGCGCATATGATCAATATCGCAAAGGAATACAGAAAAAAAGTGAGTACGAAACGCGATCAGTGATACTAAACAATTACCGATGGTACTTAAGAGAGCAGGCAGGGAAATTAGGGAGCAAGTCTACAGGGCACTAGTGAGGCGCCAGGTTTGGAATATGCAATGGCAGTTTGGGACCCACACAATAATAAAGGGAAGGAGGCAATGGAGAGCGTACATAAGATTCAGATTCAGATTCAGATGTATTTTTATTCGTACTGTTGATGGTAATTTTACAGACATAAATAGTTAGATACAAACAAGAAAAAACAGTAGGAAGCCTACAAAATCCCAAGGGATTTGTGCGTAGGCAGTTTTTATGTTAATTGTGCTGTAGGAGGCAGGACGATTAAATTGTGAAAAAATAAAAATACATACATAACGTACATACATCTAAGTATGTGAAGTACACAATACAAACTAACAACTACTAACTAAGCTAGAACTAAAGCTAAAAGAGCCTATGAATTGGCTCAACTTAAAAATATAAGTACAATGATATAAAATAAAATATGATGCAATATATGAACTAGTATGGACTAGTAATGATGATACATAAAAGTAAGGAATAAGAATACAAAGAAAAAAAATAAGATATGTGAATATGAAAAAATATAATATCGTAATCATAAACTCAGAATTTGTTGAAATAAGAATCAAGTACAAAAGGGAAAAGTCACAAAATGAAATGAATTAGAAGTAAAATAATAATGATATACAGTGATATACAGTAAAACCTTTTTGCAACGAACTCTTTGGGATCGACCAGATTATTATTATGTTGTAAAGAAAATATCTTTACACAGATGGCACCTTAACATGAAGAGCCTTTGGGACATTTTGTTATAAAGACGTTTGTTATAAAGAAGTTTCACTGTATAAAAATAAGAAGTAAGAATACGGTACAAAGTAAAAATAAGATAATATGTGAATATGCAAATATGCAAATATAGATAGTCATAAAATGAGAATACAGAAAAATATTGAGAACAACATAAAATAATAGTATTAATAATAATTGGCTAATGATACATTATCAATTCTCAGTCTCAGTTATAAAGGAGTTTGCTTACATCTACTTAAGGGTCAGCTAATAAGTTTATAATATTTTCAAAGTATCTTCTATCTTTGATTTTAAGCCAGTCTTTTACTCTATGTTTAAATTGATATAGCGAGGTTGAAGTTTTTGTTACATTGTCTAGCAGGTTAAAACTGCGTGGGCCAATATAACTAAAATGTCTTTGTCCCAGTTGTGTCCTCTTTCGTGGTATTACTAAATTTTGGTTATATTGTTGTCTAGTTGATGATATGTAGTTGTGTGTTTTATATGACTGGGCTAAAGAGGTGAATTTATGTTGATTATTAAATATGTACACTAGAACAGTTTTGATATAGAGTTGGCGTATATCCAGCACATCTGTCAGAGTAAACAGTGCATCTGTGGAGAAGTCTTTAGGTTTTTTTGACATAACTTTTAATATGTATTTTTGAGAGATGCTAAGTGCGGACAAGTGAGTTTTTAGTAAAGCTCCCCATCCAATGATTCCATACGCTAAAACCGATTGGACTATGGATGTGTAAACGATTTTTAGTATAGGAAAGCTCAGTATGTGCCTCAGACGGTAAAATATGTATATTAAAGACTGCATTCTTTTTCGCACTTTGCTAGTATGATAATTCCACTTGAGGTAGTTATCTATGGTAATACCCAGATACTTGAATGCTTGTACATTAGTCAGTACCGTACAGTTACATGAGGCCTGTGAGAGCATGCATGCCGACTTATGTAACACAATTGAGTATAAGTTACTTTGTGGTTGACCCTTCAAATTGTGCGAGAAAGTCATATATACCGTTTTCTTCTCATTGAGCGTAAGGTAGTTTTTTCTTAAGCAAGTAGCAACTGAGCTTAGAGCAGAGTTTGCCTTTCTAAAGGCTTTCTCCCAACTTGATTCCGAAATAAGAAGCACAGTATCATCAGCGTACGATATGATTTTTATTCTTATTTGCGGACCAAGATTACAAAGCTCATTGATATAAAGTAGGAATAAAATTGGTCCCAAGACGGTGCCTTGAGGCACCCCTATTTTAATTTCATATGGGGCACTTAGTGTATTATTTATCTTTACTTTCTGCGTTCTTTTTGAGAGAAAACTATCCATTAATAGGAGTGCTTTATCACCAATTCCATAACCTGCAATTTTTTCAATTAAAACTTTATGGTCAACTGTATCGAACGCCTTCTTTAGGTCTAAAAATATGGCTATTGTTTTACTGGATTTGTCAAGAGAATCGTTTATAAAAGAGGTTAAATCGGCAATTGCATCTTGGGTTCCCAGTTTTGGAAGGAATCCGAATTGTTGTTGGGATACTAAATTATTTTGAGTGACGAAATCCATTAGCCTCCGTTTGATGCATTTTTCTAAAATTTTTGCGAAATGTGTCGTTAGTGATATTGGTCTGTAATTTCCTACGTCAGTTTTTTCTCCTTCTTTATGTATTGGTGTAATAATTGCTGTTTTAAAGTAATCAGGAAATATTCCTGTTGATAGAGATAAATTTATGATGTGATGTAAGGGTTGTAGTATGTGATGTTTGATTGACTTAATTGTAAGAGTGTTTATGCCATCATGCCCACCGGCTGAGTTTGTTTTAAGTTCATCTATGTATGTGCTTATTTCAATTATATTAGTTGGGGATAGTGCTTTTAGTTTGGGGGTAGGCCTACTTGTTTCACAGTGATGTTGGGATAGGCTACTGTTGTTTCTGTTAATTGCACTTGTTTTAATTTTATTTTTTAAATCTATACCAATATTTGTGAAGTATTTTACCATCTCATCAGCTATATCTTTAGGATCTTGAAATGTTTCACCTCCCTTATTTATTACTTTAATAGTACTGTTTTCTTTAGATTTTCTGTTTGTTATTTCATTGATGGTTTGCCACAATTCTTTACAATTTGAGGATGACTTAATTATTTTGTTGCGATAGTAATTTTGTTTACATCTTTTAATTAATGAATTTACTAAGTTCCTATATAATTTGTATCTTTGAATAAAATCATTGTTTACTGGAATATTGTTTAGAAGACAGAATGTTTTATGTTTCTTGACTTTTGTAAAGAGTTTGTCTCTAGTTTTGATGCTATTGATAATACCATTTGTTATCCAGGGGGAGAGTTTTTTGAGATATGGTTTCTGTTTTGAAATTTTAGTGGTAGTATTATTATTAATATGATGCAATATTGTAGCCATGAAGTTATCAGTAGCAGTATTTACATTATCTAAGTAAGTGTTGGTCCATGTTTCACTTTCCAGTGCTGACGTAAGTGAGTCCAAGTTAATATGTTTTGTAGTTGGCCTACATTGTTTCTCAGACATTTGTTCTAACGTTTGTATTTGCTTTTTCCATCCAAGAAAGATTGGGTAATGATCTGATATCCGGTTGTGTGCAACTCCAGTGATCAGATTGCTGGAAGTAGATGTTTTAACAAAAATATGATCTATGCAGGTTTGACTGTGGAAAGTTTCTCTAGTAGTCGAGTTTATATATGAATCGAAACCATTGCTATGTAGGATATTTAAATATGTGAGTTGGGCTGTGGTTAGTGAGCTTTCCTCATCAGCCGAAATTACGCCAATGTTAATATTAGTATCACCTATTACTATTTGGTGTTTTGCATTGTTTATTTTCGCAAGAAGTGATTCTAGCTCATCATTAAATCGCTTAATGGTAGTTGAGGGGGATCTATATAAGGCTAGTATTTTATATGTTTCGTTATTTATAACTAGATGTATGATTGTGCCGTTAACTAGGAACGTTGGCTCGATATTAGTTAGTGCAACATTTTTTAAATTGGAATTTATGTATATCATTATACTATCATATGTAGAGTTTTTATTTTGAATAAAATGTTGGGTAAATCCGGGTATATAGTATGGGGTATTGGTGGTTAATTGGATTTCTGTTAGAATAATTATATCGGGGTTAGTATTAATATCTTTAAGAAAAATTGTGAATTGGTCGAAGTGATTATGAATACCTTGAATGTTTAGATGTAGACATTTTAGCAAAAAGGGCTTGTTTATTCCAAATACTGCAGATACTTCAGTGTTATCTTTGAATATATCATTTTTAAATTTAAGGCTATCAATAAAACTACTGTGGAAATTGTATGCCATTTCACTAATTTGAATTTTGGAGGTCAATTGGTCTAGGCCTAATTATTACCATACTAGCCTAGGGGGATATCTGATGGTTTGCTTACATGAATAACTGGAGACTGTTCATCCTTTCGGATAAATATTCTTCCATTTTTTACCCAAACGAATTTATAGTTGTGACGTTTCACATTTCTGGCTAACCAAAATAGCTGTTTATTGTCTTTGGTCAGGTGTTCGTTTATGTAAATACGAGAACCACCTTGCAGTCCGATGTCGCTTGCTTTTAGTCCTGGGTGTTGTTTTGCTTTTTGGAAGATGAGATCCTTACATCTCCTCGAGTAGAGTTTTACTTGTATCACCGGGGTTTTTGGAGGTCCTGCATGGAGTTTGGGCTGGTATCCGCGATGGCAGTACTCAACTTCATTTGCGTCGAGAACCATTCCCAAGGCATGTCCAATTCTTCCAACGATAGCATATGTATCTTCGCCTGGGATGACAGAGACTCCACTGATTTCAACGTTGAAGCTTTTAGAGTACTGCTCTAACCTATTTACCTTGTCTCGAAGATTCACGTTATCTTCTTTCAATTGTTTGTTTTCGCTTTGGCAAGTTGCTACTTCTCCCAGAAGACGTTCAATCTTGTTCTGGAGTGACTTGTTGAGGTCCAACAGCTCGTCGTACTTGGCCGCCAAGAAATTTAGCGATCTCTGTATGTCAGCTAACATCTTATGTGTTTTGGCGTCGGTAGGCCTAGCATTGTCAGGCTCTTGACTGGATTTCATGCTGTTTTTTCCACGGACTTCGCGAGTTTCACAGCGATTGCGTTCCCGGCTACGACTATTTCCGTCATCCTTAACCTCAAATATTTCGCTGCCAGTGCCATGCTTGCATGGATCACAAACCCAACTTGATGTTTCTGAATCACCACAATCGGACGAACTTAAACTAATTACACACTTGGAGTGGGCAAAAAGGCCGCAAGATTGATTGCAAGCAACCGAGCTAGTTCTCTTCCCAATATTCAACCTACAAACATCGCAGAGCACAACACGTCGTCCTACCTCCTTAGCCGCCATTGTTTGAAAGCAAGCGGCAAGGAGGGTACTTGGAAAGGGGAAGAGATACAGGGGGGATGGTAGGATGATTAGGGAGTATGAGAGCATCCCTAATGGGAATGGTTCTAAGGGAGCTTGGATGCGAGACACTCAAGGACAGAAGGAAGAGGGAACGGCTGGGGAAAATGTACAGGGTGATGACCACGTACGTCCCACATTTATAGCCTAGGCCTAGGCCTATCTTAACATTTACGGACTTCTGATTGCCATTCTAGGTCATTGCACACCCTGCTTTACCGGAGCTCCTTCTCGGGCTATTGTTCACCGTGAACGCTGAAGCTCAGTAGGTAGGCCTAGGCCCTACACAATACGCCCGGGAAGGAAAACTTGGCTAGGCCTATGATTTAATATTGTCTGGTAACGGGGACAGGATGAGACTCATTCCCGGGCTAATGTTGGTAGAGCCCAATTCTGCCTAGGCTAGCTAGCTAGCCTAGGCCTAGGCCTCGGCCTATCGGTATTTGGCACACATGGCGTAGGCCTAGGGCCATCCAAGTTTCATACTATAAATAGTTCTAATTCCTTACCTGAATCTGATTTCTTTGCGTAACTTCGTGTTAACTGTGTGAGTGTACTATTAGAAGGAATTAATTTATTCCTGCACCCTAACCTTAAAAAAAACGTAGCCATCATTGTTTTTAAATCGATCGATTCGAGGCTAGTGTGAAGTTGGCATCGAGCGCCTGTAGGCCGTGATCCAGATTATATGCAGATTATCCAGATGATCCAGTAGGCTGTGACAGAGTGACAGTGGTGACAGGGACTGCATTTAGATAATTATTAATTACTTACCCGGTTTATACTTACTTTCACTCAATGAGTCGCTATCACAGGTGAGATAAGTTTATTAAATAGCTCAAAGTTGTAAACAGAAACGACCAATATCAGAACATACCCTAGGGCTTAGGCTAGGCCTAGGCCTAGGCGGCCTAGGCCTCTAACTTCGATTCGTGGTTAAGCCTAGGCCTAGGCCTAGGCCTAGGCCTAGTTCTTTAAAATCACCACGTATCATTGGGTTTATAGCGTGCCCCCAACCAATGCCCGTACAGCCCTGGGGTTGAATAGCGTCTACCTAGGCCTAGAACTAGGCTTAGGCCTACAAGGGGCGTCAAAGCTGCCTAGGGCCTAGACCTAACGATAACCTAGGCCTGGGCCTACCTTGGCCTCAAAGCGACTTAACATGGACTACGTAGGCCTGGCAATATCACGCAAGTTTAATTCGCATTGGATGAAGGCGCTTTGGTTCTAATCGGTTGCAGATTGTGGTATCTGCTCCGTATATCACGTCAATCTGGAGCGCCCTCATCTAAGCCGACTGCGAATTCAACCATGCACATCACAGGCCGTGTAAATCACTTAAAACAAAGCGAATTCGTACCTCCAACTCGCTTACCAAAGCTTATTGTATCGGAACTGCTGTGAGGTAAATTCGACATAGGCCTACTAGGCCTAGGCCTACACTGTGCAACCGATTGAAACCAAGGCGCTTTCATCCAATGCGCATTAAACTTGCGTGATATACGTAGTCATAGTTTGATAGTGGTGAGTTGTGGAAATGCTTGGTATAGCACGTCATGCCTGAGTTCTAAGCCAATCAGCTCAACATTGGAACATCAACTGAAAAAAGGGAACGTGCTGATTAGCGGAAAGCTTCATTGTGCCGCGTCACGCCGAGCATAGCCTATATCCACAACTGAATTCCAGGCACTACGTCGGCTTGGAGAAGCGGACTGGGCCTAATTCAAACTGAGCAAGAATGATATGCAACTCGATCGTAAAGTACAAATGAATAAAATGGCATTGACTACGTATATCACGCAAGTTTAAGGCGCCTGGGATGAAGGCGCCTTGGTTCCAATCGGTTGCAGAGTGTGGTATAGTCGAATTTACCTCAAGGCGGCGGCGATCCAACTCGCTTGGGCAAGCGAGTTGGAGGTTAGAATTCACTTTGATTTCAGTGATATACACGTCAAAGCGGCTCCGCGATGCACAGCCTGTGTTGTGATTGGCTGAATTCGCAGCCGGTGTAGATAAGGGCGCTTCAGATTGACGTGATATACAGAGCAGATTCCTCATACGGCTACCGATTGAAAGCAAGGCGCCTTCATCCCAAGCGCGTTAGAATTGCGTGATATACGTAGTCAGTTGCCAATGGAAATAAAAACAGCCTTATAAATACTGAATACATGACCTTGCGTGAAATACGCGCATCTTTCTGCGTGCTGCTGCCTGGATGAGGGTAAAATGTTTTCAGTCTCAGGCATTTTGGATGTTGTGTGCAATGGGCATTCAGAGACTAGCGCCTAGTATTATACGTACTTAAAACACAAATATTTCCGCAGAGGGCTGTGATATAGGGTTATTAATTATTTATCATAGGCCTATGTACATTTTCTTTTTTACAACGCTTATATTAGCTTCATGTGTTTGTCTGTCTGTCTGGACGGAATCTTATAATCGATATTTCACTTACTTCTAAATGTCCGATCGAGCTGAAATTTTTCACACCGACGTATTCTTAATGGCAATACACGCATCAATTGTCATATTTACTAAATAGTCAATTAATTCATCATAATTAATTAATTAATGTTTTATATGGAAATCGATGGTTCACCCACTTCCCAACGTTGAATCGAGTTGAACGTTTTCACACAGACGTATTCGTAATGACAATATACGCATCAATTGTCATATTTACTAAATAGTCAATTAATTCATCATAATTAATTAATTAATGTTTTATATGGAAATCGATGGTTCACCCACTTCCCAACGTTGAATCGAGTTGAAATTTTTCACACAGACGTATTCGTAATGACAATACAGTAATCATTTGTCATATTTACTAAATAATCAATTAATTCATCATAATTAATTAATTGATGTTTTATATGGGAATCGATATTTCACCCACTTTCGAACGTCGAATTGAGCTGAAAGTTTTCACACAGACGTATTCTTTATGACAATACATGAATCAATTGTCACATTTACTAAATAATCAATTAAGCCGTCATAATTAATTAATCAAAGTTTGATGTGGGAATCGATATTTCACCCACTTTCCAACGTCCGATCGAGCTGAAAATTTTCAAACAGTCGTATTTTCTAAATGACATTACCTATATGAATCAATTATCAGATTCACTAATTAATTAATTAATCCACCATAACTAATTAATTAAACAATTAGCTTCAAATGGGAAATTAGTCACAGCTAGTGAGGATGGGCCAACCACATGCAGGCATCGGAATTACCGTTGGTTGTTCGGGACTCAAATATCCGTGACGAAAGCATCGGATATGTTTCTATGCAGCAAGAATGTCATTGTTGGCCGATCGCTGGATCGTGCATGAACGGAACTGTCTGAAATTCAAGTTTGCAATGCGAGCACGCTAGTTTGCGACTGAAGTTAACAAGTACAAGTACACAAGTATGCAGTCTTCTAAATTCGGACACGTCCAATGAGCATATTCGATTGCAAGATTCTTTAAGACAAAAAAGTATAAAATAATATTACATGAAAAAAATAATTTTTTTAACAATCAACGCTTATATTTAAATACACTAAAAAGTAAAAAATAAATTTTCTCCCAACAAATTTTTGCCTCACTCGGAAAATAAAAGCGTTGGGCGCTTTCGGTATTGACATAGATTGCAGTATTCTGCTGTTTATGCAGGAAAAGCGCCCAACGCTTTGATTTTCCGAGTGAGGCAAAAATTTGTTGGGCGAAAATTTATTTTTTACTTTTTAGTGCATTTAAATATAGGGCCTAAGCGTTGTTTGTTAAAAAAATTATTTTTTGTATGTAATATTTTTTCTTTACGACGTGGCGGAGTTACCTGGTCCTTTAAACTTAACAAACCCATAACCTCTAAACTAGCCAAGGACTAGTTGCTCTAACTTGCCTGCCTAGTTTTGTGGTCATGAACAGGTGTAAGCATTTGCATGTGTGAAAAGTTTAACTTTTGTCAACTTATGAACAAGTCATTCCTGATTGGCTGATCAACTGCTACACACACGATCACGCAAGGTCGTACATTCCGTATTAGTTGCTGTTGTTACGTAGTAGGGCTGTGGCTGGCTGGAACCAAGGCTGTGAACCCAATTTCAATTTGTATTATGCCCCATTCAGAATTCACCTAGACACTTACAACGCTAAGTTTTATAATAAAGTTTTGCTTACGAAAGGCTGTGTAAGACTGTAGATGTTCACATACACATTGACTTGCTGTAAACATGGTGGGCAAGTATGCAGATTGCATGCATCACAAATGGTTCAAGTTAGGCCTGTTTTATAGATAAGACCAAAAACGACTTAGGACCTCTTGTGAATCCGGGCCCAGGGTTTGTCAGGTCAACTTTGTAATTTATCTATTAGAATATACACAGCATTCACAAACTTTTAAAATCTCTTTGTAGGCCCATATAGGCCTTACCTACAACATGACCTTAACTTTCAACTTGATATCTAAGTGAATTCAGAATGGGCCTTTATGGTGGGCCTTAATGACTGGGGAATCCTATATAGGCCTATTATTTAAATTGGTAGGTTAAATACAAAATGCTTTTATAAAGTTCATACTGTATCTATTTTCATTCACAGGTCACCTGCAAAGCAGAGGGATTCGCCTATGTCTTTCTCTAAACACGAACATACATCACGAAAGAAATCTAAAGAGAAATTATATGAATCGTCAGACCACTTGCCATCTTCATCCGAAGGTGATGTACACAGTTCAAAACAAAATAAGCATGGAAGAAAGGTAAAGAAATCGTCTGGTAAAAGTAAAGCACATGACAAGAGTTCAAAACACAGAAGTGTTGAACGTTCGTCTTCTACGTCTAAACACAGGCATAGAAAAAAGTCTTCTTCAGAAGACAGCTCATCAGATTCAGACTCGTCGGAAGGATCCTTAAAACTTCTTCAAAAGTTGAAGGAAGAAAGGATACGTCAGGAAGAACAAAGAAAACGTCAAAAAGAAGTAATGAAATCCACTGAAACCCCAGAGGAAAAAAGATTAAGAAGACTACTGAAAAAAGAGGCTAAAGAACGTAAAAGAAAAGAGCGTATGGGCTGGGATAATGACTACCTGCACTATACAAATACAGATAATCCTTTCGGAGATGGTAATCTTCTTACTTCTTTTGTCTGGTCAAAAAAGCTAGATAAAGAAGGGTTGACAGGAGTGACAAGAGAGGAACTAGATACCAGAAATCGCCAAAAACAGGAAGAAAATCGAAGAGAACTTGAGAAAGTGAAGAAACGTCGCCTGGAGCGTGAACTAGAACGACAGCAGCGCGAAGAAGAAATGGCATTGATGCAACGCAGCAAGGAGGCTGCTCAGTTTCAAGAGTGGGAACGACAAGAGGACCAGTTTCACCTGGAGCAAGCACGGCTGCGTTCTTGTATTCGCATACAAGATGGTAGAGCCAAACCGATCGATCTTCTTGCAAAGTACATCAGCGCGGAGGAGGAAGTGGACGCCGTCGAAATGCACGAGCCTTACACCTACCTTAACGGCCTCACAATAAAAGATTTGGAAGATCTCATTGAAGACATCAAGGTTTACAAGGAACTGGAACGTGGAAAGAATCTTGATTACTGGAACGATATCACCGTCATCGTCGAGGACGAACTACACAAGTTGAGGAAGTTGGAGAAGCAAAGCGCTTACGAAGCTGCCGTAGGTCGTCGAGAGGGGATCCATCAGTCTGTAGCCAAAGACGTCACTTCCGTATTCAAAGGGAAGACGGCGGTTCAGCTTGAAGCATTACAGCTACAGATTGAAAGTAAAATCAGTGGAAAGCCGGAAGGAGTGGACATAGGATACTGGGAATCTTTACTCTCACAACTTAAAGGTATGATAACCCTTGTATTTGGTGTTGGTGTTGTACTTGTTTCTCATGGAAGCTTAAATATTACATTTTGTTTCTCCTTTTTGCCATCATGACCAGGAGTAGTATTCCCCCCCCCCCCAGTGGTGTCAATACAATGCGGGCAATAATCTGGAATATATTTATATGACCACCCTTGACTGCCAAGAGTTAACTATGTAGATTGTAGACTACTCATAGAAAACTGGTTCTACTTCATTTATTAAACATTCATTCGTCCCGCTTTTAGTCTTGTTTTTTAGGGACTTGTCCCGGTGTCCCCAAAACTATAGTGTACCCCCTAGGGGGATGCTGTTTTGTCCAGTTTTCGTAAATATGCCGATTCACTGTAAATCACAATAGGCTAAATAAATTGTAAAATTGATATTCAAATTGAATTTGATAATTCATCTAAAATTAACCTTACCTACTTGCTTGCAAAGATCGTTATAAATGCTGTCTTGTTGATAAAAATAGGTATGGACGGTAGTGCAAAAAGTGTTCACCTCCGGTAGCTGGGGCTCTGCCCCATATCCCTTACAGCACACGCAACTACAAGCCTCAAAATTCTTAAGCATGCCTTACCTCTATGGAATTACCCAGCGATATTGTTTTGGAAATCCTAGAAAAGACCACTTCCATTTTGTGAGTAAAATTCTTGTACTTGCAAGTAGACTATCAGTACATCAACATCTCATCATTGAAATATTCTTTTGATTAAACCAAAACGTCGTGTAGGGATGCGTACCATTTGGAGTTAGTGGTAACTTGACTCGGGCAAGCGTTCAGTGTTTGACATGAGCCGCAACCACGGTCTAATAGTAGACCGTGGCCGCAATCATAAATAATTGTGCATTTGTAGAATAGACCTACATGAATTTGTAACATGTTCCAGTGTTACTCAGTCAACAGATCTTGCATCCAATTTCACCTGATACGTAGTAGACTTTTGGTGGTATTCTACATTACAAAAGCAACCATATTAGTGTAAATTGTCTTTTAGCCAGCTGTATTTTAGAATGATCCAAATGCACTCCAGAAAACCGAATTTCAAAATTTTCACCTGCGGCACATTTATGGGGGGTGTCCCCCCCCCCCCCCCCATTACCCTCCGTGCAAGGCCTCCTTTTTAGTTTTTATATGCGAGTGAGTACCTACCTTGCGGTGCGAGTGCTAATAACTTGATGCGAATGCATTATTTAGAATAATGTTCAAGGGTTGTTGGAGAGTGTGATAATTTTTATAGATCTATGTTATACAAGTTTACTGTTTCATAGGAATCACTGTTGTAGGGTACACCAGTTCCGATGTGCCCCACATTAGGGGGCTCGATTCATGAACATTTTCTTCTTGCTAACCCCTTTATTTGTTGCATTGGGGCAACTCTAGCATTGGCTTTTTCTACATAACACCAAGGTAAAAATAACCCCACCCAATAGTAGTGCGTTTAAGAAGACATCTTGATATATATTGTGAGGTTGTGAGGATGTCATTTTGCAGTTGCCCTACTGTCTGACTTCACTAATGTCATTTATTGTACAATGTACTGATAGGCCTACATCGAAGCATATTGGCCTATTTAGGTATTTCATTATGTTTTAACAAATGAATAAGTCTAAATTTAGCCCATGTTATTGCGCTAGGCCTAGGCCTATACTATAATACAAATGTGGTTGTATGTAAGCCACTCAAAATAGACTAGTAGATGCATTCTAGTGGCAAACAAATAAACTTCTATATTTACTCATCGTTGATTTGTTAAAACCATCGGTGGCGCAGATAAGGAGGTATAGTCCTCCCAACGAAACTATTCTCATGCTTTCATCACAGGCCATGTCCAGAATGGCAACTTAACTTGTCATTCCTCCGTGTGCTTGATGGAAGATTGCGTCGGATTGTTCTCAGTTCGTGAGTTGGCCAACTTGTCCGATGTTGATAAATGGTAATTCTCTCATTTGTGTAAGTTGCTATTAATAATATTACACGATGAATATGTTTTTAAATTAAATATAAATATAAGTTTGTAGTACCTAACAAAACCAATAAGTCATGTTTGAAGAGAAGTGATAATTGAAAATAGATCACGGGAACCCAGCCATTCACAGCTTTTGATACCAAGAAATGGCGGAAACGCCGGTGTTGAAACGATTTTATTTCATAAAACTAAAGTAGGATGGAATATATACCTTTACAGTTTAGACCTAGGTACCTCTAGAACACAGTGGAATATTATAATAAAAACGTGCTGCGAGTAGTTACTCTATGGATCTACTCAGTAAAGTGTGACTATTTATACATTTTGACAGGCTTTTAATAAAAACAAAAGACTACCAATGTTGCTCACAGCTTGCTGGATTTTGATAGTTCCTGTGAACTTCTTCGAATTCTTGAACTCTCATTGGCTACACAACAAGGTCTACTTGATCTCTGCCTAGCGGAGGCTCATCGAACTCCGGAGTTCGACGAGCCTCCACCAGGCGGAGATCAAGTAGATTTCAACGTTAGCGATCAAAGTTACATGATTGCAGTGCTGCGCCATCTTAGTATTCGGCAATAGTGCGCGCATGAACACAGGCAGTAAACCGTCCGCGGAAGTTTACTTCGAGGCCTCAGGGGTTATGACGAAAGCATGAGAATAGTTTCGTTGGGAGGACTATAGCTTAGCAGTGCTATCTATTGTTAGTTTGAGTCTCCTCTTGAGTTTTGAGGTTATTTTATCTGTCTATTTTTGTTTGTTTTTCAACAACATACACATAGTCTAGCAACCTGGCAGTCAGCTATCAAACACACACAAGCTCTGAGGAAGACTGAAGATTTACGAACCGGTCAAAATTGACAGAATTTGCAAATTACATTTTACCGTGTACGCCATGCGGTATACCTAATAATTGAAAACAATTCCAGATGTAAGACCCTCTCATTTCAACTTAAATTGATCTGTTGTGGAGTGAGAACCTGATGAAACTTTTCTATCCAAGTCTTTTCTTTGCACACATAGATTTTTTGTCATGTGCTAAGACTTTTCAAACTGTCTGCATTGACAAAATTAATAAATTTTCAACTATTTCATGGCTCTCCAATTCTTGTTACTTTACATCTCAACTATTGTAATCATGCTGCTCAAGACGGATGAGGAGTGAATAGTGATGGATGAGATGATTTAGGACAGATACAAAAACCGAACCGTGCTGTATTGGGATTCGAACCCACATTCCTACCTGTTGCCATATAACCTGGAACCTTCAAACCTGCCCCAGTTCCAAGGGGCAACTGCATGAGCCACCACAAATGGCAGCTATTTCATCAGCATGAGGGTACTTAGCATATGTTTGTGGACTTGATAGCAAGTGACATCTCCTTATACTGGCCACGCCGCCGTAAGAAGCAAGATGAACATTGTACTCTAATTCTTATCGCTCCACCCAGTCTATTTCAATGGTATTTGCTGCGGGATTTCTCCATACCTGCTTGTTATTGCCCACTGCATTGACTGCACCAATCATGATTGAAAATTTGAAATGCGACCTCACCATAGGTCTACATATTGTACTTTTTCCTGATCGTTATGAATACATATATATTATACAGGGCATATGCAATATTATTTGTTTTAATAAACTCTTGTTTTATGAGTGGACTGGGCTTGTAGACCTAAGCTTTATGTTCATAACTATAATTTCAGCCCATATGGCAAGAGCACGACTTCGAGACAGGCATCAAGAGAACTTACGTCACAAGCTGGAGATGCTTAAGGCCCAACAGGGAGTGGCCTTGCTCGAGGAGGAGAGAGAGGAGGATGAACAGCCACAGGAAGAGGAGAAGGTCGTTATAAAGGTGAGGACAACCTCAATAAATATTAAGGGTTTCAAGTGGCACCTTTAACATATCAGCCTTTCCCAGTGGCTCCTGTGGCAATGACAATGACATTTGAGTTGACCTGCTTAGGGCTGCAAGCAACCTATTGGCCAATTGTGGGCGGTCAGATAACAAGTGGACCTACAATGAGCTTTTCGCTTGTGCTTGTCGATAGTACAGAAATGCGCAAAAATAGAAGCTCACGATGACTGAAAATTAAAAACAATAATATGTGGAAAAAGGCATCTACTTTGCAATGTATGGACTTTTAAGAAATGCTGATAAATTCTAGAAAATTAATCAATGTAAGTCAATTTTACATGGTTTAAATGATAAAAAGTGGGACCTATATCAAATGATGAGTAGGTATGTAGTGGTGAATGGAAGAACACTGCATACAATATGTTGGGTTATTTCTTATTTTGCAATTTCAATTTTGAAGTAGGCCTACTTTGACCAACTTGTGATTATTTTGACCATAAATAACTAAGAACAGAGAAGTACTATTCATATTTTGGAAGCCTTATGTGTGCCTGTCTAAAACAATAGGGGTTAGTGGCAATTCAACGACAGCATATTGGAGTTACATAGTAAACCATACAAGTAAGTAGGTAGGTAGGCCTAATTTAAACCATGCAAGTCACAAAAAATTGCTTTCATCCTTCGTTACTTTTTACCCAAATACGTACACAGAATGTGACATGTTTGATATGTGGCTTCAGGAGGAGCCCAGCGTGAAAGACGAAGAGGCCGTCTCCGAGCACTCGGAAGAGGAAGATAGCACCGACGAGGGGCCGGACAATGCCGCGAGCGCGATACTCTCCGAGTGCTTTGCTGACTACGACTCCGGTGGCTATAGTCCGCAGTACCTGGTGGCGGCGCAGCTGGATCCGGGGACGATAATAACGGCAGAGGAGGACGATATGCAGAGACTTGTGTTTGCTAGGATTCAGGTGCAGGGCTCTGGCAGCAAAGTCGAGGTTTGTGGCATTACATACGTATGTAGTTATAAGAGAATTGAGTCGGAACATTTAGTTTAGTGGGGTACTATTTGATTATGAAAATATCCACCAATAATCAATAACCAATTATATTATAATAATATACAATATTAAGCCTTGCTATTGTGGCTAGCATTTTACAGCTTCATGTACAAAATCTATGTTATAGTTCTTTATTCACTATCACATGAGATACATAGGGACCAAACTCTTGTTACAAGAGAGTTGATAGTCATAAAGTGAGTTTATAATTTAGCTGCCTAAAATATAAAAAGTAGGCTACATTAGAAGTAAGCCTAGAAGTAAGTAGTAGCATTAGAAGTAAGTATTATCATTGGTATTATACTATTGCATGATAAGTGGTTACCATTTATAGGGATATTTATTATTTAGGGTGGGTGGTGCACGAACCACCGGATTTTCTAGTTATTCATGGATATTTTATTATGCTCAATTCCCTGTTATTTTGTGTAAATTTGAATCTGCAAGGGCATATTTGCATTGAAACGAAGTTGATACTGAAGGCAGTAAATGTACGTAATCGATTCGACTTTCGATTACAGTAAAACCCCGATGGATCGTTCCCGCATCGGTCGTTTTCCCCGCCATGATCGCTATATTTAGAAAGTTTTTGTAAAAGTCCCATTTAAACAATGTTAAATTTTCCCGCATCCACCGTTCCTCAATCGATCGTTTTCCTCGCTGTATCGTTCAAAATGTTGCCATTCTCAATGTTAAATTTACCCTAATGGATCGTTTTCGACCAACCGAGCGAGTATGTGTGGCCTGTGCTGTTCCACCACTGATATCTCCTTCCACCCGCTACTGAACTGGCAACAGCGGACTGGCTATAAATAGACCGCCAATGAATAGACCGGTTCCTCCCCCCCCCCCCCCACACTCCGGAGCGCGCCCAAGCATCGTCGCATCGTTGAGTCATTGTGTTTGTACAATGCTCGAGCCTTCACAACAGCTAGCCAACCCCCTCCCTCCACTTTCAACCTGTTGCTGCAGGCTTTGTTTGTTCAGTCCAGTTCAGTCTTTCCGAGTTCACCGACCGTGTTTAGTTAAAATGGCAGTGTGTTTCATTTACGCGCGAGTGTTTTGCTAATAATATTGCGATGTTCTAGTGTCGTGTTTTCTAAGAGATTGTATTTTTGTTTTATTGAGTTGAAGCATGAAGTCGAGTGCGTCGAACCGTGGACTCGTGGAGATTAGTTATCTGTGCGTAGAGTGATTTGTTAGCTTTCTCAACTTCTCCAGCTGTTGGAGGGCGTGGCCTCCACTGTCGTCTGCACTGTGTGCCCGAGTGGCAGAGTAGGCGGGCCTGACACATCGCGAATGTGGCGGCCAGCTGTAGCTTATAGTTGCCTACAGTACAACGTACGGTAGGCTTAGCCGTCTGAATTAACTTACTTCACCTACATATTTTAACTTCATTGTGCATATTTAACTTACTTATTAACACCATTAAATAACTAAATTGGTATATTCTTGTGTGACTAATTATTTCAAATGAAAAACCCTAGAAAAATCCTTTTTTTAACTTTTTTTTTTTTTTTTATATACCTAACTAGGCTTATTACATCGTTTTATTGAATTTCCCGTTTTGACCGTTTTCCTCGATCCATCGTTTTTTTGTACTCTACCATGGAAAACGATCGATAGGGGTTTTACTATTGGATTCAAAATGGCATCCAGCCGTCCACCTCTTCATTTCTGTTTCACAACAAAGTTCAATTTTGTCATGTTAGATTGTCATCTTTGTGATTTAATTTAACATCAAGAAACTTAAAAATATGAATTTTTACTCTCGGTAGAGATGTTCAACTATATCGATTATTCGATACGGTATCGATATCGCAAGAAACTTGAGGTTAGTTTCGATATCAATATCGTAATGTTAGGCCCTATATTGAAAATATCAAGATATCATGGGTAAAGCATTACGTAGAGTGTAGAGATGTACAGGTAGGCTACTAACTGCAGTGACATGTACTGCAGGCCACGGTGAAAATACTTTAAATTGGCTACGATTTCTAATGTAACCCTATTGTTTTATTACTGGCTTCGAAAAAAATTTGATATTCCGATATCAGTGTCAAATTTTTAATAACGAAATCGGCAAAATGGCGCCGATATCGACAATGAAAAAAATATCCTTGAACATCTCTAAATCTTGGTAAATGTTTACTGTAGCCACATGATGTAAAATGGCATAGGCCTACACATTTTTGGCAGTGATTTAATTAATGATTGTTGTTGTATGTTGTCCTTTAGAATGTCATCACTGCAGATGAAGTGGCCTTGCAAAAAGAGGCTAGAAAGGGAATGCTGGGAGACGAAGCAGAATTTTCAGTCGAGGCTCAGCTTGACAGTCAAGTGTACCTGTGGTCTGATAAATATCGGCCCCGGAAACCGCGATACTTTAACAGGTTAGTATGTTGAACAAGCCGTTGTGAAATTGATACTACTATAGTTCAACATATAAAAAAAAAAAAAAAAAAAAGAAGACATTTTTAGTTTGAGGACAGTGCAAGTACACCTCGGGCATTGTGCCCACATGAGTTATGTGAGGTTCAAGCACAGCAGTTACTATCATCTTTTCATTATTGGTTGACACGCCCCTCCAATTCAGCCCAAATAATTTAAATTTGGCTGGCTGTAGCTGAATACTGTTGGTTATGTAAGTCAACAACGATATCTGTTCTTGCACCCAAATTCACAGCATAGCTACATTCCAGAATTCATTGGATTACTGATCTCACTTGAGCCAACAGTAATCCAAGTGTTCCAATGTTCAAATGGGATGGCTTCTTACTAGGGCTGTGCGAGTACTCGAAAAGTCGAGTTCGGTCGAGTAGTTACTACTCGACTCGAGGTGATCGAGTTTTTCATGAAAAACGAGTCGAGTTCGAGTAGTTTTGATCGACTGAGCCGCCGTATTCAACTGGCTAAAAATACCGCCAATAGGTAGCGCTAGTATCCAAAAATAGCTTAAGTATCAATTTTATAATCGACTTTGAAGAAAAAGTGACCTATCGATCATTATCGAGCAGATCGATACACGCAGACGACGCTTATTAGGCCTATACTTCTGCAAATTCGCAAAAAGTGTCTGCGTTTTTTGTGATAAGTGTGGATGATGTAGAAGTGGCAGCCAAACAAATGGAAGGGAATCTTCGAGAACCTAGGCCTACGAGATCGCTGACGCATAGGCCTACCATGTTCAAAGAGCCTAGGCCTAGACCCTGGTCGTAGGCCTGGCCTAGGCCTAAAAGTACCTAATCATCAAAGATATTATATTCCCTACTGATCATCATGTATTTAGAATCATTTTTAAAACGTTCCATACAACTTAAGTTCAAAATGTAATCTTTGCATTATTAACCTCAAAATGGGGAAACACTCGCCAACATGGTCTCACAAAAACAAAAGTGGCGATCTGACAACCCATCTGCAAAACAGATTACACTGTAGTTCTATTGTTTCTCTTAAGTCTTTCTCCTGTGCCAGGTCCCCGTGTACTGTGTAGGCCTAGTCCTAGGCCTAGCATTTGGCCATGCTTCGAGCATAGCCCTAGCCTATCCCAAGACCCAAGACCTAGGCCAAGCTTTAGTACTTTCCTTGTCTAGATCACGTAGGCCTAGACCCAGTTGGCAGAATTTAGCATCGTTTTAGCCTTAAGCTGGGATTTCAGTCGAGGATAGCGCGGCGTGGCGCGGCGCGGATGAAGATTGCAGCCAATCAGCGTGCTCTATTTCTCAGCCGAGGAGAGCCGCGGATTTCTATCCGAGGATTGAAAATATTCAATATTCCAGCCGGCGAACTCCACGCTCGGCATGACGTCACTTTGAATGACCAATAAAAAATCGAGATTACGACAACAAACAAATGACTGAAGACTTTGTCGAAAGATTATTGTTGCCTTGTTGGCTGTCGAAAAGAGAGAAATCATGTATAATATATTCCACAAACACTATACAAGTAATGTTTTGCGTGTTCAAGCGTGGAAGGACGTGGCGCAAGATTGTAACAACACAGGTAAGCAAAACGACTAGGCCTAGCCTAGGCCTAGGGCCCTAGGCCTAGGCCATAGGCCTCCGACATAGCCGATGGCAGCGCCACTGTTTTTCTCCTACCGGCAAAGTCGCGTCCTAACGAGTGTGTAATTTGAAACCGCGCGAAAACTTCGCCTATCTAAATGCATGTAATCCAGAGCTGTCAGCAGTTGTGTATTTTCGAATTTTAACATTATCTTGTATGCGTTTAAGCCGTGGAAAGTTACTTTACGAGAGATATCATGTAGGTCTAATAGATTTTGCAGACTATAGATTTAAAGACGGATAATGCGAGGTAAGAGGGCGAGTTTAGTCTGGCAGTAAAAAGTGTTCAAAACTCGCACCGTTCATTTACAAAACTACGCGGGTAATAGTCACTGTAGGGTTTAGGCTCATATTTCCGTGTATCAAATGTAATATAGCTCCTAGCCTAGGCCTACTTCAAATCCAAAGACATAGACAGTCACAAAGTCACCTGTTAGATCAATGTAGAATGTAACCATTATGAGTTCATAATTCATGACGGGTAGGCCTAGACCTTTGATGTGTAGGCCTACACTTTGTTTAGTAAAATTAGGACACTTGAACACCAAAAGTAACCAAACCTGTAATTCTTAATACAAAATACAGAATAGGCCCTAGTAGGCCAACAGAAAAACTTCTCCATCTTTCTAAGAACATTTTTCTATTGGGTGACCACCCAGGTTTTCTCAACCAAATCTTGTCTCACCGTACCCTACACTAGGTCCATGCTTCATGGCAGTACATACATGTTACACGAGCCTATGAGAGAACAACACCACATTGGCAATATTGATATTGATTGTGTGGGAACTGGAGGGTATGATGGACTATCATGTAGGACTATCATGTAGGCCTGCGTAACTCTTCTTCCCGCCAACAAACTGTTTGCTAGCCTAGAACTACGCCTAGATTTGGCCTAGATGAAGTAGGAATTCTGACAGCTGTTATTAATGTTCATGGCATAGGCCTAAAAAAAGTTAACCAAGATCGGGAATAGGGCTTAATTCTTTAGCAATATGTAATTTTGTATTTTTACAATGTTTACTTCAAAGTACATTTGTCTACTAATTATTTACAAAAGGTTTATTGGTTAGGACTAGGCTCCAGCCACTGCAATGACGTGACCAGAAAATGTAAACAAAGTGTTGATGCAGTGAGTCAAGTATGATTCTTTTAACAGCTTAAATCCACTGTTGTCTACTGTTCTTTTGCTGTTTTTCATTTGGAAATGCATACATGGATATTGTTTCATCTTGCTGGCGAACACGAGCATCTTACGACACAGCACATAGTTTAATTTATCTGTAAAGTAGCCATCTTGATGCGCGGGAGCCTCGGAGTAACATAAGGTCCACTAGATCGCTTGTAGAGTGCGCGCAGCGCGCGCGAGAGTGAATCCGGTAGACCTTGGGAGTTACACACTCAAAAGGGCACTTTTTCGCCGCTAGAGCGTACCACAGTCTACGTCGGAGGCCTATAGATAGCGCATCGTGCAATCTGCAAGTGAAATGGCTGGCGAGGAGAATCCGCTCCACGCCACGCCACGCCGCGCCGAGCACATCCTCGACTGAAATCCCAGCTTTAGGCCTAGGGAGACAATAATATTGAACAAATTACAGTATATGCTTTTAGGCCAAGGCTTAGCCTAGGTGAACTCGGCGGTAGCTCAGATGGGGTCCTAGGTCTAGTCTGCCTAGTCCTCTACCGGTAGTTATTCCTTTCCTGTATCTTTTTATTATATTCAGGCACTACTCGAAACTCGCGAGTTATTTACTACTCGAACTCGAACTCGATTTGGAAAAGTGCTACTCGCACACCCCTACTTCTTACTTGTTCCAGAATCAATCCCAAGCTTCTCTCTCTCTCTATTTCTCTCTCTTCCTACTCCACCTTTTTCAACTGAGATTTCTGGGATTACTTGTGGTTGTGGCACAAGTTTGAATTGATTTAATTTTACATTGCACAGCATTCAACAATGTCGATACTAGGGATGCACACGATAATCGATATTGTCGATCGATATTCGATAATCAATATAATTTCGATAATCGATAAAGAAAATATTATCGAATTATTTTTTCGATAATCAATACAGCGCCGATAATGGATAATAGAAATATTATCAATATTTTTCATTTATCATGCGCTGGCACAGCTCGACAGAACCTCAGCCGCCTCGATCCTGCATAGACTTGTTGTCGCCGACAGCCGGGGTTGCTGGCCAGTGAGTCAAGCAGTGAGAGAGCGCGCAAATGTCTATGAGCTAAAGAGGGACTGAGACGGCGCTATGTTTTGTAGCCACGGCAAGCCACCCGCTGTGTTTTCCTTTTAGTATTCATTCATCGTGGTAGGTGGCAGAAAAAAGATCGTGTAGACAAGTAAAAAGTTGTTTCGTGTTCCGTTTTGGTATTGGTGCTTGGTGCTATTAATTAATAATTAGTGAATATTAAATGCCAAATGGCCGTACTGTTTAATTTCCTGCCCGTGGTATCCAATTTCATCGAATGTTTCGTAGGGATGGTCGAATATTCGAATTTTTCGGTAATTATGGCCTGGAGCTGATTCGTTTTGAACTCACCTTTTTTATGTATTCCTTTGCGATATTGATAATTTGCGTAGTACATAATTGTTATTTCATTATTTATCTGTAAGCTACAGTGATTTTCAATACAAATAGTATCTTCTTTCATATTAAATTATCATTTTGAAGATGCATCGATTTCACAACACAATCACGTTAAATATGGCAATATGGCGTACGTACGAGTGCGCAGCTGTTCGGAGCACACAAGAAGTGTGCTACCAACGTAAGTACATAAAAAAAACCTACATCTGAATGAAAGTGACTTTGCCCAGCTACCTGACATCCCACGAAATTCGGTTAGGTTAGGGGATCAGGTTGAGGATTGCCCACGAAAGTTAGTACGGTTACTTTCGTGGGCAATCCTCAACCTGATCCCCTAACCTAACCGAATTTCGTGGGATGTCAGGTAGCTGGGCAAAGTCACTTTGATTTGTAGATTGGCAGCACTGCAACGAACACGAAGCGGATAACATGGAAGAAGGTGTAAACTTTTACCATAAAAACTTTAACAATCATTTAATAACTTTCAAAAGTAAATACTATATCATAATGTACATCAAAATAAAGGCAATTAAACATTGATCAATAAAAATAACACTTCAAACAAAACTTCAGCGTTTTTCAATGAAAAAAAGTAAGTTCAAAACGAATCAGCTCCAGGCCATAATTACCAATTTTTCGAATAGTTCGACGAATAGTTTAGGAAATAATTCGATTCGAAACTCGAATACTAAATAGGCATTCCAGAATTCAACGATTACTCAACACAGTCAACATACACGTTCCAATGTTCAACGGATTTATCACCGGTCGTGTGCCAGAAATCATCGGTGAGTCTTCGTTGAGTAACCAGACTCAACTAGGAAATAGTTCGATGACCCGTTGACATACGGCGGGAATGTAGTTCAGTTTCAAAATGGATGGAGTGCTTCTGCAGTCTGTTGCAAAAGAAACAACAGCAGAGAATGTTCAAGGTTTAACTTGGGTCGTCGAAAAGCAGGCTCGAAATGTGGACCAATCCTGTTCATCAACTTCTTTAATTAGAACGTAACTAGCATTAATTAACTATCAGAAGAATTCACTACAATCGACTGGCATGAAGCAAAATAAATAACTTACTGTGACAGACGTTCTATTAAGACGAAAATGACGTCTAAAATCTTCGTCGTCAGTGTTCAACTACATTTACAACATAATTTCTAATTTTAGTCCGTTTGCGCCTCGGTTTTAATGCGTCGTCAGAGTTTTCGGAGTCTTCAGAATCTGAAATAAACGCAGAACATGCTGAAACGACCGAAGCGATGATGGGAGGAATAATTTCTAATACTTTGGTATATCATTTTGTAGGTTATGGATGATCGCGCCAACCCTGGTCATCGCTAGTGTTCCAATATTCACCGACAATTGCACTCAACGATGACGTCATTTACCGTTGAGTTGGTTGCATTTTCGTTGAATTTTGGAATGTACCTTAACTATTTGAAAATTCGAAGTATTCGAACATTCGAATATCCCGCCTTTTCGATAAACCGGAAATGCGACCTCCCACCATTCCGCCGAACATTTTTCAATATGGCCGCCTGTATTTCTGTAGAAATACATTTGCAGAAGCATTTCCGGTTCCAGGGTTATTTTAATTTCATTTATTGTGCACCATGAGTAAAGCTGAAGATGACAGAGGCCTAGGCCTAGGCCCTAGGAGTAATACAAGAAAGAAAAGCGTGGTATGGGAGTTCTTCCTTGCTGGTTTAGGACTAGGCCTAGGCCTAGGCTAGGCTTAGGCCTAGGAAAGGTAAACTGGATCTAAATTGGGGTGTATATTTTTTTGTATCCAATAAACTGTGATGAGATAGGCCTAGGCTAGGCCTAGGCCTAGGAAAGGTAAACTGGATCTTAATTGGGGTGTATATTTTTTTGTATCCAATAAACTGTGATGGGATAGACTAGGCCTAGGCTAGGCCTAGACATTATGTCCTAACTCCTAACCCTATCCTCCAAGTTAAAAAAAAAAAAAAAAAACAGTAGACGTGTATACTGTTTAGGCTTGGGCCTAGGCCTAGTAGGTCCCTACATTGTCTTTGAAATTCAATATAAACAACCATGCTTATTTATGTAGGCAAATTAATTAGGTTAGGGCCTCAACCATCCATATTATAACTGACTTGGTATTATTTCTTTATGCATCATACATTTATGTTCATGTCATTTACACAACTTGATTCCTTGTATTAAAATGCCGATAACATGCGAAATATTCGAATTCGATATTCAAAATATTTTGGTCTCATTATTCGATATTCGTATTCGACTTTGAAAATTGGTATTCGCTCACCCCTAAATGTTTGTTGTATCAGCAATCAACAAACTGCCGAGACTCTTGTCGTCGGCTCACGGCTGGGATTTACGTGAGTGAGAGAGCGCGCGGATGGGTATGAGCTAAAGAGCGAGTGAGATAGCGCGCCTCGTAGGCATCGGTCGGACCAGCAGCGGCCGAGCGGTGAGAGAGCGCGCAAATGGGTATGAGCGTAAGAGCGAGTGAGATAGCGCGCCTCAGCCTCGGGGCTAGCAGCCGTGCAGTTTGCAGTTGCACTCGCCACTCGGGATCAACTCTCCGTCAAGAATTGCGTCTGTTCTGCCGACATTATCATTCGATATTATCGATCGATAATGCAGTCACCTTTTCGATTATCGATAATTTTAATTTTATCGATGTGCATCCCTGGAGTATACTATAAGTATAATACCTATGGAAATTAGAAAAAAAATTGCAATACACATGCTTGTATTATTGTTAATAGGCAACACGCGTACGATTTTTTTTGTTAAACCAAACACTTAGTTTAATAGTATCAGATACAAAAAGTATATTAATGCAAGTCCCAAGTAAAAAAGAAATTTTTAAATAGGTTAAATGTGGTCGCATTTATTGAAGTTTAAACTCGGGGATCTGAAACTCGTACAGGTGGCTGTGACGCAATGATTCTGTAGACGTGGCGTAACAGACCAATCGCTGAGGCGGTGAGCGTACACAGTACAAAACCATGACGTCAAATCCACTCTACATGGCGGCAGCTCGTTTTTCGCGCCCTTTTATTTATCGTTACTAAACCAATTATTTTGAGGCATAGACTGATCCGTTTCTCAAAATTCAAAGACACAAAATTATTAAATGAGTGACAAGGTAGGGGAGAGCGGGGTACAGTGGTGGGCATTTGTGTAAAGTATTTAATATTTCCGAAAGTGTATAATGAAAATGTCCGATTTTTTTTATATTACATACTCTTACTATGAGAAAACAATATCAGTCATACATTTTCATTTATTTTAGAAAACAATGCAGAAATAAAATAAAGTACACACTTGTGTAAAACCGACCACTGTACCCCGATAGCGGGGTACAGTGGTGAAAAGAGTGGGGAACAGTGGTGAATGACACAATAAGCACAGCAATTAAGGTTGTTATAGACAACTTTTTTAGGCCTACTCTAACTCCAAATCATATGGCTTCACATCTTTTCCAAAAAGGAGTTAGAGGGTCTTTGTATCTTTATTTCCGATTGTTAAGTCTAGGTTTTCCTCTTTCACTTTAAAAATGTAGCGCTTTAGCGTAGTATCACTTATTCCAAATCTAGTTGCCACTGAATGTCTAGAATTTCCTTTCTCCAAAACTTCTTTAACTGCCATTAACATGTCACTGGGACTAGTCAGGCCAATTTCTGACTTTCTTTTCTGGTTTCTAACCATCTGTAAAGAAAATCATAACCTCACATTTGAAGCATGCATTTGGTTCACCACTGTTCCCCAAAGCACATGTAGACCTTTGTCTTCATAAAGGTTTGTTCTGGATGAATAACTTAAAAAGAAAAGTTGCTCAATATGTCACATAAACATATAACTAGATAATAAAAATATCAAAAAGAACAACTACAGGCTATATTCAATGCAAAGAGAAAAAATCAAACTCGCCTTCAAACAGGATATATGATATCAAAAAACTGAATATCATCATTTTATCAAATCCACAGCCTTCTTGAGCACAACCTGATGTTCCATTACAACTGTATGTTGGTACACACTTTGAAAAAAAAAATATGGCACCAAATTTGAATTTACATAGATTTTAAAGCCAATTAACCACTGTACCCCATCCGCCATTGTACCCCGCTCTCCCCTATTTAAAAATCGATTAAAATTTTCATACGCGTGTTCCCTATTGTTGTTTTTATTAGCTTTGAGAACTGTTCACCAAAAAATTTGTGGATATGGACAGGCACTCGCTTATCAACACTTCACACAGAGCGTTTACCTAGTTATTATATATACATTAATTGATTTATTACTTGCTGTTTTTGTTTTGCAGAGTGCACACTGGCTTTGAATGGAACAAATACAATCAGACCCATTATGATATGGACAATCCACCACCAAAGATCGTACAGGGATACAAATTCAACATTTTTTACCCAGATCTCATCGACAAACACACTACGCCCGAGTATTTCTTGGTAAGTACAGTTTCAGACAGGCTTTTTCTGGTGACCAAACATTAATTTAGCTCTCATAGGGAAGTATGCTGGTTTGCTGAATCGTGACCTGTTATTAGAGGCCTACTATCTAGGCTTGGAGAAAAGGTAATGTTCATAAAACTCTAAACGTTAAATGGTTTTAACTTTTAACCAACGTGGTAATACCCATAGGCCCACAAGAAGTTTCGTATATTTTGAAGCCTATAAAGTTGCAAATGAGAAATCCAAAATAAAACAGGCCTATATACAGTACAACCTTGATATAACGTCGCTGAAGGGACTATTGATTTTCGACGTTATGTCAAGCGCGACGTTGTACCAGATTATCACAAAATTATCAAAAAATAAAATTTCACATTATCATTATGGGGGGGGGGGGAGGAAGGGGGGTAGACGTTTGTATGGCCCCCTATCTTAGGTATAGACCTACACACTTCTAATTTGGCCAGGGCTATTGTGAGTCGGCTGTCACCGCTGTTATCAAGGAGGAGGTGTGGGTGTTTGTACGTGGCATGTTGCTGCCACAGGCTCACGCGAGCTTCCCCCCCCCCCCCCCCCCTCCCAACCATTGACCGCCTGGCGAGTTACGGGCTAAGAGAATAATGGGCAATCTCAAAAATAAAACGACTGATAAACAAATAAAGATAAAATGTATTAAAGGTATAAATAATGTACCATGATAATATGACGTGTCTTGAATTATCTAAGCTCTTAGCGCTTGAAGAAGTCTGTTATCTGTAACTGAACTTACTAGATTTTGTATACACATCGTACAATGCCCCGTTTATATTTAGTAACTGCTTTTGGACCTCGTCACTTATTTCGTGCGCCACTAAATAACTACGAACGGTTTCGTATGCAGCCATAGCTTCTTGAAACTTCAGGGGGGGGGGGGGGGGGGGGCTCTGGGGCTTCTACAACGCTGTCTACGTCGCTGAGGTCGGCGCCATCAATGGTCTTATTTTCCTCGATTATATCATCAACTGACAGTACCGCGCTTGTCACTAAGTGGCTGTCAATTTCGAAAAATTCTTCTATTGTACAGGCTCCTCCCAACCTCTCCCAATCCCCCGGGGCGATCTCATTAGGCGGGCTCTCGTCATCGCTCTCGTCATAGGCCTCGTCGTCAAACGCCGTCAAAACGTCGTGCTCTTTCATGAAACCAGCTTTGCGAAAGCATTTCGCTATTGTTTCTGGTTTGACAGTAGCCCAAGCCCAAGCAATGAATGACATCGCCTAACAAAGAAGAGGGACAGAGTTGTTAAACCTACACAGCCACGCACAACAATCTACCGAAGGTCGCTGAAATAAAACGCCGGCGAGCGAGGCCGCAGCTGCCGGGAAGCGGAGTGCGTGGCGGGCGGGGGATGCGGGGGGGACTGGAATGTGGCAGCGGCGGGGTAGGGGAGGAGGGGAGGATAACGCGGGAACAATGCCGTCGAAGGGTCGACTCAACTTCAAGTTGGGAATTGCGAATTCCGTGATCGTGTTCGGCGGGAAAATCCATGTTAACAAAGAAGTTTGAATGAAACGACGTTTTAACGCTCGTTTGACTGCTGTACGGTCCGAAAATAGGCGTCGTAATGTCGGATACGACGTTATATCAAGGGACGTTGTATTTAGCTCTAGATAACATTATCTCTTATGGGAATTCGCCGGGACTTTGTCAAAACGACGTGATAATGCGAACGACGTTGTATCGTGCGACGTAATAACAAGGTTGTACTGTATGTAGTCTTCTCTTCTGTATCCCTTCCCACTCATTATTCTTTGTTCAGTTCAGTTTAGTTTATTCACCATCATCAAACTTGTACGTACATACATTTGGAATCCTAAAAATCACTTAGGTTCAAATGCAACCTGTAAACAAGTTAAAAGTTCAAACTAAACAAAGTCGAAATTGTTGTGTGCCTGAGAATAATGAAGAAAGCGAAGAGTGTGCAAAGCATTCAGACGGTGAATGTAGTGCCAAAACTACAGAACATTTAAGCACAATTAAAGCTGTACACAATTGTGATGTGGTTGATGAGGTTGAACCATGAAGTTGATCGTAATGAATGTGTCAATTATTCGGACAGTGAATGTAGCGTCAATCATATAAGGAGGCATAATAAGTGCACAGAGAGCGTTGCGGGCGATCTGGCCAACAGTCACTAAATATTGGATACACACAATTTCAACAATACGTATTTCTAAGTCGTTGGAAAGACTACTTGACGTCTTTGGAATCGGTGGATGTTTTCCCAATAATAATTATTGCACTGGCTTCGAGAGAGATTTTCGGTGATTTCTAGCAGGCAGTGCTCAGTGGGCGGAACGCTCGCAGCACTGCAGTGTAGTCGTTTGTTGTACGCCTCCCCATAGGCCCTAAAAGAGTAAGGATCAAATGCATAGTCGTTCCTTACGTGCTCCTCAACTCAGCCTTTCCTCAGACTCGCCCAACCACCAATCACAGAGCAGCATTTCCATGTGGACTGCTCTGTGATTGGTGGTTGGGCGAGTCTGAGGAAAGGCCGAGTTAAGAGGAACGACTATGCATTTGACCCTAAGAAGTGTTCGAAGTAGTAAACAATTGCGATGTGACCAGGCAACGTAACGTAACGATGCGTTAATGAAGCGTTCTGGCTATAAATCTAGTGCTAATTCACGTTTACTCGAGTGTTTCTAAAATTCAACATTTGCCCGACTGTTGGGATCTTGGGTAAAAAAAATGTTCTAAAATCACTTGGCTTTTAGTGCAAAATAAGAACCTGGAATGCATGATTGTGAGTCATGTTTGGAAATTGCTTTGAATTCGATATCATCGATTTTGGTGAGTTAATAATTATTATTTTAAATCAAATTACAACTACTTATTAAATTTGAAGTGGATAAACGCATCTCGTGTTTGGGGCATGTTAAACAGGCGGATTGAACAGGCAGTGAGGTCGGCTTGCTAACGGAGCCCAGTTCTGAAAAGGTCAAGTTTTAGTTTCCGTCTTATTACAATGAAATAATCATTATTGGTACTTTTTAGATATTATATTCTACGGACGCTAGTTTACACGCATGCTGTGCTCGATCATATGTTTGCAGGACATAATCTCAGAGTGGAACTATAAACAAATAAACATCATATTTTGCCGATATCTATGCAAATTCGCCTTAAATCGCCTTTTAGGCCATCAAGCTTAAAGTCGATCCACTGTTTACCCAACTATTTGTCATTGTGCTACAAATCATGTTGAATATACACTTAAATATCATGTTAAATATTAGCGAAAAATAAAGTAGTTTCATCGACTACTTTTTTTAATATAAATATTTGAAATCCGTCGATTTCCCTATCCCCTACCATTGAAACTGTCAAAAATCATACACTTTCGAATATAAAGCATCGACTAAGTAGATACTAAACATTTGTCATTTTCTTTATTTTATACTCAATTTGAAGATAATTGAACGACAATTCTAAATATGTATGTATGAATACAATCTCTGGACTCGTTTTCGGTCAATATTGGCTTCACTACAAGAGCATTTGATGGGAAATCGGGCGAGCCGTGAAACTATGGCAACACTGCGTGCGATGACGTCATTTCTCTTTGAGCCCGCGTCCGCCTCACGTCAAAACATGAGCTGGCTGTCACATTTCCACGATGCGACGTGACTGGACTTTTTCTTATTTACATTTATTGTCGCTTATTTCCAATTAACATTTTGCGTCATACAAATAATGCACTCAATTCAAATTGAAGGCACAGTTAGAAACGGGAATATATCTGAATACGGTACGTGAGGCCTAGCCTAGGCCACCTTTATTTAGACTTAGGTCTAGGCCTATATTGCCTGATCCGAAATGAAATTCATGTATTGTACGTCCGTAAATGCAAACATTTTCCCCAATGTAGATATGCTAAGTATAGTATGCCAGGAGGCATCTGTATAATATGAAAGAAAATATGCCAAGCCCTAAGGCCACTCAAGGACGTTTTGTGATCATTCGACATGTGCAAGGCCTAGGCCTACCATTTATGTAGCCCCCCTACACGCATTTGAAATAATTTACATCCATTGCATGCCTTCACATGTCCTAGATGGACTTAAGTTACTTGAGATCACTTCGTCAGGTAAACAATTGCACAAACAACATGATACGATACAAAATATACAACCCTATCATTTTCTTTTATCGTAATAAAACGTCCTCCGCTTCGTATTCCGTATTTTGTCGACGCCATTTTCACGATCTGACAATAACAATGACTTTGCAGCGTTGCCAAGTATATTGGAGGTTGGCAATACTTTGTCGATGAATATTAAAAACGAGTTTTTTGTTTCCTTGGCTTTGTACATCAATTTAGATTTGTATCCATTATAAAGTCTATATTTTGTGAATGTGTTGTGGTGTAATTAAAGCCAAAAGCGAGATAAGAAGTTGACTACTATTTGGAGTTTTGATGAACTAATTTCGTTTTTAGGGATTGGCTATTCTGCAGTCAAACTAGTGTCTAGAATCATGCCATTATAAATAACTGCATTTTCGTATAAATACTGGATTTTAAAATAGTATTCTTACTGGATTACTGAATATATTTTACATTTTATAGTAATTTAACATAATAATTGTCAAAGAAATAATTATTTGTGATTTTAAACAAATATTAAAATCATTGCTTGAAACTGGTAGTTTGATCAATGGAACGACTTTAATGCAGTAACGAAAAATTTTGAATTTGCCTATAGTAGCTGGGGCTTTGCTGCAGACCCCCACTATACCGCGCCACTTCATCACCACGCCAGTCCTATGAAGCACAATAGCGTAGCGACTAGGGATGGGCAAAAATGTCGATTTTATCGATCGATATTGGAAAATATTTACATTATCAATATTAATTTAAGTATCGCAAGTATCGATATTATCGATTAAAATAGATAAATATAACTTCAAAATACGTAGCTCCACCTTCGCACGCTAGCGAGAATCGGTACAGCGGGGGCGAAATGGTCAAGTAGCGTTTCCATATCTGCGCGTCACGTAACTTTTAACACCATTTCCCCCGGCTGCTCTCGCCCACTCCCCCTTTGCCTAGTATTGTCTTATCGCCTGCAGCTATATGAGCCACTGCACTCCCGCTCGTGGTAACACGCTAACACGCTTGTTGTCTCTCTCTTTCTCTCTCTCGCGGACAAGGCAACTTGGGTGGTAGGCAAGTTGTATGTCGCCTTTGTGCAAGTTCGGGATTGAGAGTGAATGATGGGCGTCTCAGAACTTTTATAACCAGAATAAGGCTGAAAACTTGCAAATTATAACCAAATCTCTTTTGCAAATTTTTAAAGAAATGACACATTTTCAAGTGTAATTTTGAATTTTGGTTTAAATCTAACTTAAGAAATTTTTATTTAAAAATTTGTTTTCTATATCATTGATCGATAACGATAATTGCCCTTCCATTATCTATACCCATATTTGGTAGGTCTATCGATGCCCATCCCTAATACCAACCATAGGCCTACCTTATTTTAGAAAAAAATCCCTGAGTATAGCAATGGAAAATGTAGGTTGCAAACTGATGTGTTGTGTATTGTTACAGACTCCTTGCAATGACAACAGAGACTTTGCAAACTTGCGTTTCCATGCAGGACCACCGTACGAAGACATCGCATTCAAGATTGTCAACCGCGAATGGGAGTATTCATACAAACGTGGTTTCCGGTGTCAATTCCACAACAACATTTTTCAGTTGTGGTTCCACTTCAAGCGTTACCGTTATCGAAGATAGACTGTTTTTATGTTCATCTTTCCATACTGTACAGCACACATTCAAATATGTAAACATAAATGCATATTTATGTAATAAAGTAGATTCTAGATACAAATATATTTAGTATTTTTGTTAATGTACCAAGAAATTACATTTGGGGGAATAATTTATGCAGAAGGATGTGATACTTAATTATTATAATTACATTTACTTTATTAGATAAAACTTCTGAAATTTCATTTCATCCACTGATCAGACAAGAGCACTATGCAGATCAGTAGTTCCCAAAGTATGGTAAGCATAGACCATAGGTGCTGGAAAAACCCCAGCATTACCAAAAATTATATATTATGTAAAATTAAATTACCGAAATCCACCTTCGTCGGGTGATCAAGGCCACATCAGGCCGAAACTGTCTCGACGTTTTGTTTATATCTTTTTGTGTTTCTATCGACTCCGAAGGCCGCAACTACAGTGGAGCATCAATTATACGTTTCGTACTTATACGTTTTTCGTATTTATACGTGATTTCCATATGGTCCCGGCCATTTCCCATAAGAATCAATGTTAAAATAATTTAATTATACGTTATTTGGTTATACGTTATTTTCGGTTATACGCGACAGAAATTGTTCCCCCCAGACATCTTGGTAGCGATTATACGCTAATTGGTTTTATTTGTCATCCGAAATCACTTCCTGGAAGAGCAAGCTTTATCTCGTTCGGGATATGCAGCTGTGAATGCGCGAGAATGGAATGTTGTTATTGTCAAGCGGTCACCACACCTCGCCCCCCTCCCCTCCACCCTTTCGCTACCCTTGCTCACGTCCGGCTCTTGGCAGGTAGCCCAAGCCCTGAGGCATCGTATAGCGCCAGCCCCTCACCCCTCCCACCATACTACGTTTCATAGAGCGTCTGTCTGTCCATGCAGATTGTTCCAAGTTTGTTGGTGTTTTTAAATTGATACCACGTGTTCATAATGGCTTGTTTTGTCGATTTGTTGTTTTATTACTATCCTCTGATTTTATAGTTACATTTCACGTATTGATCTGATTGTTTCTTCAATTTGTTGATTTAAAATAATTATCCGTGCCCCCGACCTTGCCGACGTAATAGGCCTGCGGGCCGAGTGCGGGCGCTGTGTGATACATCCCTCGCGGGCGCTGCCGCCAGCTCGTGATTGCGGTCTCTCGGTGACGCGCGGCCGTACAGTCGCGTCCAAAAAACACTTACGTAGCGGTCGCTGAAACTTGTTTCCACGTTGACATTTATAACCGAAAAACGATTAATCGAGGTAAATATTGATCTGGGACGGAAAAAATAAAGCGATCGATGCTGAAAAACGGTACGGCGAGCAACGATATTTGGAATAAAATGATTTAGATATCACTTTCGGTCGGGACTATTCGAAATAAAAACGACGATTTTCACGACGTAACATGTAAAATATATATTTAGGCCTAAGCACCATTTCAACCCCCCCCCCCCCCGCTCCTACGTGCGCTAAAACACACCGTGAAGAAAATTTTTGTACTGCAGAAAGAGGAGACTGCCGAGAGTCACTATCTCCACGCATTACAAACGAAAACTAATGTAATTGCAGTTATACGTTTTTTTGTACTTATACGGTTTTTTCGGTTTGGCCCTTGGAAAACGTATAATTGATGCTCCACTGTACTACAAGGTAAGCTGTTGGTTCCTTCCTATCCTTCTCTCCTAGCTCGAAAGAAATAATCGTAATTTTAGGGATGAAATGAAATTGTAGACATCAAATTGATTCAAATCATATAACTATTATCGGCTGCTACTACTTTTATGGTAATTTTAAAAGTATTAAACTACTTTTTATGGTAATTTTAAAAGTATTAAACTACTTTTTATGGTAATTTTAAAAGTATTAAACTACTTTAGGCCTATTTACGGATTTTTAACTAGTCCTAATTACTGGCTCTATCTCATCTGTTTTCACTTTTCTAAAGTATGCAAAATATTGAACATTTTAACTTTGAAACATTGACTTCAGACAGTACCAATTTTTTCAAGAATGTTCAGCAGCTGATACCGTCAAAATTGCACCTTTACGCCACGTCACGAAAAAATAAAAAATACATGCTACTGCCAATTTTTATTTTGTTCAAGTAGTTACTTTCATCTACCGGTAGCCAAGGCTAAAAAATTGTATAAAAGAGCACATGCCCAGCTGTGCATGTTATAGATAATTTAACATTACCAGGTATAAAACTTGCATGTACAATTAGTTTTATCTTTTTTTATTAAGCATACAGCCCACTTTTTACACACACACAAAATATATAAATAATATTGAAATAAAAATTGTAAATTGGCAGCAAGAAACCTCACTTTTTGTATTGTACTCACATGCTGTTAGAAAATATACTGTAGGGTTTACTTGCCCAACTACTATTTTAACATGCCCCGGACATCTTGCGCATAATATTTTTTTAGCGCTGGTCTATCCCAGGAGATGAAGTACTTTTAGTTACTTATCTAGATCTAGAATGGTATTTTTTTTTTTATGATTCTTTTCATCTGTCTGTACAAATGCGTTTGCCATACTGTGGAGCGAAAAAAGCACAAACAAAATATCATCAAAGATTATGAACTTAATTTCTTCCTCTCTTAGAACAAAGTGTGTACTTAACCACAAACTTTTTTTATCAGCAACGTATTTTTTGTACTTTTTTATAGATGTGTGAAGCAGGGTAAAGAAGCAATATTGACGGTACCAGCCACTAAAAAGGCAGGAGCACATGGATCGATGAATGCTAAATGCTAATAAATATTAAATACATACATCATCTACGTTGTACAACGTAGCAACCGTTCATGTTCTAGAATCTAGATGAACTGTCTGAACCTGATATGTATCAGGGAGACCTATGGCTATCACCTGTCGGATGAAATTGATGCTAGGATACCTGTGTTTTAGGATTTGCAGATGATATTGCAGTGATTAGTAAAGATACTCGTTCTACCATTACTCTTACTCAGATGGCTCGGGCACGGTTAAATGAGATTGGTATTTCAATTAATCCTAGAAAGGTGTGTTGGAGGCAATTAATCTATATAGGTCTACCTATAGAGTGACATGACATTGAATCTTTGTCATTCAGTGAAAAAGTATGTTTTCTTCTTCTTTTCCTATGCCTGCATTTTGGGCTTACTGGGTCACCATGCATTTTCTGGTTTTCCAGTAGAGACAGGCTTCCTTTTCCTCATAACTCATACCAGGTGGAAGGGCATCTACATCATGTTATTTCTAAGGAGTCAATTTTGCAAAACTTTTGTTTTTGATCCAGCCTCATGTTATCAATAAACTTAGAACTCTTGATTCCTTAGCCACTTCCCACCTCTTGAATTCAGTCCAGAAACATATTCAACCAGTTTGTTGGCCCAACTTTAATTTATACACTTTCAAAATGCATCTGGGTATGTATCATGATTCATGTAACTGGGTAAGAACCCAGTTACTAAAATTGTTTTTGTCAGATACAGACAAATTATTACAGGGTACTGTGAAGCAGGCGGGGTCTGGCTAGGGATGCCGGGATGCGATCGCATCCCGGGCAAATCCGGGCCCTTTGGCAGTCCGGGCCCCCGGGCTGCCACCAGAAAGTTCCTATGATGTACCGGTAAATACTTCTCTGTATATTGCTGATATTCTGTATATTGCACGCTAGCATTTTGCGAGTGACAATATTGATTACTTGTCAATAACACTAATGGCCGTGGGCCTACCTCGAATATCGTTTTTTTTTTTTATTAGAATAACGCGCCCGGTAGTGCTACTGGTAGGGTGGCCGCTGTTAATCGCCCCCTAAAATCGCATTTTAGGCCATAAAATTCAATGCACCCAAAAAAAATGTGTGCCTTCAGACCCCAGCTGCGCCACGCAGCTGGGGTCTGAAGGCACAAATTTTTTTGTTACCTAGTTACCTCGTGCGGGCCCCCCCAAACCCAGCATCCCGGGCCTTTTTATCTCAGTCCGCCCCTGCTGTGAAGGACATTTTACAACTTCGTCATGATGTTCCTGACGCCATAATATATTCTAGTAGGAAATTCAAAGATCTTGACATTGTAAAAACTAGATAAGAAGCATTCATTCAGCACTTTAATATGTGATCATTATTACAAGATGCAAACAATGTAAAAAAAATGTACATTTTGGTAGGAATCTTGACGCTGAGAAATTAAGGTATATTTCTAGATTATAAATAACATTACCAGAAGCCTTCGTACTAGAGAGTACTAGAGTCTTAAACAAAACATTGCGAGAACATCATAAAAAGCAAGAGTATAAAAAGTGGTGCGATCTGTCACATAAAGGAAAAGAGCAGTACTTTTCCAGGAAGTGATATCTGCTAATTTTATAAAATTTGTATGTAGGTCTATACTAAAACTGGAATAAAACTCATTTTAAACAGAAAATCGAATTGAAGTGTCCATTTTAGGTGGGACTCTTTTAGTCCCACCTCTGAATGGAATGGAGATTCCAATGGTTCCTGTAAGAACCGTCGCTGTCAGAAACCAAGATACTAACCACTGCAGTCATTGCAGCGAGTTTGAAACACTTGGCCATGTACTTAGCTACTGTCAGCAGAGTAAAAAGACGAGAGAATCGCATCATCATGAAGTGCGCCATAAAATTACGAACTATGAACTATAAGAACTACGAAGTCTACGAAGAGGTTCATGGCATTTCGACATCAAGCGAATAGACATCATAGTCATAGATCGAGAGAAGTCGGAAGGGTAATTGTTTTAGATCCAACTGTACGGTTTGAGGATCACCTGGGACAAATGAAGGAAGTGGACCTTGAGTAGAATATCTATAACCCAACTATTACCAATTCCTAGAGGTGTTTGTTTTTCGCGGACCGCGAAATCGCGAAAAGTGTTGATAAAGAAGGGGGAGATAAACAAAGTGTATATCTATTGATATAGGCTACACCTTAAAAACATCAAATTTTCACCGCAAAAATTCACGAAATCCGTCAATTTCCAGTCATAACATCGAAATTGGTATTAAAGAGCGAAATAACACGAAATTGATGAAATCTCGATTGTTTTTAATTTATTATAGACAATTTTAAAAAATTAAAATTTATTATTACAGTCAAACGTCATTACAACACAATCGTGGGGACCTTATATTTTTTCATTATAATGATGATTTCGTTTAGAAGCTCAACGATTTATTTTTTGCTGAAATTCGGTGTCAAGCAGAGCAAACGAGTACAATTCTGAGGGATTTTACGTGACGGACAAGAAGATTCTTATGTGTTGTGACTGCCGCCTTTAATTCGACCGTAAAGACACACTAGACAAACACAGGTAATGGTAATGTTAAATTAATACACTTCGTATTAACTAGTACTAGTTTGTACATACAATTCAAATAAATTAAATTACATTAAAATTCCTTTTAAATTTAAACATGTTTCTGGTGAAATTTACTGTAGAAAATCTCCCAAAAAGCATAACATCGAAATTATCAAATCTATAAACGAAATTTAAGAAAACATAACACCATTTACAAACACCTCTACCAATTCCTATACTTATTAGTACAATCAGAAAGATATCAGAATGCCATATGGCATATTGAAGGGAACAGGAGTCCTATCTCTACTGGCTAACTAGAAAACACATGATGGCATGAGATGTCAATTGTGGGCATAAGAAAAGAAGAACAAAAGGACTTATAGGTAGAGGTGTTTGTAAATGGTGTTATGTTTTCTTAAATTTCGTTTATAGATTTAATAATTTCGATGTTATGGCGGTGTTATGCTTTTTGGGAGATTTTCTACAGCAAATTGCATCAGAAACATGTTTAAATTAAAACAGGAATTTGAATGTAATTTAATTTATTTGAATTGTATTTGTATGTACCAACTAGTACTAGTTAATTTACAAAGTGTATTAACATTACCATTACCTGCGTTTGTCTAGTGTGTCTTTACGGTTGAATTAAAGGCGGCAGTCACAACACATAAGAATCTTCTTGTCCGTCACGTAAAATCCCTCAGAATTGTACTCGTTTGCTCTGCTTGACGCCGAATTTCAGCAAAAATAAATCGTTGATCTTCTTAACGAAATCATCATTATAATGAAAAAATATTAGGTCCCCACGATTGTGTAGTAATGACGTTTGACTGTAATAATAAATTCTAAATTAAAAAAAAAAATGTTATAATAAATTAAAAACAATCGAGATTTCGTGTTATTTCCCTCTTTAATACAAATTTCGATGTTATGACTGAAAATTGACGGATTTCGCGAATTTTCGCGGTGAAATTTTGATGTTTTTAAGGTGCCTATCAACAGATATACACTTTGTTTATCTCCTCCTTCGTTATCAACACTTTTCGCGATTTTACGGTCCGCGAAAAACAAACACCTCTACTTATAGGGGTATTAGCATTGAGTTTGTTAAAACTCAATGGTATTAGGTATTAGGGTAACAATCCCCGTTTTTTTCGAGGTGTTTCGAAAAATATTCAAGCCTAGTGCTAGTCGTACCCAATATATTGTTTTATGTGTTTTACGATGGTAATTTTAATTTTTATGCACCATCTGCATTATTTATAAGCCTTTTTTTTGTTTTTGTAATTCAGTGTAATTTGTTTGAGATCTCGTTTGTAATATATTTTGTATTAGGCATTCTATGTCGATTGGCAACAGCTTTGGTCGCGGAGATCGATATTGTTCAATAAAGGTTCTACTACAAACAAGTATTAATGCTAGCCAACGTTATCCCACACACACACATGCACACACGAACTTGCAGGACTATTTTCAAGCAATAAAATATCCCACATAAACTTAAAACTGATGTATCTCATCTACCGATAAATACTTGTATAAACACCAAGTCTGTCGTCTAAAGAGGGTATGGGCATGCCCATAACCCTACACTGGCCATCCTGTCCTTCCATGGGACAGGAAAACAACAATAAAATTAGTTAATTAAGTCTGTCGTCCAAAAGTGTGCGTGTATGGGGTACATAACGGCAACTGTAACGATAACATTTGCTGCAGTGCAAAATTCAATTCAAAATTCAAATGAAATGATGAGGCCCTCAAATTGAAAATGATGAGGGTGGGTGGGAGGGAGGTTGGGACAGGTTACCTCCGGGTAGTTATGGCCCATTAGCAGCCTTGAAGTATATAACATTTTGCCCCCTGAATCTCGTACGTTGCCCCCCCTCCCACCTCCCTGCTTTCTTCTTGTAAACCTTACCCACTTGCACTTCCCCATATTTAAACTCATCCTATTAACCCTAATAGTGGGTCTACAGCTAAGCGTTGGGAGCGAAGCGAGGGCGCGAGCTCCAATCAGCAACCGAGTTTCACACGAACTCGGCCCCTGACTGAAGCTCGCGCCCTCGCTTCACTCCCAACGCTTAGCTGTAGACCCACCATTACTCATTCCCCCAGCTTTCCCATGTCTTCTCCCAGTAAGACCTCATCCCCCCTGTTCTTTATTTCCCTATAGATAACACAGTCGTCTGCAAATAACCTCACTCTTGCCCCCATACCTTCTGCTATGTCATTAATGTAGATGGCGAACATCAGAGGCCTGAGCACACTACCCTGCGGCACCCCTGAATTGTTATTATTAAGGTAAGCCTATTTGTTGGTATCTAGGCATAGAAGTTATTAAATCTCCAGTCACACAGTTGATTTTTAAAGAAAATGTTATATTTCAACAACGTTCAAATATTTGCACTTAGGTAACCCACTGCCATAGCTAGGCTATAAGCCAAAACTCACTTGGCTGACATAGGGCCTAGGACGCAAATATGAAATTATAATATAAAGCTGCTTTAAAATAGGTCCATACAGTAGGCCTAGGCCTCCCTAGTCTAGGGTCTAGAATAATTTTTGCTGCCAAATATTACCAGGGTGCACAATAGCCGGCAATGTTCAACCATAGCCAACTTTCCCATTACCTTTAACGCTTCCTTGGCGATTGTGCACCCTGCTTTAGGTTAGCTACAGGCGTAGCGTAGGCCCTAGGCCTAGCTAGCCCTAGGCCTAGTCCTTAGAGCTAGACCTAGGAGGATAGGCTATAGGCCTAGACCAAATACCTTCCTAAACCCCCCTAGGCCTAAGCCTAGGGCCTAGCCTGTTCTATAAAAAGTTGCCACGACTTAACCTTAATCCTTGATACAATTGACGGAATGTTACAGATAATGGTAGAAAGTTCAGTTTTTAAGTCCGATATAGGAAGTAGTTTTTCCAGTCTTTTTTATCGTCTCCAACAATTGATCTGCTGACAGCCCGGTTGATGTAACTTGAACCATTTGATGCTCCAAGGAAATGTCCACCTTCAAAACACCTTTATCTTTTAGTTTTCCGAGAACTTTTTCGACTGCCGACGAACAACCGCCACATGTCATCTCAACTTTGAATTCGTGAACTTCTTCTGATGACATGTTGACAAAAAGTTAATAAGCTTCCAATATCAGCTGCTTGAGTTGAAACCAAGGATTGTCAACGTAGTATCTTTGGTCAAGGTCGTAATGCTCGATCGGTGATCAACTGATCATGCCCGTGAAACGTGTTGAGTGTGGGTGTGAACCGGTTTCCGGGAAGCTTGTATACACGTCAAACTTATCCAAGCCACGTGACTCGCAGTCGTCGTTCGCATCACGTTCGAGCCTGCTCGAGAACGCGCGGGGATTTCAAATAGATGATTTTCAGAATTGATCTAAAAAGCTGTGATTTGCAGTCGCCGCCATTCAAGAAGAACTTTGTATGATTTTTGTGGCATAGTTGGCCGTGTGATTTTTACCAATAATCAGGCGCGTAGGGACTAAGTGGGGGGAGGGAAGAATTGTGAGCGCGAACAACTCGCGGGGTCTGGGGCGGAGCCCCAGCCGCTGGAGGCTTTTTCGCTGAAGGCGAAAAATTTTCTTGCTTTATTACTTATTTCTCGATTTTTTGGCTAAAATAATTGTTTTGAGGGCCTTAACCCACCCCTTCCCTAATTACGCCACTGACCTTCAAGCACTCATTCGCTTTTATTTTGTAATCCTACAAAGTTCAAACAAAGGCAGAGGAAATGTATCTTGTGATTGTGACGAAGATCTTGGCTTTCTCCGGGGCGTGGGGCCCTCTGTGTTATTCACTGGTGAAATATGAACTTTAGTTGGTGAATGTCTACCTCCTGGTGTTTGTTTGTTTGTTGTTGTTGTTGCAAACACTGTGCTACCATTTAATCAATGGTGCTCACCGCTGCACTAGTGCAATGTCCACTGGACAAATAACGCGAGCAGTGTACCATTGATGAGTGTACCCTGCACGGAGACCAAATAACGTGGCGGTGCCGGAAAGCTTGCACCGGTGCAGGCTATGCAGGACAAAAAAACGAACCTAGTGCAGTGTAAGAAAATCTGGCGGCAACTTGAATTAACAAGTAGATACATCGACTGCTATTTACGTTAAGAATAAATAATAATTATTTAGTTGAGATCCGATGTAACACATTTCAAACCATTGTGACAGACGTTATCAAATTTAAGAGTGTTTTTTGTCTTCCTTCAGTGCATAGGCCTAGTGCATAGTCCAATAGTGCATGCCTTTCACTGCTTTCACTATTGCGTATTTCCGGCCTTACCACCTCAACAAAGTACAGGACAAAGAAAACAAACGTCTGCATTACGTTTGACCTGTATACTAGGGTTCCCGCGTGTCCCAACCACGAATCAGCTTCGAGGGAGGAGCTAGAAACAATAACACCAACGTACCAATACTGACAGGCTCCGTTGTGGCATTTTTGTTAATCTCTTCTGCGGCTGGGCCTTATGGGTGGCATGACATTACCTGAACATGTATTTTCGAGAATATTATTTTAGAAACTATTATTTCACATCAAACATTTTTATAAATTTGTATTATAATTTCAAAATAAATAATAAATTTTGTTCTTTTTAATGGCTATATCTATACTGAAGTTTTGAAGAGTTGGCACACATGAAAAGACCTTTCCGCCCGCCCAAATCAGCCGAAATGTTTGCATTCTGGATAGTATCTTGTCATTTTGAATTCTAGCCGGCGTTGGAGCGTTGGTTTATCCAGATTCCAGATCCACTACATACATCAACACTCTAGTTCGGACAGGAATATTGGCCTCAATCAACAGAAAAGTTTCAACATGAGTTCTGCTGCTGCTAAGAACATATATTACTCGGACAAATATTACGACGACCAATACGAATACAGGCAAGCCGATTTTATGGGAGTTTATAAATTTTTTAGGGCTTAGGCCTAGCCTAGGCATAGGCCTATGCCCTAGGAGCCTAGGCCTATCTATACAAATACGCCTGGGCCTAGGCCTAGATGTTTGGGCCTCTAACCAGAAGGTCATAGGCCTAGCCTAGCCTAGGCCTAGGCCTGTGGAGGCTGTGGATTAGGCCTAGTTAAACAATAATTTAGTCTGGGTAGGCCTATAGTTGTTAGTTTCTCTCTCACAGTTGGATATTAGCTGGAGGCTAGAGTTTTCTTTTTTTCTTCTCACTCCTCCCTCAGATTAGATTAGATTAGGCCTAGATTAAACACTTCAGGGCTTCAAATGGGCCATAACTGCCCAGTGGTAGGCCTACCTGTCACTGCCTTCATCCTCTTCTTCCTCTTTCCTTTGAACTTTCCTCCTCTCCTCTGGACCATCTTTCACCTCCTCCAGTACCCTGGGTTCCAGTTTCAGTTTGCCCGTAAACGCCCCAGGGTTGGCATGATTTTACCCGACTCGAAAAAACCCACCTGAAAACCCCGTGGGTTTTAGACAAAAAGTGGTTTTTTTCAAATACTTATCGTAGGCATGCCTAATTGTACAGTTTATAATATTTCTGGGCACCTTATCAATTCTTTTTGTTCTTGTATTCAATAATATAGGCCAGGCCTATATCTGATATTACCTCAGTAGCTACAACGGACTGAAGATGAATACGATTAGCAGTCACTACGTATAGTCTACCACAGGCGCTAGTCCGACCTAACTTAGTCCAATGCGAACTAAAAATCTTTGATATACACCTGAATGCGCAGTAGATTTTACCGGACCAACAAAGCGGGCCAGCTCGGTCAAATCAAGCCAGCTGTGCTTGATATCCGCGTAGCTCAGTTTCACTACAACGTGATAATCGCTGATCGACGAATCCAGTTGCAGCAAACAACTAGCGCTAGGCGTGTAGGTTAGGGGGCGTGTGTAGCACCGCTGGTCAAAGGTGGTTGCTCTTGGAAATAGTCACAACGTAGCAGGCGGTGAGTCTAGTGTTTAGTGCGGCTGTAGTTAGCCCGATATTAAAGATTGATATACGGTTCGGCCTATCGTCGTGCGAGCTTATCTAATCCGAACTTGCTCCTGTGATATACGTAGACTTGAGTGATTCCGCTCACTAAATTGATTCTCAACTGTTTGCCTACAAGGCTTGTATTGAAAACTAACTATTTAGTTAACCCATCCGCATCAGTTGCCTCATTTGGCTGGCCGCCCCCGGAAACCACGCACTTCTAGCGCGCGCCAAGGTTAACACGAATACGTCTTCATTGTCACTTTCGTCAATGTCCATAGTCCATACCAATGTCCACATCGCTATCACTGTCACTGATAATAGTAGACCTAGCTGTTTTACTAGCCGGAACACGCACATTCGTATCTCTAGGCATACACCTACACGCGAGACCTAGGCCTAGTGTCACTGTCATTGTCCATTTCACAATCGCTCTCACTCTCATTTGAAACCACAATATTTTGTAAGTTTGGGTTGTTGTTAACACCTTCTCCATCACTGTCACTAAAATCAGATCCTAAAACGTCTAAAATCTGTATAATGTCACTTTCTTTGCCCCGAAAACAACGACTGCTTTCCGGCCCGAGTCCATCTTGACAAAATTTGACAGCTTATCTAAGTTTCGGATCGAGATGAGCGGTGATAAAATCGATTTTAAGAACAAACAAAAGCCGACAGAGTTCAAGAAATGCACACTAGAATCGCCACTAGCTTGAGCAAGAGATTGCAGGAATTAGTTCCGATATCGTACGCTAGATAGCACCACTATACATGTTCAAAGTGAAGCGCGCGCAAGTGCGTACCAGTCCGCTTCTGGTTACCGCGGCCAGTTTCGTATAAGCGTACCAGTCCGCTTACTGATGCGGATGGGTTAAGGGCATTCATCCATGATGATATTTGGGGTTTAACGTTCATATTTTTTCAATGATGTGTGATGTTTCCTTTGATTATAATGAAATATTTTTGGGGTTCACTACAAATGTGTTATTTACTGTTTATGATTTATTACAATTAGATATATGATAGATGTATGAATTAGCTAATTTGTATTGGATAGCGAGAAAGATGAATGGCTGAAAGGTCATCATTGCATAAGAGGAAAAAAAAAAGATTTAAAATACAAGTTTCCAAACACACACACACACACACACACACACACACACACACACACACACACACACACTTCTTATTAGGTTGACGGCCTGACGACCACTGACTTCCTCCCTCGCCAGCTACGTCATTGGCCCACCCCCAACCTCGGGAATGCGGGGGTGAGGGCAGCCTGGATTTGAGGACCAGGGACCAGGCCTGCAAGGTTGGATACAGGGTGATACTGTACAGTTGGATACAGGATGATACTGTACAGATGCTAATCGAGACGATGTGTGGGTGATTATGAAGATAAAAAAATGCTACATGACATCCATGCCCGAGCAAGGATTCGAACCTGGAACAGAGACCACAGTTTACTAGACCAATGCCTAATTGACTGCGGCCAACTGCGCTGGCAGCATTCATCCATCATCCAGCAAGATCTCATTTTTAATTGTACTCTCTGTTTTTCAGACATGTTGTGCTGCCAAAAGAGCTTGTAAAGCTGGTCCCAAAGACTCACCTAATGACGGAAACAGAGTGGCGTGGTATTGGAGTTCAGCAAAGCCGCGGCTGGGTACACTACATGACCCACCAACCAGGTTAGTCAAAATTTTAATTTTTGTAAGTTTATTTTACACATTAGTTTATCCTGTGTAGTAGATTATTAAACGAGAATAGCGAGCATAATTTCCATTCTACTTTTATGGCACTCGTTCTGTTTTTGTCTCGCGATGCGGTCGAACGGAAAGTCCGATCAAGTTGAAATTTGGACCATCCACGAGCCTCTATGTGGATTGAATGTCATTTGTTTTGTGGCAAAATCGTTCAAAAAGGTACAAAGTTACACTAAAGTTCCTAAAAAAATTCTTTAACAAAATGGCGGCAAAATGTGAGATAGGCATTTTTTAATAAAGTTTTGTCCGGACACGAATATATCTATTTTATGGCGATCTGATAGGTATTAGCAAAGTTACCCAAAAGTTACTCGAAAATATTTTTGTAAAACACAGTTAACGGCAAAATGTGAGGTGGCTATATTATAGTAAACTTTTGTTCGGTCACGAATATACTAATTTTATTTCATTTCATGATCTGATAGACCTACGTATTAGAGGCAAAAATTTTACATATTTCTATTGATGTCAATAAGTGTTGGTTGCCCATTGCACAACGTTCAATAATGTGGAAAATGTAATAGCTATGGAAATTAGAAACATATTTGCAATGCGCATTCTTGTATTGTTGTTAATTATTGTTTTATTTATTAACTTATTCATTTGTTTATTGTGGTACTCGAAGTACTCGACAACTAAGAACATATTATGGTGTCGGCAGGTGTTTGAAGGAAAACAAATAGGCCTAATTCAGATATTGAACAAATAATCGTATGCTCGCTTATCAACGCGTCACACAGCATTCTTCTAGTTTAGATAGACCTATATAGTAGTATTTGCAAGTGTCACAAAAATAGGGTGACCAGACGTCCGGTTTTACTGGGATAGGCCCGCTTTTTTTTTAGAACTGTCCCAGTATCCCGAAAATAATTGTCGGGATGGCAAAATGTGCCGGTTTTCAAAATTCAACCAATTATTTCTTTTTCCCTTAAAAATTAATATTAATTCCATGCGTTTTCAAATGAAAATTGATAGCATTAATAACAAAGAAGAAATCCAACTCACCTTTAGAAGTAAGGTAAGTGAAGCAAGATTTCATTTGTGTAAGTTTATTATTATTTATTATTATTATACAAAATACAAAAATGTAACAAATATTATGTCCTAAAAAATAAATGCACTAATTAATAAGTTTTATTTCAAATTTTTGCGCCGCGGGCCATGTACGTCCCGGGCTAATTTTTGTGGCCCTCCACTAATTTATTTATTTATAAGGACATTGCAATTATTGTTATTCCTATGTTCCACCATTGCTAGATAAATTCAAGTTTATATTTTAAACTAGAACCCTTACCGTGGTTAGACATATGTAAGTAGACATGGATATGTTGACCAAATTAATCAATTTTATAATAGCGCACTCGTCTCTACAATACTGACTACTGAGAGTTCTGAGAATTCTTGGATGACATTAACGCGAAAATTATGATTTGCTGCTCGCCACTGAAGTCTTTGCTGTTGGACACGCCCACACAAGTGTTTTAAGAAAGATATGTATCAAAAGATTCAAAACAGAAATATCCAGGGTAACGTAAAGTTTCGATCCACATGTGCATTATGATGGGATCTACCTATGTACATTTGAACAATAAGGTAAAAACTTAAATTAACAAATCACCGATAACTACTTGCAGGACGTTCTAAGCATATCTTGTACAAGACGCGAGCCCAAGTTTAAGAAATTGGCGCAAGAACAGAGGTGTAATTTCTCGCACTGGAAGTGGCCCGTACCAAGGTCCACTAGATCGCTTGTAGCGCTCGCGAAGTAAGGTCATCTAACCTATTTCTTTAAATGTTAAAAATCACATGTTATTCAAATGGGAGAATCATTCAGAAAAACAAATGAATTGATCTGTCAAAAGTCAAAACAAATTATGGGCCAAAAAGGCAAAATAACAATCTGTAATGAGATTTTGTCTTCACATTCTATATATATATATATATATATATTTATATATTTTAATATTTAACGCCTAAGTTCACATTATTGGTGCGGATTATTTAAATTATAATTAATGCGATTTTTGTAGTTGGATCCAAAATGGCGATTTTGGATCTCATTCAATGACCTTACTTTGCGCTTTGCAATTACTCCGCTAGGAGTAAATCCAGTAGACCTTGGCCCGGACCTATGGCCCCTTTTACATTACGCAGAACTGGCAAGTGGCCCTTGTACACAATTTAGTTGCTGACCCCTGGTCTAAGCCATCCACAGTGGCTCATGTAGTTAGGGTGCAGTTCCTGAGCATAAGCAACCAAGGGACTTGGGTTCGATTAAAATTCGAGTAAAATTGTTCTTTATCCTTATCTATCAATCACTACCTGATTGCAATAATATCAGTGTTGTAAACGCTACTTCAAAAAAGTAACGCTAATTGTTTGATGAAAGTAGCTCGCTACTCATTCCGCTATTTCATTCAAAAAGTAGCTTCGCTACCGCCAGTGTTGGGGCAGTTCTTTTTTTAAATGAACTTTCTAAAAGTTCAGTTCACAGCTCAAATAATGAACTTTAATAAAGTTCAAGTTCTTTTCAAAACCTAAAATTTTGAAAAGTTCAAGTTCGTCTAAAATATGAACTAAGTTCTTTTAAAAGTTCTTTTGTGAAAAAGTGTCACCACATTGTATTAACAGTCATGCGAATAATCGATTGCCTTGTATGGCTTAAATAGGAAGAAAAACATGCATGTTAAGGTAAGATATTGAATGCTGGCATTAGGTGTCTGATGTATGGCTATAGGCGCCTACCATTGTAGAAATAAAAAACTTAAGAACTTCAAGGAAGGATAATTGTATTGTTGTTTCAGTTTATATTATTACAGACATGTGAAAATAGCGATCAGTGTATCGATTAATTAGTGATAGTGATAGCGATTAGTGATAGTGTATGTATATGTATGTACAAAAGTGCTGTTCTTCACTAAAACTACCAGGGCTAAGCCCGTCCTATTATTGTTTTATTTTACAAAGACTAGTAGGCCCCTTTAGTTGGTAAAAATTGTTGATAATAATTGTTATGTATTTTATTATTGATGTGTTGATTGATCATTTGAAGTTGATGTTAATTCAAACTTGTTGACATCATTTTTCAATGTTGAAATGTTTCAATCTTGCGTTTTGATTAGTGAATGGAGTTCCACGTAGAGTCGTTTCCTCCCGCCCAATTATCGTGTCGCATTACTTCTGGTTTGGGCACTTGCACTTGCAGACCCACTTATCTCGACCGAGTGATCTAACATCTTGTGGTGGGTAGAGTTCGAACGGCCAGACTTGAATGTAATTCTACTCCATGAATGGTGGCCGGTAGCTTTTTAAAATCAGCTGAAGGAGAACCGAAAACGATTCGCGTGTTCCTCGACGGCGCGTTGACAGATGCTCAATCATCGAACAGAATGAACTTTCAAAAGAACTTTCTAAAATTGAAAAGTTCGTTCTCAAAAAGAACTTTTGAAAGTTCAAGTTCACTCATTTGAAAAAAGAGTAAGTTCGTTGGAAAGTTCACAAAAAAAGAACGCGTTCTCGGGAACGCGTTCTTTTTAAAAGTTCTCGCCCCAACACTGGCTACCGCTCAGCTACTTTTTTTTTGTAGTGCACTACTTTCACGCTACTTTCTTCAATTGTGATACGTAAATGCATGCGTCATGATAGGGCCAGATTGTCAGTTCATCTTATCTTTGCGGTATTCTTATTTTACATACGCGCAGCAAAATAGCTGTCTATAGTTTACGATCATCCGCGTCAACGCCGAGTTTACATTTAACAGCCAATGTCAAAGCCAACTTGCTAACCGTGAATGCGAACATAAGATTATGATGCACCCGCTGCCGCACACATATTTCACGTACGTGGAGTAATATTATCAGATTCTGTGACAGGTCAACTAGACTGCCGTTCGCAAACTAGGCTTTATTCTGCCGTTGTTACCGATATAGATGCGATTCTTACTTGAATATGTATCCGCTGTTGAAGGAAGAGGTCTTCGATACCAACAATGATTTTATTAACGGTAAACAAACCTTACATTGCACCAAAATTGTATTGGTGCCACTTTTCCCTTCACTTTTAAAAGCAAAAAACCTTTCGTAGGCCGGCCACGGATGAGTGGGCTTAGAAGTGGGCTCATCTTCATCACTACTACTTGTCTCGGTGTGCCTGCTTACACTATATTAGCTATATTAGTTATTAGTAGTTTAGATTAGTATTGTAGTTATAGGAATGGAAATAGTAAGAAGGCGGTGTAATTGGAATTGTATAAAGCATCAAGAAGACCGTGAAGTACATATTCAGATAGGAATGGAAATAGTAAGAAGGCGGTGAAAAGACAGAATGGGTATTGTTGTAAAAGGGAAATGCAGGTTAGTGTTTTTGTATGAAAAGAAATGAAATAAAAGTAATACTACGCAGTGTTTAAAGTATCAGTTATTTGTATACTAGACGACGCTACAATTGGGGGCTCGTCCAAAGCAGTATAAGCAGTATAAGGTAACGTTTCAACACTGTTTATTATTTGTAGCTTATAAAATCAGTTCCTAACCCCGGCTCACTTGACATAATGGAGGGGTTTCTTCAAGAAGATTTGCTATCTCTGGACATTGTTCACAAGCTAATGGCTCTTCAAACCGAGGGTACTGAGGCATACCATCACAGGCTGCGTGAGCTGTTGTCTTCCAAAGCTGCAGCAATTCCACTCCGTTTACAAACACAGCCTACTACTATTGCCCACGCATCTCGTGACCTGCCTGCCGCTTCTGGTACATCCTCAAGTCATGCCACAGGCTTGCGTCCTACGAGTACTTCGGGAAGTACTTCTGTCACACCACCTCCCATCCCGCCAAGACGACATTCCGTCGCGCCTAGTTCACACTCACTGCCCGTAGTTACATATTCGAATTTGCAGGCATCGATAACCATACCAGTCTCCGAGGCGCTAGGTCAGGCCAGTTCACAAGTCGTGCAAGAGCCCTTGTATTCTACTCCTGTACAACGCACTGCGCTCTCTCCACACACTGCGCACGATTCCCCACTTCACCCCGACACATCCATAAATCCATTTCTTTCGCCATACCACCAACAGCAGCCGCAATACCATTCGCCCCATGTTCAGGGCCCGCTTCCTACATTCTTTGGCTGTGGGGACCCGAAAAGCGCAGAGGAATTCTTGCTGGACATGGAGCAATACGCTCGGGGACAGGGCGTACCACTCTCTTACATTGTAAGCCATGTTCTTCCAGCAGCGCTTGTTGGTGACGCTTTCCGCTGGTGGACTTTCGTGGGAGGATGCAACAGTTGGGAGGACTTAAAAGTTGCCCTTCACAATGAGTATGATAGGCCAGACTATCTGGCACGACTTAAGGCTGAACTAGAAATGCGAACCCAACATCCAGATGAACCCCTTTCTGCTTATGTGCGCACTATCTCCAGCTACTACGATCGTATTGGTTCCACGGTATCCGATGCAGAGAAAGTGGCGCGGGTAATGCGCCAGATGCACCCACAGTATTATCCCTTTCTTCAAGGACGCTCTTTTGCAAACCTGCGTGACCTCGCTGTGGTTGCACGTACAATCCAGGCTATTTTGTGGCGGCACAACAACTACCGACCTCCGCCTCCACCCACAAATGCTGTGGCAGCTGATTTGGCATTTTCATCTCCTACCTCGTCAATGTCACGGTGTGCCTGCTTACACTATATTAGTTATTAGTAGTTTAGATTAGTATTGTAGTTATAGGAATGGAAATAGTAAGAAGGCGGTGTAATTGGAATTGTATAAAGCATCAAGAAGACCGTGAAGTATTCAGATAGGAATGGAAATAGTAAGAAGGCGGTGAAAAGACAGAATGGGTATTGTTGAAAAAGGGAAATGCAGGTTAGTGTTTTTGTATCAAAAGAAATGAAATAAAAGTAATATTATGCAGTGTTGAAAGTATCAGTTATTTGTATACTAGACGACGCTACATACTTATTATTAAATTATTTACTTGCGCACTGGTTGAAGCGTTATTACTATTAAAAAACGCCATGTAGATTAAATAAAAGGTAAAACACTGACACGATCACTCACTACAATAAAAAAAAAAAGAGCACAACCACAATAACTGTCACGTCAACATGCACCACGATCACTGGCTGTGGCTACCTACAGACTGACCGTACAGACACAGAAAGACATGAGTCCTCCTACAAGCACTTGTTGAAAGGGATGAAGGGTTTTTGTGAGGTTTGACAGGTTTTATTCAAAGGAGTCATTGACCATGGGTGGTGACAACTTACAGGTCGAATGCGGGTAGAGTACAGAATGGTCTCTGAACTGCAGCCAACATTCAGCGGTTGAAAACATAAATATATTTTTTGCTCGACAATACGGATTTTTAGGCTTTACTCGTTTCGTTACTGTTTTAAAACACTGCCAAACAGCAAGAAAATAAGCGCGATTTTCCGCTACTTTTGCGCTACTGCTATACTACTAAATTGTAGCATGCTACTCGCTAATCTTATCATTTTTAAAAGTAGCGCGCTACTGGCTCGCTAATGATGAAAAGTATCATTCTACCAGTAGTGCGCTACTTTCAGCGCACTACTTTACAACACTGAATAATATAGACCTAGATGTTTAAGAAATGGTTTGTTTGTCTGTCCTGCTAGTCTGCTGTAAAGCAAAGAGAGCGCTGCTTCGCTGCCTGCTGGCCGACAGCCAGCCAGCAGCCTAAACATGGCGGGTACTTGAGTTGATGCAATGATTAAGGTTGACAAAAACTAAGGTTATGAAAGTAGGTGCCAATCGGCTGGAATGGTATATAAAGTGAGGAAAGGATCCAACAGCTTACCTTCATGTAGTAAGATGACGGATTTGCGAGTTTGAAGTACACATAAAAGACATAATACAAAATATAACGAGACGTTTCGACCGAGGTGTTGCTCACTCGAGCAGTAGCCATTCTTCTCTCGAGTGAGCAAGACCTCGGTCAAAACGTCTCGTTATATTTTGTATTATGTCTTTTATGTGTACTTCAAACTCGCAAATCCGTCATCTTACTACATGAAGGTAAGCTGTTGGATCCTTTCCTCACTTTATATACCTTGACAAAAACTAAGCTAACTTATTAAGTTATTATCGTATGGAAATTACGTGCTTGTATTGTTTGGTCGGTTAGACATTACTTTATGATCATTTCTAGATGTTATTGTATGAATGTCACTTCCATCCGTCTCACTAGCAATAGCATGCTAATATATCATTTTGCTGGCATCTGTGTTCATGCTGTTTAATTTGCACCGCGGAATTGCATTTGATTGTTTTTCATTTTCTTAAAACTGCATAGCCTAAATAATATTAAATTACTTGTTTGTATTTACGAAGGTCATGCCGTTTTCTCGAAGCCTTGGAGCAATTTGCTATTAGGCCTATTATTACTTACTAGGGATGCACACATTACATAATCTATATTATCGTTTGATATTCAATCAAATTTCGATAATCGATAATATGTTTTCTCAAAAACTGGGTTCGTAATGCATTATGTCGTTCTTCTTGGGTATTTGCATTTTGCAGTGCTACATACTCAAAGATACTGCCAAAATACTGGGCCTCGGGCCTCATGTGATTACTCTCAACAGTGTCACGTCAGATGACTAAGGAATGTTGCTATATCGTTATGTGTTGGTTTGGCGATGTAATATCACGGAATCTGTACTAGGAAAATGCTCTGCGTTGACAGATAAGCGTACAGCAGTTTATGCCATTTTTGCCATAAAATGCTGTAGTGTCCCACAAATATATCAAATAATGCATTTGACTTGTTTAATCGACTCCAATGTCATAAATGTTATTATCGGTAGTGGGAAAAAAAAATAGCATGAAAATAAGAATAATAATTTTTTTTTACAAAATGGTGTCATATGTTACACATTGGGCAGTAAGGCTGTTTGAAGTTTCTGTGACGTTACTAGCTGTGACGTCAATTTTCCCTCAAGGCCACGCTCGCCTCGACAACTCTGCAGCCAACGACATCCGGCAGTTCGTTCAAACTCTTACTCTCACTCGTCGCATCTTAACTGAGAATAACGTTCGAAAATGTATTTTAATATATTTAATGTACATTAGAAACATGGTTGGTGTGTGTGTGTTGTTTTTTAGTGTACCTACCTAACAATCGCAAAGTGCAAAGATCGATTATGTATTTTATTTTATTTCCAAGCATTGAAAAATATCCAGGCATATATAAAAAGTGGCTAACCCTAGTTGTACTGCAAAAAGAAAATATTTCCAACCTACCATTGATTCTATATTGATTCTCAAAACTTACTTCAGTGAGGTAGGCCTACCTTGCATTGGATTTCATGACCTGCTGAAAAATGCCAACCTACTGGACCTTATCCACAGATCAGATACAAAATATAAAAACGTGAGCAAGATACAGATAACTTGGTTACGCCGGCAGTTGGATGGTGGAAGGTTGCCTACGTGATGATTACGGGCCATCCATAATAGAACATGGTAGAGTAGGCCTACTGTTGTAGAAAACTTAACATGTTGTAGTTATTTTACCTGACAATATGAAATATTCCAAAACTTTAAAATCTCAGCCTATTGTTACCCACACCCCAAATTACAACCTTCTACAATCTAGAACATTGATGTTAGGAAATGTTCGTAGTTATTGTCCCGCTTTTTTGGATTGTAAATCGAGGCATCCTAATGATAATCTGAACATTTGTGCCCAATGTTCTACTAGTACTAGCTCTTCAAATCAAGTGTTCAATGTACATTCATCTATGGGAGAACAAATACATTAGAGTGTAAGTAGTTGATTAGCCTACTAATTAACATTGGTTTGTGTTTTTGTTTCAGAGCCACATATTTTACTATTCAAGCGGCAAATTACATCTAAACCGGATAATTGAAACAGCCGCTATTCAGAAGGCTACATAAATGGTTCATTTCTAGAATATCAATAGAACCAGTTTTATCGAGTTTGTAAATAAAAACGTGGCCAATGTAAAAAAAAGTAACTTTATAATAGCTGCTATTTTAATCATATATATTATGAATATATATGTGGCTGCTGGTTCAGAAGATATAGGCCTACTTGGGTTTAGATTACAGCTAACATCTATTTTAGGCCTATCAATCGAAAAGTGTCTTCAAGAATGGAAAATGCAAGGATGGGTTTGCAATCACAGATAAAATCGTCACGTAGGCTATGGCTTGACTAGTTAACATCAACTTATCAATATCTTTGGTGTCACATCCTTGGCAACAAACTCACTGGGTGTGTTTTGTTGTGGAGTTACCTTCAAGAAACCATTCTATATAATTTTCTCCATACATAAATGAATGAATAAATAAATATATACAATATAAATACTTGTGTATATATTTATGTACGTTTTAAAGATAGCTTGCATGGAAGTACATCTATTAGGGTAACATTATATATTATTTGTAATTCAATAATTCTGTTATTTAAAGATTAGTAATCTCTTTAGTTGTATTTTCCACTTTTTATTGTTACATGTTGGATAAATGTTATTGCTTGGAAGCCAGAACTTGTTAATTGTACAGTTAAAATAAACATTCCGTGGTTAAACAAGCAATGTCAGTGAAAGAACTTCTTTTTCTTGCCCTTCTATTAATATAATAGCTTACCCTTACTTTATTATTGTATATTATATACAACACATAATTTAACTGTATTTAATTTTCCATCAAAATTGTTAAATAAATTGATAAAAAAAATACCATTTTATTTTTTTCTTCTTTGATACTGAAGTGTAGCCTAAGTTTTGTTTGCACTTTTAGTAAAAGTAGGCTTTCAAAAACAGATACATCATTATCTATGAATACTAACACCAGTAACACAAAGTTTATGTTTAAATGCCATGTCTATGAAGAGAATAGTTGACCAATTTTCCTTTCCCACTCTTTTATAATTCAACGTGCTGTGACAACATCATCTAGGGTGCTTATGTTCGTGTGATCAGAGTAAGTTGATCACAGGTAAACGTAAGTGCCCCTAGTAAATAACAAGGTGTATGAATTAATTTATTGCCGTCCCACATTGCCACTATGTATGTCTTAATACAGTATAACAATAGGTAGGTGATTGTTGCTGTTCAGATGTTTTATCTCAAATCTATAGTTTTTCTGAAAACCCTTAAAAACTTGTCAGTAACTTTTTTTGACTATATATTGTACTATTAATTAATTTAAATACTGTATGGAGGTCACTAATTGTTGATCAGTTAGAAAAAATTAGTGCTATTTAGCTGCTTGATTAATCTTTATATAGTATGAGGTCGATCGTGAACTAATTGGCCATGACGCCATAGTTCGATGTCTGGTCGCCATGAAATTTCTATTTTTGAATTGTGTATACTAGCAAACAAAAGAATACAAAATAGTCTCACATAGATGTGCTCGTGTGACTCACGGTGTTTTTTGTCGTGAATGTGCATACCATTTATATACAGCACTGAAACGAGAATGCGCATTCTGGTGGCAGCTGTCAATTGTTGAATATTTAAATAATAACTGTAACCTTTGTTGGGCCTGAAATGGCATAGACTATGGGACAGCACTTAGCAGACTGTATCACCAACAGTTTAGTGGTGTGTGTGCTGTGAGTTTGCGGGACAATATGCGAGTCACGCTGTGACAGGCAGCAATACAAGCAAGTTTCATACATGCTTAAAGAATCACAATGCAAATTGTAAGGTGTTACTGTAGTGAAATATTGTTCACATTTAGGTACACTGGTACAGTATTGAAATAGGCCAATTTAATTAAAGAAAAAATAAAAAAAATTCACATTTAGAGTCTACCCACTCAGTAACTAAACTGATTTGCAGTGGGGGACTTTAATTTAAAGCGACTAAACCAACCCTGTAGGCTTCGAACACCATCGACGAGTGAGCGATAACCAATCAAAGATCGATATTTCAAATACGAAACATGAATCAGTGATTGGACAGTGCGAACACCTGCGGACAAATGCCAGAATCAACAAGGCCGATTCAGAACAACTTTGAATTTATTGAGTGCTTCGTTGCTAGGACGGCTCCAAAGTCACCGTTTACTATTCAATTTATAGTTATACAATTTAAATATTTAACTCTTTTATTGTAATTGGCACTATTATTTGGCATTATTAGTTGTGTGTGTGCTAATAGATTTTATCATAAGAAGTCACAATAAAATGAATTATTGGCAGAATGAATGGGTTGTCATTAACAATTACAAAAGTGAAAATCTTTACACTTCAGTGTCTATTTTAATTTTTGTAATGCACTTCTTTAGTAGTTCGAATGTTAGTGAATTTAAATACATCATAATTTTATATTACTAAGCTTATCAACAACTGGTGCAACTAGAGAGCATTATGTTTATTTACATTTTGGTACATTTGACATATCGACATATACGTCAACAAAGGTCATATTATGTCGGTCCCTTATTTATGGGCCCTCTACACGTGAAACTTTTATTGCATCTGGATGCAATTTTTTATAGCCAATGTATTTCCTCCATGCTGAAAGCACATATTTCCGTACAACGTTGAATAGATTAAAATTGCAGCAATATTGCATCTTATTGCAGTCAGACAACCAATGGATGAACGATAAAATGTCGTTGAACCATGAAATAGCGTAGACTGTTCACCGTCTATTTGTGCACCACTTCACTTTCTTGATTTTTAAATTTTAGGATATATTTCTATGATCATGGATAAACTTGGCAATATATAAGACTATTCTTCACATACATACAGTTATATTGGAAGCATAGAGTTATTATATGTAGTAGTACGTACTACAGTATGGTATCTCGGTGATTGGAAGCCATATTTGTTTACCAACCAAAGAAATGTCTAAGAAGTTCATAGGAAAAGATACGGTACCATCATAAAACTGACATGTGTTTCCTAAAATCGTTGGAATCGCAGCCTGCTGGATGGATCAATCAGCGTCACTTAGCCCCCCTCTAGGTAGAGATCAAAGTAGATAGAGAAGTTCTTTCGCTTGGAGGGGAAACTTAGCTTTATCGACTCTGGTTGAGATCAAGTAGACCTTGAGCGCATAGAGATACAATACTCAACGTATAATAACTCTGCTTGAGCGTCGCCAATTGACCCATCCAGAAGGCTGTAGTCGAAAGGTGCAGACATAATGCAGATAGGTAGCATCATATGTTATGTCATATATTAGTAAGTTAGGTTATGAAAGTAGGTGCCAATCGGCTGGAATGGTATATAAAGTGAGGAAAGGATCCAACAGCTTACCTTCGAGTAGTAAGATGACGGATTTGCGATGGATTGACAGTAGCCATTCTTTTCTCGAGTGAACAAGACCTCGGTCGAAACGTCTCGTTATATTTTGTATTATGTCTTTTATGTGTAGGCTACTTCAAAGTCGCAAATCCGTCATCTTACTACTCGAAGGTAAGCTGTTGGATCCTTTCCTCACTTTATATACCTTATATATTAGTAAAGTAACGCATTCTATCGTCGGCTCTACGCACCACGCTCGGTATTCATTAGTTGAAAAATAATCCCTGCATGTGAGACTACTGGAGTGGCAACGTATTGATGACGTCTGGAATAAAACTTGCACGTGTAAAGAGCGCTTTAGTCCCCCCTTGTGACAGGCAGAGCTACCATGGATCTATTTTATCTCTGAGAAGAAACGGACGTACAAGCCGACATCATAAAATAACTATTTGTAACTAGGCCCACATGCCGAAAGCCCTAGTTACTGCACTCATTGCTCAAATTACATTCATTTTTTAATGTATTTACTTTTTGTAGCAACCCCATAGTGTTATCATAGCTAAGATTAAAAAATAAGTCAAAAATTCAATGTTGGATATACATTTCAAATTACGTATGATTTTAATTGTATTTATTTTATGAATACTATACTAGGTACTGTACTAATTGATACCACTATTAATAATTGCTGAACATTATTTGTACTAATAATGAATAAAGTAATTAATTATCTTCTGAATACTGCAGTACTTCATCAGTTTATTATTCTGTATTATAAAATCCAAAAAGTTTAATGTTACATATTTTGTTGCTGCAGAGTAGCAACAAAAAATATACAGCAAATGTAGGCCTATTTTTTTTAGGATCGATAATGACAGAATGGATGATGAATTACATTATTTATTTCATACATTCATCACATACATTATTTATTATTTCATACAAAAACTTACAACTAAAAGTTAGACATTTCAGCTTGGTCCCCTCTAAAACAAAAACAAAATTGTTGTACCAGGTTTTTAGTACTAGGTGTAAAACGAACTAGAGTGGGCGAGCTTAGCTTAGCAGTATCATTAATGTCCAGATGGGGAAAACCAGTTATATCAGCATGGGAGAAAGAAAGATAATATCATGTCCTCGTCGGAATGCGTCATTTTGCCGAAAAGTTAGTTTGTGTGAGGACACATCTTATTGGTCTTGGCACAAGTTATTGCTTATAGGGACTGAGTATTAAAAGAGTTTCCTTGTAGCACGTTTTTGCAGAACTGACACCAAACCATCTTGAGATCGCACACAATGAAGTAAAAAGTGTGGTTATCACACAAACAAATTGAACTAAATCAAAGTTGCATACTCTCTTTCGTGACTATTTTTGTCATCTAAAATTCTATATTATATATTCAAAAATCAAAGCACACAAGAAAGTGTGGTCCGATTATTGGACAACTTAGCAAATAATGTCGAAGATATAATATGCCATAATTCTGCTGTCTACTTAAATCATTTGTGTCAATTTCCCTAGTTTGCTGGCAGAAGTCTTCTTTCTTTGCTTATGCAACAGTGACTTGCTGTATGCTATGGACATGGTTCCACTTCTACTTCTTGTGTAAAATCGTCAGTTTGTTAACATCTTCAAACCTAAAGACTGGAATCTTGTATTTTTGCCCCCAAAAATAGTTAAGTACCAGTACCAGTAAATGGAAAAATAATTATGAATGTACTAAATTTAAAAATTACTGTCTCTTTGTCCTTCTCGGTTACTCTTTCAGATTCTTATGTAATTTAACACGGTCAACCACGCGGCTTGCTCACGTCGATGTGAATCTTCTGCCTTAGCCGCGGCGGAAGTTCTTTGTGAATAGCTTCGGGCACGTTGTCGTTGCATCTGTAGACCAGGTCGGACCATATTATCATCTCCTGTGAGAAACAGAAGACTCCGAGTCTTCCGCCCTCCAGTGTCGAGTCGTAGATGTTGCCCGAGTCTGCGACCATGCTCTCGCCCTCGAAGATCCTCAGGCGAATCAGGCCGATCTTAGGACGATGCAGGAGTAGCCAGCGGTACGCCACTTTCTCCTTCCACCCTACGTTTCTCGGATCCTTCCACAACAGTTTTACCTGAAATAACATTGACATTAGCTACACTACACAACCAACCAGTACATTACATTGTGTAGAAATACTTGTCAAAAACTGAAATAGGCATCATACCAAACAAGGGAGCAGTTCTTGACTATTGCAGTGATAATTACACTATTTAGATTGATACAATGAAGTATACTATGTATATATTTTAAGCTCATAATACACCTTTTACAATGAATGAAATGAAGAGAGCTTTAAACAACACAAAAGTTGGTAAAGCACCTGGACCGGATCATATTCCCTCAGAACTCTTAACTCAGCTAGGTGGTAAAGCAGTAGAAACCCTACTCAAGCTTATTAACCTGACATGGGAAAAATATGTCCCGGCAGAGTGGAGAAAGGCAGAAATAACACCGATTCTTAAACCTAATAAGGATCCAGAGGATATTTCCAGTTACCGACCGATCTCCCTGACAAGTTGTGTATGCAAACTTGCAGAGCGTATGGTTTTAAAACGTCTTAGTGACCATCTAGAAGACAAAGGTTTGTTGGCTGAGGAGCAGGCAGGTTTCAGACCTAATCGTAGCACTGTTGACCAACTGGCAAGACTGTCGCAGGATGTAAAGGACGCTTTCCAAAGAAGGGAATCAACGCTGGCTGTTATGGTGGATTTCAAAACAGCATACGACACCATATGGAGACCCAAGTTGCTGACAAAACTAAGTAGGTTAAAAGTATCTGGAAATCTACTTGGGTGGATCAAAAGTTTTTTGGACCAACGTTTCATAAGAGTCTCTTTCCAAGATTCTAAATCGGGTTATCAGCAACTCAAGCAAGGCCTACCACAAGGATCGGTTCTAACTTCTAAGCCCAACGCTTTTCAATGTCATGATAAATGATCTTGCTACGGAACTCAAAGACAAGTCTGGTATACAGGTGCTACTATATGCAGACGACGTAGTAATGTGGAATTCGTCCAATTACATTGAGAGTCTCCAAAGACAAATGAACGAAGCTCTTGTCGTTTTGGCACAATGGGCTGACAACAATGCAATGACTGTTAATACAACAAAAACAACATACCAGCTCTTCTCATTATCTCACGAGAAGACTGTAGCACAAACCCCATTGTATCTTAAGTATAAAACCCAGGAGCTTAAACAAAGCTACAATTCCAAATATCTGGGCTTAGCTATGGACCAGAAACTTAGCTGGAAAGAACACGCAATGGAAACGGCTAGGAAAGGAACTAAAAGAATGAACCTTTTGAAAAGACTAACTGGCTCAAAGTGGGGAGCGTCTCACAACACTTTGGTCACAACATATACGACGTATGTTAGACCAGCATTGGAGTATGGTGGTGAGGTTTTTGTTACAGACACAAAAAATGTTACTGACAAAATTGACAAAGTACAAAACCAGGCCATGAGACTTATATGTGGTGCTCCCAAATCTACACCTATAGCCGCAATCGAGCTCCAAACTGGTTTAGAACCACTGAAGGCACGCAGAGAAAAAAGTGCAATGAAGCTCCACGAGAGGTTGTTAAGGGGAAAGGATGACTACTGGAGGGACTATGGAAATGGATTTGATCATTTGAGAGACTAAAGACACACAAGAACTTCTCACAGATTGCAGTCATGTTAAAACAGAAATACCAAATTCCAGACTGCCCACGTACACGCCTTAGCCAAAGAAACGGGAACAACAATGTAAGACCCCCAATGGATATTATGCTAGAACTTGACAAAAAAGTGCAGAAAGCAGCATGTTCAGCCCAAGAGTTAAGACAGATAACATACCGTACTCTACACTCCCGGTACCCAGTGCCAACCTGGCTGCACGTGTATACGGATGGATCTGCAACACCACCTAAGGGGCTTGCGGGAGCAGGAGTGTATTGTCAGGTTTTTGAAAAACACACTGCGGCTGGCAAATTTGGAACAAACTTTGACGGGGAACTGGAAGCCATCCACCTTGCACTAACCGAAGTAGGCAATATTAAGCCATCACAGCCAGTGGTGATCTTGGTAGATTCAAGGGCAGCACTACAAGCCTTGATATCTCAAAGAGATACAGATTGTGAGATAACAGTAGCATGTAGGGAAGAGTACTACAAGCTCTACGACAAAGGCTGGCAAGTATGTTTTCAATGGATCCCTAGTCATTGCTCAATAGTGGGAAATGAAAAAGCCGACTACCTGGCAAAGATGGGAGCTAAATTGAAACAACCTGAAAAGGCAATCTCACTGCAGTCCATCAAGTCTACAATCAATAACCAAGTCAGCTTAGAGTTAAAGAAACAGTATGAAGTAATGGCGCGAGGGAAAAGATGGGAACCGCTTATAAGGAAGGAGAAAATGAACGCAAGGAAAATTGATAAGGAAGAAAGAAGGGTATACGTGGCAAATTTCCGGATGGACACCGGCCACGACTACCTGCAAGCCCATCTGCACAAAAAATGCCCATGTTGTTACAATGTAATCTATGGCTGCAAATAAATACAATACAAAATACAATACAATACAGGAGTGGTGGATACGAGAATATGCCCACTCTGCAAAGAACAAGACCAGGACGCGGAACATCTTACGACATGTGTCTCTTTGACAGCAGAAAGGGGTCTAATGGAGGGGCAAAAGATAGCAAGGAGGAAATATGTGGCAAACCTTTATTGGGCAACTAGGCAGAGAATGGCATAAGTTCCAACTCTGGGTGTTCGAAAGAAGAAGAAGAAGAAGAATATATTTTAATACTTCTTCTTCTTTCGAACACCCAGAGTTGGAACTTATGCCATTCTCTGCCTAGTTGCCCAATAAAGGTTTGCCACATATTTCCTCCTTGCTATCTTTTGCCCCTCCATTAGATCCCTTTCTGCTGTCAAATAGTCAAACAGTAAAATATACTATTGCAGCGTATTTAATAATTATACAGAGACAGCACAGTGTGTGATAGGAGAGGCCAAACGGCTAGATATGCTTGGTAGGGGTAAAATTGATAGGGAACCCAACAGCTTACCTGGTTGGTGACTGCAGGGGTCTTGTAGTTAATAAATAGATACATAAAAAAGTAGTAAAAACACAAACAAAAACGTCGAAACGGTTTCGGCCGAACAGGGCCTTGTTCACTCGACGAGTGCAGAGAGGTGACTCACCTCTCTGCACTCACCTCTCTGCACTCGTCGAGTGAACAAGGCCCTGTTCGGCCGAAACCGTTTCGACGTTTTTGTTTGTGTTTTTACTACTTTTTTATGTATCTATTTATTAACTACAAGACCCCTGCAGTCACCAACCAGGTAAGCTGTTGGGTTCCCTATCAATTTTACCCCTACCAAGCACAGAGACAGCACAGAATGCCAATGCAATACATTGGTTAATGATAGGCCTACTTGATATTACTGTCTGTATATGTTATCAGTAGGGGTGTGTGAAGCTTTGAAACTATCGAATCCAGATCGAATCTTTTAATATGTATTCGAAACAATTCGAATCCGGCTCCAAACAAGACTGCAACCGAGAAACACGCAATTATGTCGACCATGCAACCGGAGCTCGTAATTTTATGGATTGGTCAATTAACTTGGCCGCCATCTAAGTCACGAAAACTAACTTAGGTTGCTATCTTGAATATCAAATTTCGTTGATATATAAATCTATTATAATTAATTTGGCTGGGTGGGTTAACAAATATTTGGATTCGGACTCGAAAGCAAAAAGTTGGATTCGCACATCCCTAGTTATCAGTCACCATGGTCAGTGGTCTTATTACTTAAAAGTTATAATTCAACAAAAAAGGCTTTTAGGAAATAACTTCAATAAAAGTAAAACATCCTTATACTTTGTACTGGAGATTGTGTAAATCTCACCTGGTCTTCCGTGTCTCCCGTATGCCAAAGGGAATTGCGCATCATTTGGCCTGGCCCAGTGCTTGAGTGAACTAGCTTTAGTTGGATCCCAGGCTCGGCTACGGCTCTGAAGGGAGTTGCCTGCCAGTAGGTCTGAGTGTTCTTTTTCCACATCACTGTGTAGAACTTTTGGTTGTTCTGGTAGCTGAAACGTAAATGTCATGGTACCTGATAACTTGGCTCTTTCAAGCTAGCTTCAGATTATTCAAAATTCATAAAAGAGAAATTAATTTAACTGTACTGATCGGAATTCGTAGAAGTAACAAAATAATGTAAAGCATGCCAAAACATGCAGTAGGCCTATGGTAGATGGAAAGAGGACTCGCTTTTCTTTGGTGAGCTTCCTCTTACTGCCGATTCCTACAACTATGATATCAATGGCTATGGCTATTGCAGCTACTTTCAACCCGTGACCGAACAATGCAGTAGGAGGGTATTCAAATATACCTAATATTATCAACAGTTTGTTTAAAAGTGACAAATTTTCAAGCAGTTAGAAAGAGACATTAATAATACCTATTATGTATGTGGTTTATAAACAAATTATTATATAATTACCTAGAAGATAACATGATTTGAAAAATCAATCACGGTTTCGGAAAGCCCATATGTGTGGGTTGTTAACACATCTATTGTGAGCTAAATGGTCTGAATTTATAATTTATTGTTTTAAAACGTAAAATATATGGAATTGATGGAACTGTACCCAAGTGGGTGACTCGTTATACCTTAGGGTATGGACCAACTAATAGAATAGAATAGAAATAATTCATGCTTGTAGACATAGCAATACGTTACCTGAAAATAAAGCCAACGTAGTCATCGTCAATCTCCGTGTCGACGAAGAAAGTTCCCTCGAAATCAACGCCTCCGAATTTATCGTAGCCTGTAAACAAGGTGGTGTATCTACAGGTTCTGTCAGATAAGCTCGAAGTGGCCACGGGAAGCAACACATTTTCCCATCGATACGAAAAACAGCCCTATGTACATAGAGGATTCAAACTGGGATTGAGTTGAGTTGAATTTTATTTTTGTCCAATGCCAGTTCACTCCTCGTATAAACACTTTTCGACGAGGATCAGATTCGTTCAATCCACTACTACAAAATGTGGGAGCGTGTCAAAAGTAGGAATCTCGTCACGTAAACATAACCGAAATTGGCTGGTATTGACCCTGCACCTAGAAGGTTCCCAGAATCAAAGGCAGAGGGTGCTAGTATGATGTAAACAAAAGTTGAAAATTGAGTTCAATGATTAGTTCTTAACAAAAGAAAAACCGTTCGTAACCATACACATAATTTGAATGTTTTAATTTGTTTCATATTTGCTTGGTTATGTTACCGGCACTTTTACAGGTAGTGTTCCTAATGCCAAAACGCACAACTCGGTGCTACGCTCATATGTAATTTTGGCCTAGCTGCGAGCTATTTTGTGGCATTTTATGAAATTTAATATTTTAGTTGGTGGGAGATTAAATACATGTTTTGACAAACATCAGGTCTCACCATTGGGTTCAGAATGGTAAACCCTACTTTCTGCTGTAATGAAATTTTCCTATAACTCAATATAGGCCTAATTGAGTACAGTTCAACGAAACATTCCTAAGTTTAATTTTTTACCGAACTAACTGTCAACCAATCATAAAATCATTTAAGTCCTCTAGTAAAACACTTATTTGTGTACATTATTGATTTTTTCATGTACGAACTACCAATCAAGTGATATATTTAAATTTAAAAGATATTTGATAATTTCTGAACTTCTGCTGCCACGCCTGAAAACTGTCTATGCATGCACTCTTAAAAGTTATTTAGCCATTTGAAAATTAAAGTTTGTTACGTGAAATATCGTGTTAACTCTTAACAAAAATAACATTATAAAATCCCTAGGTTGGCACTGCCTAGTGCTGCTATTCCTCGGCAACTACTATACAAGCTTACAGGGCAATGGCACATGGTGCGGTGTGTGGTCAGTAAACATGCTCTTACCGACTGCAAGACCTGGGTCACTGTTCATCGTCTGGACAATCTCTGCCCCCTTGTTGTAAATGACCCAGTTGGGGTCTATCTGCGAGTCCCCCTCGGGGTCCAATACGACCGTCTGGTAGGTGCGGAAGTCGGTCGAGAAAATCTTGGAGTTGTTCGGACAGTTGTCCAAGTAGTCGGGAACATTGTCCACGTCGTAATCATCCTGGCAAGCGTCACCCATACCGTCATCTAAACAAGTACGTTCCTTATGCAACATCAATTCTGTGGATACCTACTATGACTGTCTTTACTTAAATAATATTCGGATATTTATTTTTTAACAAAGCTAATAGTAATATAGTATTCAGAATTGCTTCTTCGTATGGGTTATCCATTGGACCATGCACGACCATGAGCTCCATGGGTCTTGACTGCTAGGTCAGTTTTTTGGTCATGTGGAGGAACACCAGCTAACAAAACATCACCAATTGATAATTGTAACTCAGTATAAAGACATCTTTAAAATAGTAATATAAAATTGCACTTATTGTCCATGCTTTCGGTCGATTCACGATTTACACTACTGCTAAAAGGATTCACATCAACCCAGGTATGTGAATTGGCATAAACTGGCTTGTTTCCATAAAGACACAAACAATAACTGGTTGGCCTTTTATTCAAATTTCCTTATTAATAATGTGCTGATGGAAAAACACCAGCAAAACAACAATCTAGCATGTAAAGCACTTTAAACCAAACTTAGTGCCTCGATTTGAGACTTTTTGGAAAAAGTTGGACAAATATATATTTTTTTTCAATACGACTTTTGGGAAACGTGTAAGTAATGTAATTACTATCTTTTGATTGTGATAAAATACTCCCATTATTGTTCCTAGTTAGGTGTATTATACTAGTACCACTGCAAAGTACTCACTGTCCCTGTCCTCTTGGTAAGGGTTGGGTGCGAGGCGACAGTTATCTCGGGTGTTGGGAACACCGTCACCGTCCATATCGGGGTCACACTCGTCCCCTCGGCCATCACCGTCTGTGTCCTGTTGGTCACTGTTGGCGATCTTAGGGCAGTTGTCCTCGCTGTCCTGGACTCCGTCTCTGTATTCAAGGTCACCCATGGTTCAGGTTCGCTCCTCCAACATTTAGGTACCGGTACCGTATCTATTTCAGATATTTATTTGGACGTTGGAATTTGTTCATATGAATATTGACAATTACTAGGGTCGTATACGTGGAGTCCATCTTCATTAATTACAACAATCAAATTTAATTGTATTATTAATAATAATAATAAATTATTTATTTTTTACTAATTATTATTAATAACAATAATAGTAATTAATAATAATAGTAACAATAAAGACTCTTATTTGTGCCCTGAATCTTGTTCTGGTAATACTGGTCAGACATAGATGAAACTCCTCACTCCTACTCACCGATCTCTGTCAATATCGCTGTCACAAATGTCTCCCACAAGATCGTTGTCGGAGTCGATCTGGTTGGGGTTGGGGATTCTAGGGCAGTTGTCGCAAGCATCTCCTAAGTGGTCATTGTCACTGTCCCTCTGGTCCGGATTGGCTTTCTTCGGGCAGTTGTCCAAGTGGTTTGGAACCCCTGTGAATAAATGCCAACATCGTTAACTATAATCGCATTACTGATTGCATGTATCATGAACATTGGTGGTGCTACTGATGTTACAGGCTACCACTAAGCTATCCCTTTCGTACATCCAAGGTCATGCACCCTTTGCCGTTCGCTCATGGTCTCTCATAATATAATAAGTAAATGACACAAAACGATGTCAAGTCTCTGCCTAGAGGAAATGGTTGGGGTCAGATATCTTTAAGACCACTTATCCAATGTCATAACAACTTAACAAGAAACTTTTTTGAATTGGTGAACTTTATCAACATGTGCTGACTGGCTAAAACAATTCGCATACATACCGTCATTATCAATATCTGTATCACAGGCGTCTCCTTTGCCATCCTTGTCAACGTCTTCTTGGTCATAGTTGGGAATTGTGGGGCAGTTGTCACAAGCATCGCCCTGTTTGTCTCCACCGTCTTGGTCGGTGTCCAATTGGTCTGGATTTGCTACCAGCGGGCAATTGTCCTAAGCAAGATAAAAGCCACAGGGTGCTGTTACAATGCTGAAGATATTTGAAGCTGAACAAAAACCCGGTTTAACATCAAGATTATTTCTACCGAGCAGCAAATATATACATTTTCTTCGACAGGAAAACTGCTTTACCACTGCAAATCACATGATTATAGACTGAGTCTCCCTCAATGTATGTATATTTATATATTACTGGAATATGCAGCAAAATGTAGTTAAAACGTCAAACTCAAAACACACACACACACACACACACACACACACACACACACACACACACACATACGTCAGTTACTTGTTTCTAAGTGCCCTATTGTTGAAGAAGGCAATTGACAGACCACTCAATGTGTGTATGCCATCTTTTTTAATTTTGATAGACTTCTTGCGCCATTGTACGTTAGCAAAATGCTTAACTATTCATGAAGTGGTAGTAAGTACGTTATTACGGGTATGCATCAAAGCATAGGTTCAGAAATAGAACTAATGAATACTTTCACGTTTAAGTACATACATTGTTTGTTACTGGGGATGCAGCATTTGCAACACAATGGAAATAGTAACACCTAAAAAAGAGTGATAATAATATTGAACAGAATCTTAGGCTGGTATATGTATTGGGACAAAAAATGGGAATTTAAGAACTAAATAGTAAATACTATAATCACAAAGAATAGTTAACTAGTATAGGCCTACTATTTACCTTTCTGATTCTGACAAAATTCGAAGTTTTACACAAGATATTATGCTCAAATTTGTGCTTTGATAAAAAAATTATGAATGCAAGTTTTGTTTATAATTTTTTAATTTATATTTTTATTTTGTACTGTTTTTGTTTTCAATGTCGTATGCTCCAGAAATGAAACTCAGTTTCTTGTATTTCACCTTGTACAATAGAAGAAGAGAGTGTCTTGTCTTGACCTACCGGACTGTTGAGGACTCCATCGTTGTCTGCATCCTTGTCACAAATATCTCCCTCGTTGTCGTTGTCCGCATCCTCTTGGCCGGAGTTGGGAAGGCCGACACAGTTGTCCTAGGTGAAACAGACCAGTATATTATACACACAGGGCTACTTCTTATCTCGATCCAATCTTTTAAAAGCATTGCGTATTACAATACGTATTATGGTGATGATTGGTTTTCATTTGTGTTGAATGAATAGCCGTGTCTGACTCAGATGCATCCACCCCAAAAAACAGCGGCATGTGTTGCTTTCTCATTTGCCTGGATCAAGTCGTCTTGGCTGCAGCAACCCCCCATCACCGGACACGCCCTAAGGTGAGAGGGGTCTTGTCTGGCTCCACACTCGCAGTTTGTGTTGAGTACCATGTTACATACCGAGATGAAAATTCTAATGTTTGGTATGAATACAATACATGAAAAGATACATTTGTTGTCTTAAGTTACCTTGCGGCATCTTGCATCAGGACATCCTAGGTCGTAGTCCGGCCATCCATCTAAATCAGCATCCGGTCCACACACCTTCCCATCACCGGCCCATCCAATGTTGCACTGAACAAATTAAAACACTACATTGGTGATCAGTGCATAAAACGTAAAGTATAAATACATGTTTCCAATTCCTTGACTTCTGTAGATGTGTAAGCATGCATTAGTAAATTTATAGTGTGACTATGTTATCCAAATTTATTGAAGATACCCATCTTTCAGTATAGTCAAACAAGTATGCTAATGTTGTGGTTAAGGTATACATATAATGTGAGGCAGGAAAGGATCCAACAGCTAACTATCGTGTAAGATGACGGATTTGCGAGTTTGAAGTACACATAAAAAACATTACAAATATAACAAGACGTTTCGACCGAGGTCTTGATCACTCGAGAGAAGAATCGCTGCTCCTTTCCGTAGGCCTTTGGAAAGAACATCCTTTCCAAAGGAGTACGAAAATGATGACAATTAAAAAGGCCTATAAAAAGCACGTTCTTACCAAAGGCCTCCGAAAAGGACGTCCTTTCCAAAGGCCTACGAAAAGGAGTTTCTATCCAAAGGCCTACAAAAAGGATGTCCATTCCAAAAGCCTACAAAAAGGATGTCCATCCCACAGGCCTATGAAACAAATTCCTTTCCAAAGGCCTACGAAAAGAACTTCCGTTCCAAAGGCCTACGAAAAGGACGTCCTTTCCAAAGGCCTACGAAAAGGACGTCCATCCCAAAGGCCTACGAAAAGGACGTCCTTTCCAAAGGTCTGCGAAAAGGACGTCTTTTCCAAAGGCCTACGAAAAAGACGTTCTTTCCAAAGGCCTACGAACTGATGTCCTTTCCAAAGGCCTACGAAATTGACGTCTTTTCCAAAGGCCTACGAAAAGGACGTCCTTTCCAAAGGCCTTTGAAAAAGATGTACTATCCAGAGGCCTACGAAAAGGACGTCCTATCCAAAGACCAACGAAAAGGATGTTCTTTCCAAAGGCATACGAAAAAGATGTCCTTTCCAAAGGCCTACGAAAAGGACGTCTTTTCCAGAGGCCTACGAATAGGACGTCCTTTCCAAAGGCCTACGAAAAGGATGTGCTTTCCGAAAGCCTAAAAATAGGACGTTCTTTTTAAAGGTCTACGAAAAAGACGTCCTTTCGAAAGGCCTACGAAAAGGACGTCCTTTCCAAAGACCTACGAAAAGGACGTCCTTTCCAAAGGCCTACGAAAAGGATGTCCTTTCCGAAGCCTAAAAATAGGACGTTCTTTTTAAAGGTCTACGAAAAAGACGTCTTTTCCAAAGGCCTACAAAAAGAACGTATTTTCCAAAGGCCTACGAAAAGGACGTCTTTTCCAAAGGCCTACGAAAACGACATTTTTCCAAAGGCCTACGAAAAGGATTTCCTTTCCATAGGCCTACAAAAGGACGTCCTTTCCAAAGACCTACGAAAAGGACGTCATTTCCTAAGGCCTACGAAAGGACGCCTTTTCCAAAGGCCTACGGAGAGGACGTCCTTACCAAAGGCCTACGAAATAGACGTCTTTTCCAAAGGTCTACGAAAAGGACGTCCTTTCCAAAGACCTATGAAAATTGGACGTCCTTTCCAAAGACCTATGAAAAGGACGTCTTTTCCAGAGGCCTACGAAAAGGACATCTTTTCCAAAGGCCTTAGAAAAAGACGTTTTTTCCTTAGGCCTACGAAAAGGACGTATTTTTCAAAGGCCTACGAAAAGGACGTTTATCCCAAAGACCTACGGAAAAACGTGTTTTCCAAAGGCCTACGAAAAGGACGTATTTTCCAAAGGTCTACGAAAAGGACGTCCTTTCCACAGACCTACGAAAAGGACGTATTTTTCAAAGGCCTGCGAAAAGGACGTCCTTTCCCAAGGCCGACGAAAAAGACGTCTTTTCCAAAGGCCGGCGAAAAGAACGTCCTTTCCAAAGGCCTACAAAAAGAACGTTTTTTCCAAAGGCCTACGAAAAGAATGTCCTTTCCAAAGGCCAACGAAAAGGACGTATTTTTCAAAGACCTACGAAAAGGACGTCCTTTCCAAAGGCCTACGAAAAGGACGTTTATCCCAAAGACTTACGAAAAGGACGTCCTTTTTCAAAGGCCACCGAAAAGGACGTCTTTTCCAAAGGTCTACGAAAAGGACGTCCTTTCCACAGGCCTACGAAGAAGACGTCTTTTTAAAAGGCCTGCGAAAAGGATGTCTTTTTCAAAGGCCTACGAACAGGACGTCTTTTTCAAAGGCCTACGAAATAGACGTCTTTTCCAAAGGTCTACGAAAAGGACGTCCTTTCCAAAGGCCTATGAAAACGACGTCTTTTCCAGAGGCCTAAGAAAAAGACGTTTACCTTAGGCCTACGAAAAGGACGTATTTTGCAAAGACCTACGAAAAGGACGTCCTTTCTAAAGGCCTACGAAAAGGACGTTTATCCCAAAGACCTACGAAAAGGACGTGTTTTCCAAAGGCCTGTTAAAAGGACGTCTTTTCCAAAGGTCTACGAAAAGGTCGTCCTTTCCACAGGCCTACGAAAAGGACGTCTTTTTCGTATGCCTGCGAATAGGACGTCCTTTCCCAAGGCCTACGAAAAGGACGTCCTTTCCCAAGGCCAACAAAAAAGACGTCTTTTCCAAAGGCCTGCGAAAAGAACGTCCTTTCCAAAGGCCTACGAAAAGAACGTTTTTTCCAAAGGCCTACGAAAAGGATGTCCTTCCCAAAGGCCTACGAAAAGGACGTATTTTTCAAAGACCTACGAAAAGGACGTCTTTTCCAAAGGCCTACGAAAAAGACGTTTATCCCAAAGACTTACGAAAAAGACGTCCTTTTTCAAAGGCCACCGAAAAGGACGTCTTTTCCAAAGGTCTACGGAAAGGACGTTCTTTCCACAGGCCTACGAAAAGGACGTCTTTTTCAAAGGCCTGCGAAAAGGACGTCTTTTTCAAAGGCCTACGAAAAGGACGTCCTTTCCAAAGGCCTACGAAAAAGAAGTCTTTTTCAAAGATCTACGGTAAGGACGTCCTTTCCAAAGGCCTACGAAAAAGAAGTCTTTTCCAAAGACCTACGAAATTAGGATTATTTTTCAAAGGCCTACGAAAAGGACGTCCTTTCCAAAGGCCTACGAAAAAGACGTCCTTTCCAAAGGACTACGAAAAGGACGTATTTTTCAAAGACCTACGAAAAGGACTTCATTTCCAAAGGCCTACGAAAAAGACGTTTATTCCTAAGGCCTACGAAAAGGACGTCCTTTTCAAAGGCATACGAAAAAGACGTCTTTTCCAAAGGCCTACGAATAGGACGTCCTTTCTAAAGGCCTACGAAAAGGCCGTCTTTTCGAAAGGCCTGCGACAAAAACGTCCTTTCCAAAGGCACACGGAAAGGACGTCTTTTACAAAGACCTACGAAAAGGACGTCCTTTCCAAAGGCCAACGAAAAGGACGTCTTTTCCAAAGGCCTGTGAAAGGACGTCTTTTCCAAAGGCCTGCGAAAAGAACGTCCTTTCCAAAGGCCTGTGAAAAGGACGTCTTTTTCAAAGGCCTACGAAAATCGGATGAACGGGCACAGGCAAGACCCTAAATACCTGACCATGGAAAACCGGTGGCTCAACATGCAGCATCCCATAACCTGGCATTCAATGGATGTTACAACACCAGAGTAATAAAATCACTCCCAGCCAGCTAAAACCCAGGCGAACTAAGACGGTGGGAATTGGCCCACCAGTGGATCACCAAATCTAGGTTGGCTCTCAACCTAAACATCCGTTAGTGACAGCCCTCTCCCCCTCTCACCTCCCTGCCACCACAACCCCCAACAGCGCCTTGTAAATATTGTATAGACCCTATATATATATATATATATATATATATATATATATATATATATATATATTTTAGTCTAGTTCATTTTAGTTGACTAGAGTAGTAGTTGCAGTAGCCATTCTTCTCTCGAGTGATCAAGACCTCGGTCGAAACGTCTCGTTATATTTGTATTATGTTTTTTACGTGTACTTCAAACTCGCAAATCCGTCATCTTACACGAAGGTAAGCTGTTGGATCCTTTCCTCACATTATATGCCATTCAAGCCGATTTGCACCTATAGTTTCATAACCTAATGTTATGGTTAAGTGAATTGAAAGTCACATGGGGCTGTACCTTGCATACATAGCGGGAGCCATGTCGGAAGCACTGGGCATTAGTATCGCATCTCGTTCCATCTGGACACATTCCTGGGGAGTTGTGACATCCGATGGTCTGGTTGCCAATGAAACCTGACTTGCAGGAGCCACAGTGGAACGATCCCTTAAAGATGAAGATGATAATGTTCAATTTAGTACTTTAGTGTTGACTTGCACAAGTCAAGAATTGTAGAATTGTAATGGAAACTAAATAAATGAATATGAATATTACAATACGGTACCTCCGTGTTGGTACACCTAGAGTTGGAAGCACAGCCACCGTTCCGGCCATCGTTGCACTCGTCGATGTCAAAGCAGCGTTGCCTGTTTCTGTGAGCAGCCTCCAAGCCCGTACCCTCGAACCCAGAGCTACCGGTGAAGCCGGGCGGACAAGAGTCGCATCTGAAGCCCGGGATGAGGTTCACGCAACGAACCCGGGGATCGCAAGGCTCGGCAAGGTCACACTGAAACAGTGACATCAAGCTCAGTTCAGCACAGGGGTGGTTTACCCCTGGGTTGGGCCCACCCAACATTTCCCTATACATTTAAAAAATATTTTGCATATGATTCATGAAAGATACAATTTAATTTTGTTCTATGAAATGCACGTTTTCATAAGAAACACAGCGGCAAACACAAGAATAACAGATTAGTTGTCGACAGGTTTGTGAATCATTATATGTACATGTGTAATAAAGGAATAAAGGGGGGGGGGAGATTGGTGGAATATTATCGCTATCTGCATGGTCATTATGCCTGGTCCCATGGTGAACTCAAGGTCTGTGGTGGTTTTCATGCACTTTGCAACGTGCTTCATGGCTACACAGTCTTTAACTAGACAAATCAACATGGGATGATGATAATTTGGACAGTTGGAAAACTGCCTTATTCTACTTGAATACACAATAAACATTTATCAAGTAGGTCATATTGCTATTTTGATAACAAAATCCAATCAGGTACTTCAGCCTGCATTGTTCACAGCATCTCACCTCGTCCAAATCGTGACATTTCGTCCCGTTGCCGGTTGATCCCGGGGGACAGGAACCGCAGCGGTAGAACGGAGGCTGTTCGGTGTTACCACATTGCACACCTGCATGGCAGGGGTTGCTCTCGCACCCTCCACGAGGCTTGCAGCGCTGTCCATCTCCCACGTAACCACTGGGGCACTGCCCGCACCTATCGGACGCAAACACACGTGTAAGCCACAAGCGGTAACGTTGTGGCATACTGGTAGGCCTACATTGCTTATGTACGATTCATCTTTACAGTTATAAAAAAATACCGTACGATGCGCTGTAGAGTGTATTTTGCTTTGTATGCTGTGGCATACAAAGCAAATTTCTTCCAAACATCACTTTTTGCGGCCTATTCTTATTATTATTATTTCGAAAACATGTGACCTAATTCTACCACGTAATATGCTTCAATTGTTTCGCCATGGCAATTTGACTCCTACCGTCAATTAGTTTGTTTGCAAAGATGGCAGCTACGCGTCTAGACTAGAAGCACGTGGAGGTGTCACCTGAAGCCGTCGACTGTGTCCTGGCACTGTACGCCCGCGAAGCATGGCCGCTCCTGACACGTGAGGCCAGGCTTGCAGTTGCGTCCATCACCCACGTAGCCCCGCGGACACTGGCCGCACCGTGGACCGTCCGCCGTGTCGTGGCATTGGGCGCCCGGGAAACATGGCGGCGGGTTACTCTTGCACGACTCCCTCACTGGTTCCGGTGCTTGTGGACGACAGAGGTCGCACTCTTCCAACAGTCGGCGCAGGATACGGTTGTCTTCGCGCTGTAAAACACACAGCACATTATGGGTACATTCCGAAACCTCGTGAAAATGATGGGGTTCCAGCATCAGCAAGCACGTCCCAGCGTCACATTTTGTCAGGTGTTTCGGAACGCCTACAAGCGAAAAGATGGAGGAAATGCGCGCTAAAAATGTGTAATGAAATTTAAAAAAACAATATTATAATCGTTTGCCAATAATAACAAATACAACGTGAGATAATAAAATCCTGCAACGCGTGGTATAAATAATTCCTGACAGTTTGACGAGCTTTTAAATTATTGCATTTTGAAAACGCCGCCATGATTTGTGAATGCTGGCAGATGCCCTCGCTCGAACCGGCTGCCGTTTTCATGATGCTCAATATGCTGGCGCAGGAAGTTATACGGAACGCCTAGCCTATGATATTCAGGAGGTTACGGAACGGCCTCAGCACGGAAATGGCATATTCAGCTAGTTTCGGAACGTACCCTATATGACGCGCAGCAGTACTGCTTTTAAAACAGGGAATTTAATAATAATATCTTTGTTTTAAACTATCAAGTAATAAGGGATAATACAGATATTTAAGGATGCATGTCTACATACCCTGCGGAACCCCGGATTTATTTTGGTTAAACTTGTCACAACACCAATCCATGTCATCTTCTAGAGAACTTACTGCCTTTGAATGTCGCTATGTTCCAAATATTTCCATTTTTCAAATGTGCTTATATTTTATGTGTTGTTACAATGCACTCTTTCCAATGAAATAAGACATTTGAAAGATGTAAATATTTATTGGGGAAAGAAACATGTCTTACATATGTGCAGTACTTCGCTACTGTGAAGTTTCTAATTTCTTAAATATCTGTATGAATTACATTGTATTTGTATTGTATTGTAATACTATTAGCTAATGTGCTATAATAAAAGACTACTACTACTAACATTGGTAAGAAAGATCACTGAATTCTTTAGGAGATTAGTCTACATATTTTGTTTTGCATTGATCATTTTAAAGCAATTTTATCAAACAGAAATCCGGGGGGTATGCCGAAGGGTATAAGTGGACGTATGACATATACAAGCACAACGTCCAGCCTACAATAAAACAATCTCATAGTAACCCTGGGCCCGGATTCACAAGTTAAGACCTCTTGGGAATCCGGCCCCTGGAGATTTCCCAATAAGGAGACATCTGCATTCGTTCTTGTTTTGACATGCTATTGATTGTGAAGTCTTTAGTTTAGTGCAATATTAACACTCAGTTCCAGTAATATTGCAAGTTCATGCACACTTACCACAACTTCCAACTCTTCTTTTAGCCTCTTGACAGTAATGATAAGTTCGTTCAATGTCTTCATCAGCAAACTGTCTGCAACGATAAGAACATCTATATAACAAAGAATATTGGGCATAGAAGAAGGCACAATAGTCCCAGTTGAGATGAAGAGCTATTTTATGCATGCATCCCACTATATACCATCTTTATACTAAAGCAAAGATTGACTAAAGTATGTTAAAATGAAATTTTAACGTCAGCTCAAATAAAGAAAATATAACAATGAACGTAGTTTTTGTTTTAACTTTTATTTGTGATTTATTTATTATTATTAATTATTTACACCATTAAAAATAATTAATGTTTCTACAAGATTTGTGTTGGTATAAATAAGGATTTCTTATGCGCAGTTACATGCAGCTCTAAGCTTTGTAGACTTTCTGGGTAAACTTTTTTCATACACAATTTAACATGGTGAAAGTCATACTTTCCAAACTAGTAACCCAAAGTTAATCAATTTGGGTTCTCCAATGCAAAAAGGAGAATATATTGCTAAGTTGGTATACGTCACATTTGAAGAAATAATATTTATTTGCTCATACAAAGGAAACAAACAGGAAATCTTATCGTGTAGTATAATAATTATTATAATAATAATAATAATAATAATAATAATATCTAACAATAATAATAATAACAATAAAAATAATAATAATAATAACAACAACAATAATAATAATAAATAAGGTACCTTTATCGTCACAGTCATTTATAATAGGGATATCTCCCCTGCGAATCGCGTTGATTTCATTGGCTGACACGGGATTCGCCTGGATCGCTTGCATCAAGTTCTGATGGGCCGGGCAGTTGTTCCTGTTTAGAACGCTGCTTAGAGGAAGAGTCCCATCCACTTCCAACACGTAACGTCTTTCTCGGAACTGTGACCAAAGAAATTCATGCATGGTCTGACTAACTGGGGGGCTTAACCCCCCAGACGTCCGTAGTACACCCGAATGGATATTGTTGTCTTTGCCCCCCCCCCCCCCCCCCCCCTGGAAAATATCCTGACGACGCCCATGAATAGTGTAGTAATAAAAACGAACGTATAAAGGAATAATATCATTTGAGATATTAATGGTAATTCTGGTCTGTCTGACCGTGATAGACTATATATGCACAAAAAGTTGAATGCAGACTATTTGGATGCAATTAAGTAGAAGAAAAAATAATAAATTTTAATAATAAAATAGTAGAAAGCTATAGTCAACGAGCACGTGACGAGTGGTGCGGGGGTGGCGAGGTCATATTGCCCCCTTCTCAATTATCATTATTATTATCGTGTTGAAAACAGAATTGATTTTCGTATATTACAACTATATTATATTAGTGAAACACCTATAGCCTAAATACGAACACAACAAGCTCTCTTCTTTGTCGGTCGCTCCGAGGATGTTTTGAAACTCGGATATCTTACATCGCCATGCAGACGATATAGGCCTATAGCAAGTAATAGTTTCGACATGAGTTGCCGGTAAACGTGGTATTGATGCCAGAACGCGCTTTCCTTCTTGGCTCTCCTTATTAGGCCGGGCTGGCGCTCTACTTACGCACTGCGTGGGTGTGTGAACGCACTCACGGATACCTCACGCAAGTCCCACAGCTGGTTCTGTTTTCAGTCACTGTGTAGTGTGTACCAAGTAATAACCAAGTAACCAACAAGATGTAAGCGACAACTGCGACAACTATCACTTATCAGCAACAATGTTTGTTGCTGTCTTGTCCCGAAATACCTTACAGGTGCTTTCGTCATTGGTCATTTGATTTATGGCCAACCAGCGAGCCATAATTTGAAATACTGATCTCTGATTGGCCGCACGAGTCACTCGTATTAGTCGTGTATGACGAATGCATCGGCCGCTGTATCGGTTTGAATATTGCTTAGAAATTAAAATATTCGTGAATATAGAAGGAAATAATTACGAATAATACATAATTTTGTACATGGTGGCTATTTTGTATTTGTGAAGGGCAGAAGAGGGGTGGGGTAGTGGTAATATCGTGAAGCTTTAAAACCACAAAATATAATGTTCTTATTTCCATGGCTGAGTGCGAATGCGTTGCGCGCATTAAAACGGGTGGTGCGGGGAGGCGAGGTAATATACCTTCTTAGATCATGCTATATTATTTATTATTGTAGGTAGGTACCGTATTGCTAAGTTTCAATGATAATTTTGTTCTCTAAAACGGTAATTTTGAATGTAAACGTGTGTTGACAAGCACATCAAACCTTTTGGAAACGTGGTAATTTATATTTTCCTAAAACAATTTTAAAGCAATAATATACAGCATTTAAAATGTTAAAAACCATGCTTCGTTACAAAGCATTATCTTACAAAGAATTATAAATAAATATGAGTATAGCCTACCAGTATTAATAGTGCATTATAATATGTTGCTTCATCAATAGCAGTAAGGCGATTGTACTCCCTCTGGCAGATATAGTTTTGAATTCTTGTTGGTTCTTCAACAGTCTTTTTCAGACGCATACATGTAGGCATGTCTCAATGGGTCTGTCAACAAGTTGTCCCCCCCCCCTCCCCCCACAATATAAAATCACAAGCCAATTGTTATACTGATTGCTTGTGCATCGTAACTTTTATTTTTTTTTTTGGGGGGGGGGGCTAACTGGACGAGCAGCAGCCCCCCAGATCATATTATCCAGCATGTATCTTTAGTGCAGGTTTGTGCACATTAAGATGTTGAGATATAACGGTTTTTTTTTCGGGGGGCTAACTTGACATAGCCAAACTTCGTTTGTGCACCTTTAGTTGATTTATGTAACGGTTTCCCGGGGAAGGCGGGGGCTGCTAACTTAACGTAGCCCCCCCATCGCAAATGTTAATTTCTTTTATTTTCCGCTCTAGATCGTTAGTGCATCGTTACTGCAGGTTTGTGTACATTTATTTCCTGATATATAACGGTTTTCCTCCGGGGGGAGAGGGGGAGGGGGGGGGGTGAACCCGTGAACCTGTTACCAGATGGGAGTGGATTTTCCCGTATACATATCCGAGTTTTTGAACATTCATTCTGTCCGGGCGGGATTCTAACAAATCGTTAAAATGTCCATAATTCGAAATATTTCCTTACTTGAGATTATAAAACACAATAATATAGTCACTTCTTGTACCTAAATGCGTTGAGCGGCGTATTTACAATAGGGAACACGCGTATGAAAATTTTAATCGATTTTTAAATACCTTGTCTCTCATTTAATAATTTTGTGTCTTTGAATTTTGAGAAACGAATCAGTCTATGCCTCAAAATAATTGGTTTAGTAACGATAAATAAAAGGGCGCGAAAAACGAGCCGCCGCCATGTAGAGTGGATTTGACGTCATAGTTTTGTTCTGCGTACGCTCACCGCCTCAAGCCGGCTGCCCGACCTTGCGTTTGTTTGCGTGAAAGCGACGGACGGCTCAGATCGACCAATCAGGAGAGACTTAGGTGATTGACAGTGCAGCGCCGCAAAAGGTGACCAAACCTCAACTTTTGCAGTGAACCGGAAGTGCGGGAAGTGCGTGCGCATGCGCACAACCACAAAACGGCAGGCAAGATGGAGAAGCAGTAGTTTTGAGGTTATGGGTTCTAGTTCTGGATTTGTTAACTTTAAAGTGTATGTAACTACCCCACGACGTACAGAAACATAGGAAATGTAAAATAAGTAAATAGCCATATACCACGGCCGTCTGTTTTGAGTTCCACTAATGAAAATATTTGTGTTAGGTACGATACTCATACTAGTCTCGTCACGCCCACCGCACACAAACGCAATGTCGGGAATACATTCAGAAATGTGACGCATAAACGCAGCGTGCTGCAAACACACACCAATATTTGTACCATGTACAGGTCTGATGGTGAATAAAAATCTTATCTTATCTTATCTTATCTTTTTCTCCACGCAAGGTCGGGCAAGCGCCTTCAGCGATTGGTCTGTTCTGCCACGTCTACAGAACCATTGCGTCACAGCCACCTGTACGCGTTTCAGATCCCCGAGTTTAAACTTCAATAAATACGACCACATTAAACAAATTTAAAAATTTCTTTTTTACGTGCGACTTGCATTAATATAGTTTTTGTATCTAATACTATTAAACTAAGTGTTTGGTTTCACACAAAAAATCGTACGCGTGTTGCCTATTGTGAAATGCGCCTGATTCTTGGCAAACGACAACATAAGAACGTGAGATATGGGATCGGTGCGCGGTGCCCAGTAGTCTATATGTTTCAAAGAGTGTAGGTAGGCTATATCGTTGCTAATATGTTGGGTCATCACAGAAATACTTCTACTTAATGATTCTCTAATAATTCTACTCGAATTATGTTTGGGCAAAATCGTTCGTTTCTTGGACTAGGCCTACTAAACTCATGAGTCATGATGTAGCTCGCGGTGTGGGGTAAGCATTTGGATGTCTAGCTTTCTGTAGTACCTACCACCTATATCGTCGCGTCAACTTGTAAGGTGGTGTCATCATTGATTATCTACCTGAATCTCGTGTCATCTCGATCTCATGAAGACGGTATACTACCAGCGTGCCTGTTGGCAGGCGTTGTCTAGAAACATGCCAAGCGAGGCTGGTGCAAACCATGCAGTAGACAATAACAAGCAGCTAACGGACAATCCCGCGGCGAATTCCGTCGAAATAGACCGCGTGGAGCGACCGTCTCTTCTGACAATTTTACACATCACGTTGCTTCGGAACTTTAGTTTCATTCTATGTGGATGTGGATGTTGTTGGACTTACCACTTGCAGGTGGGGGTTGGTCATTCTCAGATACATGTCCCTCATAGTTCTGGGCGTCGCCACCATGCCCTGGGACACGCAGTCTACGTAGAGGGACACATGTGCCCCGGGTTGCTTCTGGTTGACGGCCAGAACAAGAGATCGCAGCACTGTGCTCTCCGTTAGGGTGTCGACTGTGAAGTGCTGCGCTCTAGTGCGCCCGTCTTCTACAGTCTCGACGATAACTGAAACACATTACGTAAGCGATATAGGTAAAAGTTTTGGTTATAGACGGAGAGCCAGCAACATAAAAGCTCCCCTCATAAGGTACATATGTTTTGACTTTTGAAATAGGAGCGGAAAAACTACTCTACTAACAAAACGCGCGTCTTACTCCTCAACGTGGGGGCTTTTAGGCCCCACAGGGGGCCAAAAAAGCCGAAAAAAGGCCCAAGGTTCCCCTCATAAGGTACATGGATGGAGTAAACGCCATTTTGTAGAGATAAGTGTCCCAAATAGGAATTCGAAGAGTAAGACGGGATATTAGGGGGCGTTTACCGATCAGACGCCATTTTACCCAAAAAGGGCCATTTTTTATTTTCGCACATGCATGCGCTTAAACACTCAAAACATATCCGGAAATGTCTCGAGACGTAGAAAAACATACATTTTAAAGAAATTTTGGGTTATTGTCCTCGCCAGACGCCCTCAAAAGGGGCCCAAAAAGGCCAAGGTTCCCCTCATAAGGTACATGAATGGAGTAAACGCCATTTTGTAGAGATAAGTGTCCCAAATAGGAATTCGAAGAGTAAGACGGGATATTAGGGGGCGTTTACCGATCAGACGCCATTTTACCCAATTGGGCCATTTTTTATTTTCACACGTGCATGCGCTTAAACACTCAAAACATATCCGGAAATGTCTCGAGACGTAGAAAAACATACATTTTAAAGAAATTTTGGGTTATTGTCCTCGCCAGACGCCCTCAAAAGGGGCCCAAAAAGGCCAAGGTTCCCCTCATAAGGTACATGAATGGAGTAAACGCCATTTTGTAGAGATAAATGTCCCAAATAGGAATTTGAAGAGGAAGACGGGATATTAGGGGGCGTTTACCGATCAGACGCCATTTTGTCCAAAAAGGGCCGCTTTTTATTTTCACACGTGCACGCGCTTTAACACCCAAAACATATCCTTAAGTCCTGACATTAATAATAATAAATACTGGTATATTAAAGTTAGGGGTGGGCGGAGCTTCAAAACTATCGCATCCAGATCGAGGCTGTGGGGGGGGGGGGGCTGGCGAGGACATCACACAATATCTTAGAAATGTATTCACCTCTAGGGGCATTTAAGGATATGTTTTGGGTGTTAAAGCGCGTGCACGTATGAAAATAAAAAGTGGCCCTTTTTGGACAAAATGGCGTCTGATCGGTAAACGCCCCCTTATATCCCGTCTTACTCTTCGAATTCGTATTTGGGACACTTATCTCTACAAAATGGCGTTTACTCCATTCATGTACCTTATGAGGGGAACCTTGGCCTTTCAGGGCCGCTTTTGAGGGCGTCTGGCGAGGACAATAACCCAAAATTTCTTTAAAATGTATGTTTTTCTACGTCTCGAGACATTTCCGGATATGATTTGAGTATTTAAGCGCATGCATGTGCGAAAATAAAAAATGGCCTTTTTTAGGTAAAATGGCGTCTGATCGGTAAACGCCCCCTAATATCCCGTCTTACTCTTCGAATTCCTATTTGGGACACTTATCTCTACAAAATGGCGTTTACTCCATCCATGTACCTTATGAGGAGAACCTTGGGCCTTTTTTCGGCTTTTTTGGCCCCCTGTGGGGCCTAAAAGCCCCCACGTTGAGGAGTAAGACGCGCGTTTTGTTAGTAGAGTAGTTTTTCCGCTCCTATTCCAATAGTCAAAACATATGTACCTTATGAGGGGAGCTTTTATGTTGCTGGCTCTTGGACTATTAGTATAGTTACTTCAATATTTGGTGTTTTACTACGTACTCGACAGCTAGGTCTTTTCACGCCGGTTGAATCAGATCCACTGCACATCGTTGGGGTCGTCATAAGGGAATCCAAAATAAGGGGTGGATTGGGAGTGGAGGGTTAAGTGGACGTAGGGGGTTGGTGGGCGTTTGGATCGCAAAAAGGGCCGGAAAGTAAGATGTGAGAAAATAGGAGAAGGAAAAATTATGAAGGCCATGCACACGAGATAAATAAAGGAATGACAAAAGAGATGCACGAGAGCCCTCTTTGCTGGCACCGTCCGTCAGTTGCCTACATTGACTAACTCTGAATAACATAGCAAAAAAACAATTATTTGGTAAGAGTTACAACTTACAAGCATGTTTTTGCAAGCAATATTTTGGAAATTATGCACAATGTACGTTTTACTTGTGGTTACCTGCTGAAGATTGTTGCCTTGTCTAGTTAGTTAGTAGGGGACTTAAATATTTCCCGCTCTCCCGCTGCCAACGTCTAGAGTTTTACTGACAATGGTGGGTTATTTGTTGGTAACGTCTCGAATTCGTTGAGTCGCTGATGCGATTCCGGTCACCTGAAGTTTCTTTTTTTCCCTAGATGTTCGAGGTGCGATTTAGATCAACTAACAGCCCTAGGACATTCCCCAAGTATCTCCTAACGATTGAACCTGAATATTATAATAGTTAAGGCTTATATAACCAGTATTAATTGAATGCAATAAAAGAGAAAATTAAATGATGCCCCATAACTTTGATTCCTCCTATTAAATATCAGTTAAATTTAATGGTCAAATAATAGTGGGTGGCATCCTACAGCAGGGATATAGGCCTACGTACTACTAAAAGAAAAGTAGTGTGTTGCTTTGTCAACTCCATTTTCTATTTCAAAGTCGTTTATATTTTATAATTTCTACTAATATTGGAAAATGTTGCCATGATAAAATGTCCCTGACATTCGAACAGGTAATGAGTATGCTCCAGAGATAGTCACAAAAATTGACCGACCGTACTTCAACAACATAATATTAAACTATTTTAAAAATAATATTTGTTCCATTTTTCCGCTGACAAGTAACAATTAGGGCAAATCTTCAATATTGTGATGTCGTCGTCACAGTTCTTAAGGTTTATTGTAGGTTTAAAAACTCGCATTCTAAAGTTTATAATTCGGTTTGCGAAAATAGTTTACTTCTTATTGTGGGTCACACTCGCCGACATGTAAACATAGTGTAGTAAAATATGTATCACCTTTATCAACCCCTCTTGGCTCTATGTGGAGAGTATATTGAAATAGAGTTGATTGTCGGCTGCGCTAAGCGCGCTCTAACTTCAGCGCAGGCTTATGGCGTATTGCAACTCGTCATTGCATGCGCTCGCAACGCCCTCTGATAGAGCGCTGCCCAACTGAACGCAGTGGTGCGACCTCGCATTGTGGTTGAAGCCAGTACACTTTAGTGTAACACTTTTGTAGTGCGTACTCCCAATCGAATACGAATGGGCGCACTAAATGCACACTGCACACGGCTATTCCCACTCGAATGCGCTAGCCGCACCCAGCGCACACTGAGTACATGAAAGTGCAGCCAATAAGTGCGCCAATACGCCAGGCCTGAACTTGGGGGCCCAACCCGGTTCGAACTTTCCTCGGTAGCTTTCATAGGCTGTCTATATATGAATAGTGTATTATTCACATATCCCGGAACAGCTCACGAACTAAGGAATGTGCACGATAAAGAAGATGTAGGCCTATGTATGTACGACCCTTCATTTATATTTATCGGCGAGTGTTAAGTTGCCAAATTTAGTCTCATCTTTGAGTATCTAGGGCGGCTCGTTACCATCTGTACTTATTTATAGACTGATCGAAAAAATTCTGACCGAAAATAAACTGATCGAAAAAAAAGTGATCGAAAAAAATCGGACCGAAAATAACTGATCGAAAATTTTCTTCGTGTAGTGACTGTATACGTAGGCATAAAATGGCGGTTATACCAACCCCACTCACAATAAAAATGAAACGTGGTCTTCGATCATGCAGTCTACTTTTGATCAGTTTTTTCGATCAGTTTTTTTTATCAGTTTATTTTCGGTCAGTTTTTTCAGTCAGTTTATTTTCGATCAGGCTAAACCGTGCATCTTACAAAATATAGCAGAGACCAATAGAACCCAATTGTCTATGCCTACTTTTAGTTCCTACGGTCTACTAAACAGGTGCATTGAGGAAAATTTACGAACTTGGGTTGGACACCTGAACATTCCTGACACAGCGGGCGTGAAAATGGAGCTCATGCACTCTACTAAACAGAAGACTGCCTTTACGAATCCATGAAATACGTGAGAAATCTGTTGATTTTCGTTGAAACAGCGTAGCCTACACGAAAGTGACAATAGATAAGGATCGGCGGTCGGTATGAGACTAGTTACGTTGGGACTAGACTACCTCCTTTAGTTAACGAGTTCATGGCTTACTCTGATCTCGGATCACTGTTATAGGATCACGATCCTATGCATTGCACATGCATGTACGACAACAAGCAAATGTAGGACAATTGAGTATCATTGCGTGAGTCAATTTGTTGGCCCTACGTGAGCTATATCGATGATCAATGCTGATAAGAATTAATAGCATTTTGAGTTCGCTCTTGAACTTTGATGGGTTCTTTATTATCCGATTTAGATTTGCAAGGAATATATTTGATGACGTTTCAGGGTCAGCATGATAGAACTGAATTATTTATCTCCAACAATCAACAATCACAGACATATATAAATACAAAAAATACCTATTATTGGTTGCCAGTTTTTCAAATTTGGCTAAAGAACACCAATCAAGTGAACTGATAAGTGAAGGTGGTACGCGCACCAAATGTTGCCGACGTACTATCATGGCAGGCTAAAGTCAGAGCGGCTACAGACATTCTTCGCCTTCTTTGTGTATTTTGTACACAAAACACAACATTTTCTTATTTTTTTGCATTACTTAGCCCGATAAAGCTTGAATCAAATGAATGATGATAGATATGACGCGTGGCGCGACCGATGGTTGCAGCTATGATTCACGGTCAAGCTCTACTTACGATCTCGATGACATCTGCTATATTGATTGCAGTACGCAACGGGATTAAATGCCATTATTGGGACCCAATGAATATGGAATTGACTCCCCATGAATCTCTTGTTATTACTCGTTGTAATTAGGTCAGAAGTGTAGTTTGACTGATGGCGTATAGGCCCACACTGTTGTCTTACGGATACAACTTCTCTTTAGCTGATCAATGTGAATATCTACAAACAAGACTGCTGACAGATGACGTTGTTGGATGAAGAACCGCAATTAGTGTTGATGGGAAGAAATGCGGAAAAGGATTTAAATACATTCTTGACAGATGAGCCAATCATCCCGAATTAAAATTAAGTCTGCACGACGCAAAGCCCTCAATATGTCCTTAGGTTATAATTTATATCGCATAAAAGTCGTCGCTATTCATTCATTTTCAGAAGGTCAATATCATAAGCAAATTGTTATCATCTAAACTGTCAAGGATACGAATTAGCATTATCTGTTCAGTCGGGTGCATTCTGATCCCGAAATAAGGAAATGGCCATCGTGCGGGTTGCAGTCTGGAGCCCCATTCCAGTACATTTGCAAACTTAACCCCGGTGTTAGTCAATAGCCAATCAGGAGTCGGCAATTGAGACGCCGATCGAAGGAAGACATTGTAAAAACAATAACATACAAAAACAGTACGAACCTCAAAACGTCGACAAAATACCTAATACAACTTCATTTTTTATAGATGTAGGCCGGAGCTATACTATATAAATACACAAAGTTATTTATAAACTTCAATAAACACCTAAAGTAAAACATCCATGAAACAGGATATATCCCCAATAAAGAATTGAAATGTGACATTAGTGAAACTATAAACACAGGCAACTGAAAAAATGGCGGCCTTTCAAAGTGTTGTTGTAATAATTCTCTTCTTAACCCTACTATCAGACAGGGTCATATTTGCCTTCGTATTATGCAGAGAAAGCCTTGGTAGGAGTTGACCCGAAGTCATTTTAACATGGGGTTAGCGAGAGTTAAGGAGAGTAAAACAAAAATGTAAAGGAATGAGGCCCTTATGGCCTTCGGGCCTTATGCAGAGTCAAGTGTCAAGTTAAGTACAGGATTTGTTGTTGTGGAATTGTTTTATTACATAGTATTTTCCATAAGAGGAACATACTCCATAGTCCATAGCAACCATAAACAAATCACATATTTAACTTGGCTCTGCATTCCGCCAATTTTAACCCAACAAATCTTTTGTATACAAACAGTAGAGTATTATTTTGTAAACTGAGGCTTTTCAATCTCACACCTACGGACATGGTATGACATGGTGTTACTGACTTACTCCCGTGTACGGTCAAACATTTTTTTCCAAATATTTTGCTACTGCTAACCCTTTCACGTTTCTGCCCAAGATTTCGCGCAGGTGTCTGTCAATCTGAGCGCCTAGAGGCAAACCTATGGGTACAATGGTTCGTCAAGGCAGGGGCCGTGTTAGTATTTTAGTATTTAGTTTTTAGTACACGATTTTTTAAATCTAATCGATACACATTTAGTAGCAAATAAACAAGAGAAAATATATTTTTTACTTTGTGCTACATTCCATGACCTAAACGCAAAGACGTTTGAGATTTATTTAGTTAATCCAGTTATTATGATGTAGTTTGTAGATGGTGATCGCGTGAAAAGAGTTTTATATTATGCTGTTATAGTGTTATAATAATATATTATAGCTCGTTTTGTACACAAAGCCTATTCAGTTGCTGACGTTTATTACGCCATATTATAGTGTCAACATCGGATAATAATTATTGTGTATTGTTTAAATTTTAGTGTTGAAAGTGGAGGAATACTTTTCCCAGGTATTTCAGGGGTGTCAAATATGCATTATTTTATAAAAGAAGTTATTAAAGTATATATATATATAGTATGATCTTGTTTAAAAAAAAAGTCGCTCCCAAAAGGAAACGGATTTCCTGACAAACCCTGAGCAAGGAGGTGTACCTCCAAAATGATGTATTCAAATGATTACTGTGGGCGTTAGGTGGACCTTATGAGTTATGTCTCGCTAGGACTCCGAAATCTCATTCTTGCAATCACAGAATCTTAAAGAATATTATTTCAATCTTTCTCTGCGAAAACGAATGAGGGAAGACAATGACACCATCTGAGCATCTTATCACCATTTGTTTAGTTTAGACGTTATCAACAAGGTCGTCGATGCAACAAACATCCAGAGCCATAAATACGAAGCCTGAAAGACACAAGAAAACAAAAGGAAATCCATGGAAGCTAAAAAGCACTAAAGCTGTTTTGTACCTATACGTATAACTATGGTCTCATTGGCTGGCGTTGATACTTGGCTGTCAGAGGTAGAACCTCAGACATGTAAAGCCTGTTCCCTCAACAATCGTTTTTTTTTTTTTTTAAATTTTAGGTACAATGACGTGGTCAAAAAACTCTGACATTGAAACCACGACACATGTTGGTCCAGTATCACTGATTGTGTGCAAATAAGCCTATGGTCTTGGGCCGGCTGTAGTTGACCTGGCCGACGTGCCCGTACCATATAAGTTTTACAAATCACACTGCGTGCAATGCACAAAACTTGACATAAAAATCACACCATGATCAAGTTATTCTACCGAAAATAGACGCAAGTCCAAAACTCGTAAAATAGTTGCAGCTCTATATCTCTATTAATCTTGGGTCAAATCATTTTACAGTGAAACTTCTTTATAACAAACTCTCAAGGACCAGAATATTATTTTGTTATAAAGAATATTTCTTTATAAGGATCTTACATTTTTCTGTATAAAAACCTTCTGGGCCTCAAAAAAAGTTTGTTATACAGATCATTTTGTTATAAAGACGTTTGTTATAAAGAAGTTTTACTGAATTTCACATCACTCACTAATCCTTCGATCCACTGCGCGAAATGATAACACACGCCATGTCCTAACATTATTGCATTTTTCTGTATAATGCAATCATTATTCAGTATTCTATTATATATTTTGCTATGGTCAACACAAAATAATTGTATATACTTCATTCGAATGCCCGTAATACAATGTGTCTCATCAATTGTTTTACATTCAAACCAAGGGATGCGAGTCTCGAATTCCACGTGGAAACGAAACTTTCGACGATCTGATTCTATGCATGGTATGGCAATTCCGAATTTTCATAGTCTCGAGTTTTGTTTCCGATTTTTCTAGATGTAGACAGATCTGTCCTAATTGGGAGTCGAACCGAAATTGTTCGGCTTAATACTCGTGTTTTTTTTTAGTTTTCGGAAACTCGGAATGAACTTTTACAACCACTGCCACTGGTGTTCGTTTTTTGAAGCAATGTGCATAATATGATTCAAATCCCCATGACATCACGTATTTACACCAAGCCTATACATACAATGCTATAGCCTCGTGTATCGTAGACATAGTTACATAATATTTCTTATGTCTACTTTCATCGTGGTAAATTATAGACAGCAGTGTCCACCTTTAAATAGGTCTAGTTTCGACAATGCGCGTGTTTATGCCCATACTGGTCTAGGTGAGTTCACTTGCACCGAGGCTCAGTATTCTGCATGGGCCGGAACAGAAATGCTGTTTTCCCTTATATGAACACGTCACGTTGTATTTTCACGTACTACGTACTGCGTCATTTACAAAAGATTGCCCAACTACAAGGTGACACAGAACCAGTATATGCATGGTTCAACCCAAGATTAACAACGAATCTACAGCCATGATGACAATTCTTCGTTGGCAGTGGCGCATCCGATCCGGTGTAATAATGTATAATAAACTTGCCCCAACGTTGCGTATTCTCATTCTTAAGAAATCGCAGTCCAATGGTACCAACTTAATTGTCTACTTCTGTAGTTCCTACCATCTAAATAAAACAGGTCCATTAGGGATAACTTACGACCTTCGTTTGGTTACCTGGGAGTGAGCGTAAAGGCTGGTCCACACAGATTTTTAAGACATAATGCATAAGCACGGCATAAGGTTTTAAGACGTTGTTTTAAAAACAACAATGAAAACAATGTCTTAAAACTAAAACTTTCTATGAACGCCAGTACGTGTTTCCTATGATCCAACTTTACGACTACGCGTAAAGGATGGTCCACACAGATTTTTTAAGCATAAGATTAAAGGTTTAACGCGTAGTCGTAAAGTTGGATCATAGGAAACACGTACTGGCGTTCACACAAAGTTTTAGTTTTAAGACATTGTTTTCATTGTTGTTCTTAAAACAACGTCTTAAAACCTTAAATCTTATGCTTAAAAAATCTGTGTGGACCAGCCTTTAAACCTAAAATCGTATGTCTTAAAAATCTGTGTGGACCAGCCTTTACTAACGAAGCTATGTGCACTCTACTACACGGAAGACTATATATTTACGAATGAATTAAAGACCACCAGGAATCTGTTGATTTGCGTTGAAACAGTGTGAATAAAAGGGACAGTAATGAGGTCGGTAGGTGACTATACTTACGTTGGGGCTAGTATAACAACGAATCAAGTCACAATTCTTTGTATGGCATCACTGGCAATGCCCCCGTCCGCTCCGGCGCCACGTAACATCAATTTCCTGTTCTTCTCGGCATTGTTACTTTTAGTGCTTTAAGTGCTATAATATTATATTAGTGATCTATGATTTTAGAAAAAAATATCGCGCATCCTAGTCACTAGCTCTTTTATTGAACTGTGTATAGTCAGTGGTGTGTTTACTAACATTAGTACTTATAGTTATATAGCTAGCTCTTGCGGTATGTAATGTCTATATTGACGTGTTGAAACTTGTGAACCTCTTGTCTACAGATATAACTATCCTAGTAGACATGTCACTTCATTTCATGAGTGGCTTCTGTGGTATATTGTCAGTGATTGAGGACAGTGAGAGTGGGGAGGCTGTAATTATTTATTTCGGGGTACAATTTGGGCGCGATAAGATAAATTAATTATTTTTCGGCTGTTTAACAAACGTTCACATCGATGTTTTACATTCATACTGTCTTCGTGTTTTTGTTGTGATTTCAAGACAAATTTGAACCTTCCTAACAAAATGCGTTTAAAAAGGTAATAGTAAGAAAAAGAACTCTAAACCAGTTGAATATAACATGTTCGTTATACTTTAGTAATTCTATCACCTTTCTTCTAAAATGAAACTTGAACATAATTCGATTTCTGGCGACACGGGCGATTGTCGTCAGACGGGGTGTGTGATTTTTGTCTATTTTTATTTATAAAAAAATCACAATCATGATTTTATTGATTTAAATCAGATTTGTTTGATTAAAATCAACTTTTTGATTTAAATCTGATTTTTTTTATTTTATTGATTTAAATCTGATTTTTATTGATTTAAATCATCAATATTGCTGTCTCAAAAATATAATAAAATAAATAAAATGAAAACAGTTGGCGCACGAGTCACAACTCAATTGTACTTGCAGCTCAAAAAAGAGCACTTTAGTTTGTGAATTTAAAACCACGATTTTTATTAAAAACTACAATTTTGATTTCAATCAAATACAACCTATCGTCAGGTAATCAAGGTTGTTAAATTGAGTGTATTTCCTGACAACACGAAGCCATCAGGGACCTAGTTAGGAGTTAATGGTTGGAAAGAAGAAATGGAGAACCTCATTTCGTCACCTCTTACTACTGGCAGAGTGACCCTGGCAAATGTCATCCGTCTCCAGAAGATTGAGGTGGAGGGGGGGGGGGGGGGGGGGTGCAAAGAAACGCATCGACCGAACCGAAAAGCACTAGGCTCAACCGCTCAACCAACTCATGCGATCTCGCCATTTCCTGACTGTCACTCGGTTCTTCATACTTGGAGTTGCGCAACGCCTTTTACAGAGATCTCGGCGATGTCACTAACCGAGCCATCCTTCCTGATACAACCTAGATCGTCGCCTGCAAGGTGGATTGTTAATCCGGTTTTTGAACTCATGGTCTTTTACTACGGTATGTATGTAAGACGCACTTTCAAAGGTTCATAGCTCTCACGAAACATAGCCTTGGAATGCTATTGTCATGTCTTATTGGTAGCCCACGATGTGCTCACATTGTTTTGTAGGTGTTGATTGATTAATTCGTGTGGGCCCTTGTTCCTCCATCATCTAAAGCAAGGGGCGCGGTTTGCTAAGGCCCGGTCTTCTAAGTCCCGGACCCTTCTGGCTTCCAAGCCCGGCTCACCAAACCCATGCATTACACGTTGCAAAGCGGGCTTTAGAAGACCAACGTGCCGTCCGCTGTGGGAAACACCGGGATACCACCGGCCGGTCTCCTTAGTAGATGATGATCATTCTTGCTTAACGGCTCTATTATTGCATGAAGATGAGATGTCATGCAAGATGTCATGCAAGATGAAGGTCATGCAATTACAAAAAACCCATGCCTTGTGCGGGATTTGAACCCGCGTACGCTTAGGACATACGCTTCTACCGCATGAGCCACCGGACGGCTTATCTCCTTAGGCCCGTCTCCTTTTTCTAACATACATAATAATTATGACAAATCCCCCGCACATGACTATAGTGCAATAAGGAGCCGTACGGGTGAACTAAAACAATTTTATGAGGAAATGCGAGAAAAGAATTAACGAACAATGAGGAAGACCGATGATATAAGTAGAGAACCTTATAACGTACTGGTCCTAGAAACAAGGGAACCCCAACATGAATGCATCTTTCTTACCCTCTCACTTAGAAGAGGTTGGGGTTAGACGTGAAAGTGCTGGCTTTAATTTATCTTCAGGTATAATTCCATTTCAAGCGTCAATATACACAATTATTGCTGTAATTTGTTTCTAAATAAATTAAGTACGTTATTTGGCATAAAGCAATGTCTACTTCAAGCGCTACTACACGCAATAATGGCAGTGCTTTTTGGAGAAGGGGATGACCAGTACTATAATATTTATTTTCTTGCACCCGCAGAGCTATGCAGAACTCCCAACTTTAGCAGGTTCATAAAGATAGTAAGTCTCATAGTTCGTAAATTTAATTTATATTAATTATGAATTAACCAAAATTATCTAAAGAACTCAATTTCTCAGGAGAAAGTCTATAATATAAAATACCAAATGTGGCTGAATAGTGCAATGGATTTACGCTCCAAATATGGAAGACTTTCTCCTCACAGGGATCTTTTAAACAATACCCCTCGCACAAACAAAAATCAAGCTATTGATTAGCCCAAAACTGGTTCTACTATTATAGGGAGTATTCACGTGACGTCACATCGGCTATATAGAAGGCCACCTATAGTACTATTTCAAGTTTCATTTAGCTGTCAATAGAAGACGAATAATATTGTTTACGGGGAAATATGACAAGTTTGAACACGTATATCCCCCGATAAAGTGTACGAAAATGATTATTATATGCTTTTGTAAAACCAAAGTTAGAGAACAGTTGAATTTGCATCAAACGCCAGCTGAAACATAGTAACAATGAACTACCAATCACAATATGCCATTGTGGCCTCCAATGTGGCCACCATGCGCAATACGTGAATACACCCTGGAGTAACGGTAACGCACTACGCATGCACTCACCTCTCTTAGTGCGTCGGTCCAGCATGAGCACGAACTTCTGCTGTGAGCCGGGGAAGTCGACGGCGTAGAGAGTCTCGACGCTTCCTCTGAGACGCCGGCGTGGTTTGATGTGTTTCATGCTCAGCACGAACTCTTCGTTCTTCACCGACTCCTCAACCTCCTTGCTGGCTTCTGTTCAACAGAGGATTATCACTTTCAGTACACAATATGTTCAATCTCGTTCTTTCGCGTTGTTACGCTCCACATTCATAATTAGTGATAACTAAAGTTGTATCTCCACGTATCATCGTTGAGTGAGTAATGTAGGGGAGAGTCGCAACGCAATCGGCAGTTTGTCTACCGCCTTATGCTGCCCAACATACTTTAATCGAGTAGTAGAAGTTCGCCAAGCGAAGCGATGACGGAGTTTTCGGCTGTCTTCGTAATCTTCGGTGAAGTAGCCGACCAATCAGGCTCCGTCATGGCGTCGCTTGGCGAACTTCTACTACCCGACCAAAGTATCTTGGGCAGTAAAAGGCGGTAGACAAACTGCCGATGGCGTGGGGCCTCTACCCTATATTACTCACTCAACGGTGTCATGCTTACGAAATAGCTGAATCCAATAGTACAGCAATATGTGAGACATCCACAATACCCAACGACATGAAACAAAAGTTCCGTCGCGAGCTGTAAAATTCTCAGAAGAGACGATCGCTCCACGTGATCTATTTCAACGGAATTCGCCACGGAATTTCTCGATTCCTGCTTGCTACTGTCACAGCGTAGAGTGTGCCTAGACAACGCCTATCAACAGACACGCTGATTGTATCACAACAGTGTATTCCACGTAGAGATTGCAGTGCGTAGTTGCATTTCTCTGCCACTGTCTACTTCTACCCACCACTTGTGGCGAGTGCAAAGACTTTAAGGCACGTCTTGACAGGTATATTTCACATACTATCTTTTGCACTCGCCACAAGGGGTGGGTGGAAGTAGACAGTGGCAGAGAAATGCAACTACGCACTGCAATCTCTACGTGGAAAACACTTGACAATCCAGGAGGCATGAGAACGAGATGCAACTAGATGTTGGTTGGTAGGTGTCGCATACGTCACTTCACTATTATTATAGTACATGACGACACCACCTGCAAGCTAACGCGACGGAAGTATAATGTTCTACTTCTCTATAGTTCCTAAACCATCTACTTGAAACAGGTACACGAGGGATAATTTACAACCTTGCGTTGTGCTGCACAACTCACAACTTGTGCACCTGGAAATTCCTAACACAGCGAGTATGAAGTTTGTGCACTCAAAGATTGCCTTTACGAATGTGTGAAAGAACGCCAGGCATCCTTTGATTTCTGTTGAAACAGCGTGCATGAAGGGGCAGAAGTCTATATGACACTATAGTTACGTTGGGGGTAGTACGTTATTGTTTATTATTGTTATCTGTTTTTAATCTGCTATAAAAACGTATGCTACATTATTTAATTAAATATGTATATGTAGCCTCGTACAGAGCATACATTTAGCAGAGGCGTGATGACATATAATCGTAACCTATTATGCATTGTTTTATTATTGTAAGTTGTTCCTTATGGTGTTATGTATACGTAATATACAATGATATATACGCTTATTTACTGCGTATAATGTGAGAAGGGCACTAAGGCAAATAATCATAACGGATAATACCGATAGAGGTGGCTCAGCGGTTAAACGCGAGACTCTAATTCGGGAGGTCGCCGGTTCGATTCCGGTCACCGGCAGTCCTGACTGGAAGTTTTCCCGAGGTTTTCCTCAGTCGTAAAGGTGATTGTTGGGATTGACTCATACTATCAGCCCTCGGACATTTCTTTCAAACTATCCAAACACCCTAATAACCTAGTTAGTCGCCTGAAGAGGGGCACATCAGGTAAAGCTGGTGTGCACCCTATAAGGGGGATTCCTACGAAAAATTATTATTATTATAACGGATTTGAACTCAGGTTTCTTGTTTCTATCGGGATTAAAAGTTCTAGTCTGATTTGTATTCCCTAATTTCCTTGCGAATATATGTATTTTTCATTGGGGATACCTCTATTTTTTAATTTCAATGGAACAACACAATCTGACATCATTGCATTATTAAATCTATAAAATATGCAGAATTTGTATTTGAATCGTAAACATATCGTTTCTAATTCGTGTTATTATTATTAAAACCTGCCACTGAAATAATGTCCATCTGTGATCCAATCTTTACAACAGATATGTTGATGCCTGCACGGTTGACACTGCATCTTGTTGTGTATATAGCGGCGCGTTTGGTGACTGTGGACTGGGTACACTGACTGGTGCGTTACAGAATTAGTAGTTAATTATGATATGATGTCACTGAAGTGACCACATATTCAGGGTTAAGTATAATAATTTATTACGGTCGGTAATACGAACACTTGCATTTACGTCAGTATAATGGTGATAAATTTGTTTGTAGAATTAGTATAAATAAAGGCATCTTATTCGCGTCGAGTGCGGTCAGTTGCATATATTCAGTTGGTCAGTTGCACATTCAGTTGATCAGTGTGCATCGGCAGATTGTGTGAAGATCTTTCGAGACTAATGAAAATGAAAAAGACACTAGGTGTGAAATACGTATTAAATAATTGGTTGGCTTGGATGGAAGATATAACCGAACAGACGGTGGAAATGGAGAACAGAACCGAAGATATATAAAATAGTGTAATACATTTAGAACGACAGTAAATATTCTTGGCATGAGTAGACAGTAGAATTAACAACTTGGTTTTGAATAAATTAGGTGTAAGGATAAAACATGTTTATCTGCCGGTACAAGAAAACTAAAACATGAGATATGAAAAAAATAAAACATTTTAATAAAATGTGGCAAAGAAAGGAGAAGAAATGAAAACGTTGTTTTAAAGTGCAAACTATGATATTTGAATTCAATAAAATGAAATTTAGAATATATTATAGTTATATAAAGTTAGTTTACATTCAGGTAACTGAAATAGATGATTTTTCAAATTTTGTATGGTATTACGTCACCCATTTACAAGAAACTGATTTTTAGTGGGTTAAAAAAGTTACATATACACCAGTACAATACAGACATATAAGTCAATCATCTGTATTAATATGTAGATCATGTTTAAAATTTTAAATTTATTTTGACAAATCGTAGCCCGAACCGGGATCGAGCCCTGGAGAAGGCAGCAATAGACCCACAAGACCAACGAGTTACAATGTACTAAAAGACACTTCGATGGACCTGACATCAACACGGGTCTTATGTAAGCTCAGCCAACAGGTTAGCCAGCCCACGGTTGACCCTCGCTCCAGCTTGATTGTGTTACGCCCATTGCATGGTAGGCCTACTATACGCACATAAACATCTTCTGTAATGTCTATGGGTACGCACTTCGCACTACGGAGGTCCTATCATTGAAAACTATTTTGTTTGTGCATGCGTGTGTGCAATTATTTATTAATTAGTAGGTATATTAATTAATAATGAATAAATAAATAAGTGAATTAATTAATTAATTAATAACTAGGCTAAATAAATAAATAAATTTAATTCAATTTCGTACTCCACAATTTTGTGATCACACGACGTCGGGAAGTGTTTGGAAGAAAGGGACATGGGACCAATAGGGCGTAAAGGGGACGAATAGGGAAAGGGTATGACGTATGGACTCCTTTCGTCTGGCTTCTACCCCTCGGCTCTCTGCGGCTAGGGTGGCCAGCATGCGCTTCTTGTTTAAAAAAAAATATTTTTTCCTGTAATATTATTTTAGAAATTAAAACCCCCAGACCAGTGGCGTAACTAGGAATTCTTCCCGGGGGAGGGGATTCAGTAGGAGAAAGCAAGGTGTGGGAATAGCAAAGGGTTTGGGGCGAAGCCCCAGCCGTAGGAGGCCTTCTCGCCAAAGGCGATTTTTTTCAGACTATTATTAATATTTCGTGCTGAATGATGTATTTATGTTGGTTCAAATGTATGCGATAGGCACACGCTTGTTCCTAACACAAATATATGAATCTATCATCTATCATTGAAATATCAACCTCGATGTAGTTTCGCGGGGATGGGAGGGGGTCGAACCCCCTAACCGCCTCTCCTCTAGTTACGCTACTGCCCCAGACCGAACCGTCAACCGGGAATCGAACCCTGTGTCTTATGGTGCCTGCATTAGAAGCAAGAATGAAACTCTTGTCGATGTTTGAGCTGCAGGGACCGGCCCGACCAAGGGACGCGCCCGAACACCCACATGCATGAAGTCGACCTTCGCGCCTCGATCGTACAAGGTGTGGTCACCCACCCACACTCACTCGGTACCCCCTTCCACGCCCGTCATGTTTACTGCCAGGTAACGCAGTTAGGCCCAGTCCCACCACAGTTTTTAACCGGAAGTTAAATTTAAACCGTACCATCACCAATTTGTGCTAAAAAATTCTTAGTTTTATTTTCATATTTTACTTATATAGTAGTTTATTGTTGCTCCACAAAACCACTAAATCCTGTCTATATAAATTATAAGCGATCAATGTTCAATGCAATAAATTTTGAAGATTTCGGGTCGCGCACTTGTAAGTGAAACTTTTTTTTATTATTAGTAGAAGTATTAGGAAGTTGTCCTCTAACAGCACCTCTGAACGTCAACTGGAACACAATCTTTCATCTTTGGGAAAGATTAGTAATACTTTTTCGTAGGAATCCCTCCTATAGGGTGCACACCAGCTTTATCTGACGTGCCCCTCTTCATGTGACTAAACTGGGTATATAAGCGTGTTTGGATAGTTGGAAAGGAATGTCCGAGGGCTTATAGTAGGACTCAGTTTCAGCATTCGCCTTTACGACTGAGGAAAACCTCGGGAAAAACCTTTAATAAGAACTGCTGATGTCCGTAATCGAACCGGCGACCTTCCGAATTAGAGTCTCGCGTCTTACCGCTGAGCCACCTCTATCGGTGAGCAGGATTATACATGGTCATTGCTAGACAACACAAGTATACGTTGCACATAGAAGGCCTTCGCTATTCATAGTTCCCACGTGACGTCACAGCGGCCATGATTGTGACACAATTGATGAGGACCAATCCTAGATCATTGGCAAATACTATTCAAATTCGATAAATAAGCCTAATTTAGGATTTAAAAAGTAAAAATAAGTAATAAAACAATTAAACATTACAACACATACCAATTTTATTTAAAAAAAACACGCCGAATTTTAAAGAACTGCGAATTTCTGTGTTCTACCACAACAGCCTTCAATTGTTTCTCCATGGCAACGTCAAAGTTTGATCACAAATGTGGCCGCCACGCGCAAAGATGTGACGTACGTGCAACCTATGAATAAGTTACTCCAGGGGTGCCCAGAAATTGACCCCCCCCCCCTCCCCCCCCACCACCATCCTGGACATTTCGTGAAGTACAAAACTAAATGTTGTGATGTTCTGTGGCTCGTTGGCCTTGCGGGTTTATTGTTGTTCCAATGCATCAAGAAGGCCTACAGTGGTCGTTCCCCCGTTCGGGCTGAAGTTTTTTAATTTCGGAGTTTGCCTTCAATCTTTCTGCATATATTGGCAGTGGCAAGCATGCATACGGAGACCGTAGCTGTCATGGGTACGAAACAAGTAATGTCCCTCACTGAAAATCAGTTCTTGTAAATGAGCTGAGTGCATTGGTAGACAATTAATAAAAACGTATTGATTTAAATGTATATACTTCCATATAATAACTTTTTTAAATTAAACACAAATTTATATTTACGAAACAAACTGTATACATTAATCAAAAGTTAAAATGTTTATTTTTTACGATACGGAGTGCAGGTCTTGTAGTTTAAATTGCTAAGTAATTGCACGGGTTGATCCGGACGCACTTTGACCACTTGTTTCAGTTCAAGGCTGATGCGGGAATATCCTTTCTTCTTGCCCGACAGCTCCATGATCACATAATCAATGTTTTCAATTGCCGGGTATTCCAAGCCTCATCATAACATTATTTATAGAAGTCTTATATTTATTGCTGTATATTTGTATTTCAGGCATTTTAGACAATACGCCTGGAAATATGTCCGCCTTGGACACTGACGGGCTACTCATGTGGAAGTGAGAACAAGACCAGTTTATTCACACCAACATATAGTGGCAAGAGAAATTATATTGAAAGTATGATTGATGATGGTGATAATGACGATGAAAGTATGAAGCCAAATCAATATAATAAATGCAATTAGTTAAACCACAAAGTGTATATGATTAGTTATCTGTGTTGTTATATCTATTTCAATCCTACTTCCTAAATAATACTGCGGTTAATGTTAACGTTACACTCACCATACACTCTACAAACCAATTAACGCATAATTTTTTATGAACGAGAATAATTAATGTTGTCTTTGTTTCCATTAAAGTAAATATCGTTAACAATTTCTATTTCCTTGTAAACTGGCATGTGACGTCAATCCGTCATCATCATGTGAACAAATGGTTATTATAAATGAAAAAAATATAAAAAAAAATTTAGAAAAATGGAAACCTTTCCAAAGACGAGAAGACCAACATTAGATTTATCGTATTGCAATATTATTATTATAAGAATTATTATTTCTTTATTTATATCACAACACATTATTACAATGTGAAGGTAGATCATACCCAATCACCAGAAAAGGGCCCCGTTTTAAAAGTGAATGGGTCTCCCAGATCTCTCGTCAAATTTTGCAGTCGATTTTTTACCCATTTCTATCGTACCGGTTTTCTTCGAATTTTGCATACGAGCCCATTTTCGATGACAATTCTTGTAATTATATTTGTCCTGAAAAGACGTTTTGAAGGGGGGGGGGGGGGGGGGGGGGGCACGTCAAATTCTGCAATCGTTTTTTGACCCTATTCTACCGTCCCGATTTCCTTTAAATTTTGCATTCGAGCCCATTTTTGATGACGATGCATATCTTACATTTGGGAGGGTGGTGGGAAGTTTGGTCTCGTACCGCGCGTCGTTGGTGAAAAATTAATTGCAAAAATTCGTTAAGACTAAAACAATATATGTAATACAAGTTCGGTATTTCATATATTAATATAAATATTAGTATTAATATTAATAATAATAATAATAATAATAATAATAATATTACACATTTGATAAATATTGTTGTACTGAAGTAAAATGTTTGGTCATTTACATTATTTATAAGACATAATGAATCATATGGACATCCACGCGTTCTTAGTCTAGAAACCCAATTAGGTTGTATCTCTCTTACCGTGATCGACAGAGACTGCGGCGGCCAGCTGCGCGACGCACGCAACGCACGCGACGCACGCGAGCAGACGAAGACGCATCTTGCGTGTGGACGCTACGCTCGTCAGAAGCGATCTGAGAGACACGAGGTCGGAGCGCGTCTTAAATATCGCGCGCAGTTTAGCTGGTCGGCGCGCGCACACTAGGCTACAGCTTCACGAGACTAGACCCGTCTCGGCCCGGGGTAGAATAGTCCGAGAGTGACTCTGCTAGTCGTAAGAGACATCTGAGAGACACGAGGTCGGAGCGCGTCTTAAATATCGCGCGCAGTTTAGCTGGTCGGCGCGCGCACACTAGGCTACAGCTTCACGAGACTAGACCCGTCTCGGCCCGGGGTAGAATAGGCCGAGAGTGACTCTGCTAGTCGTAAGAGGGATCTAAGACCAAGTTCGTTCATTTGTCGCTTGTAAATGTTCGGGAACAAGTTAGAGCATGGCGGAAACGCGTCATCGAACAGGAAGTTGACTAAATCTATTACGAAAAAACATGTGTTCTGCCGTCACACGAATGAACGCCAATCTAGTCAGAGACATTAAGGTGATCCTACCCCCCTTGAAAAACACTTTTCCTACGAACTACTTGCAAATGTGTATGTGTGACGTATGAAGTGTACCCTAAGGAGGTTATCCCCTATATAACCTCCTTGGTGTACCCCTCCTCCCCCCCCCCCCCCCCCCCCTTCCAAAACTCCGACCGAGCTCCGCCCGCTTCGTTTTCTTTTCAGTCAAGCGTGAACTCTTGATGGAGCAAGGTCACGCCCGCGATGCTGCGCTCTGCTCACTTGGTGTCATGTTTCCCTCCAAAACTTGGATTGCACCTGTACATTTGCGTGATCAACTACTGTTGAACGGCGCTAGGACACAAGTAGACAATTTTATTTTCTTTGCGCAAATTACCTGTCTGGACCCGTAAAGTACTTACGGCTGGACTGCGACGTGAGCAAACTGATGCGCTTTACATCCATTTACGTATAACACCAAAACTCAAACAGTTTTTGACGTAGGCTTGAGACTGCAAACATTTTGGGAAGATAAGGGTCGAGCGCATCATGAGCACTTTATTTCTTGTGATTCTTTTCGTAAATAAGTTATGGAATAGTAAAAACAGCATGTACTCAAGTGTCTTTTCACCGGGACACGAAAAAAGTCATTACAAAAAACTGGACAAATAATAATTATGTTTTAAAATTGTACACCGTCATTCCTAAGATTACAACCTATAGGATACTACATTTTCGTGTACTTGAAAAAATATGGTCTAGAGGTGTAACTAGCAGCATTAACGTAAAGACTTTTCAAGCTATACCGGTACACGTAAAAAATAAAAACGTGATTTTTTTTAAACCTGTTTTTGCAGACATAATATCAATATGTATCCATCTTCATCAAAAAAACTTAATTTCATAAAGTTGCAATACCTAGATACCTTCACCTTGAAGCCAGCACAATCAGATTATAACTTGTATTTGAACAGTTTACAAATGAAAAATAAAATAAAATAAATAAATAAATTCACATTTAGAGTCTAACCACTCAGTAACTAAAATGATTTGCAGTGGGGGACTTTAAATTAAAGTGACTAAACCAACCCTGTAGCCTTCGAACACCATCGACGAGTGAGCGATAACCAATCAAAGATCGATATTTCAAATACGAAACATATGAGTCAGTGATTGGACAGTCGAACACCTGCGGACAAATGCCAGAATCAACAAGGCCGATTCAGAACAACTTTGAATTTATTGAGTGCTTCGTTGCTAGGACGGCTCCAAAGTCACCGTTTACTTATTCCTAAGCCAAGAAGTAATGGAATTGAATCCATATTAGAAGTTAAAAAACTTCTGCCCGAAGCGGGATTTGAACCCGGTACCTTCTGCACTGGAAGCAGGGATGCTAACCACTGGACCACTGGACCAACGAGCCACTTAACTTTATATTTATATTTCTATTGTACGTAATGTAACGTTATACGGTACAGTGTGCAGCACGGCATTATTGTGTATTATTAGCTACATGTACATGGGCCTAGCCATGCATAACCATAATTTTCGGTCTCAAGATCGAGATCGCAAGCCGGAAATCGTAAGAAAGCTAACTTACATGGTTCTGTTCACAACTAAATCGTAACGTCGTAATTGATTGTAATGGGAAAATGTACGATTGCAATCACGAATCCGATTAAGCAAGCTGTCAAGAAATGATTTCTTCTGATTTTGGAAAACAAAACAAAAAACAAACAAATACACATACAAAACTTTCACTTAGTCGTTGTCTATCATTAAAAGTTTTAAATGGTGAGCAGTTACTATTGCTACACAATGTTTTTATTTCTAAGGTTACAATTTTATTATTTTGACAGCTGATTGCTTGTCCATCAGTTCAATTCATTTGTTCCATTGTTGTCTTTGGTGTTGCTTTGCTAGTGCCCTATATAATGGTAACAATCATAACTGACGTAATCAAATCCGGCGTAACTCTGGTTACGAATAAAATGATTATGCTAAAGCGAAATAATTCCAGCTAAAATGTGTTTGTTGTAACTATATATTTACGTACAAAATGCTTATTGTGTGTTTTATGTTGCTGTGACGGTTTTATTACGTTCACATGATACATGGTCACGCGAAGATGTGTTTATCGGTCATGTCTTCATGTTCACGGACCTCTCAGCGTTTGGGGCGACGCGGTTGACGCGGTAGGTGCATGCGAGCGACGAAGTGTTTACTGCTGAGCGCCGTTTCGAGGGCGCGAAGTAGGTGTGGCTCATGATTTTGACGTTCAGCAATGGAAGAAGAATGGGATCAGTATCATTATGAATTCTTTTTATGGCGTGAAAAATTGCTGCATGCATTGTAAATTAAAAGACCTAAGCGTTTTCATGTGCGGCCATTATATATTTAAAACGGAGAGAGCAAGGGTTTTATGGGAACCTGCTCCAAGGAATGAGGTTAGGGGACAACGAACAAATTTTAATTTCCATTGCATGTCAATAGATAAATTCGATGAGTTATTAACACTTCAAAAGAGCCACTATCCTTGTTTATAACCTATAAAAATAGTTGTACGGCAATGACGACTGTAAACAAACCGTGATGAAATATGGATAAATCGCGTCTACCGCGAGAGAAAAGTTGAACACTGCTCAAGTCAGTCGCCCGTTTGGCGCCGTCGCGTCTACCGCAGCAAACTAGCCCCCTGATTGGTTGCCGCGTCTACCGCGTCGCCCCAAACGCTGAGCAGTAAACGCACTTTAATATTTAGAGTTTCTACTGAACTAATATTTTTATCAACTTATACAATGCATTGTTAGTAATCATATAACAAACACATTCAAATACGACAAATGTTGACGATAAATATTTAATCAGTTGAGGAGAGTAGCATTTTATCACGCGCGAAGCGGCAGCCGTCCAGCGATCATGTATCCACGTGACGCTATGCGCGGGCCGGACGAGATTCGGCGCGCGGGAGTGACAGACCTAGGCAAGGAAGGATATCGTTAGACCATGGCCGCTACCGCATCTGCAGGTACCACGTACTCGGGGACGGGACCACGACAGCAGAACAGCGAACCCAGGACTCTCGTCGCAAGACCGACGCCAATAGCGGCCGTGGGCCGAGGGTGAATAACATTAATTATCAGGACGCACCGGAGGACGCTATCAAGTGGAATCCTATGCAATTTCGAGGAAAGAGTATAGCACCATATTATACCAATGTGTTCACGAGGTCTCACAGTATTTAGCGCACTTTGGTGCCAGAGCGATATCCGCGACTGGGGGCGGGGGCGGCGCCCTCAATTTTGGCCACGCATTGCATTGAATATCGCTAAATTACGGTCAAACGGCTGTTCTAAAAACGAACACGATTATTACAAATTATATTTGTATTGAATTGATTAGTATTTTAATGTAGGGGTCATTCATCTACGGTACATAATGCTAAAGTTATCGGCAATTCAATATAATATTAATATATTCTCAATATATAAAACAATGGAACAATTATATACTGTAAAAATTTACACACATATTCATTCATACACGTATAGAAATCTCAGAGTGTAACCTTATCTGGGATTTTTGTTAATAATTTTATGTTTAAGGTTGTACCACCAGCAGTAAGGACAAGTTTTCACACCATGCGCGCTGTTGTATGGTTTTTAATCGTGTTGCTGCCAGCTGTTGACGGCTTATTGAACTAGTTTAGTTCAGCGTTATCGTGGTATGTCGCTAGAGTAGGGACGTCGCTGATTGGTTGGGGACTGGGGTTGTAGTGGGCGTCGCGTGCCGTTTAGGCAGACCAACGGAATGTAGCCCCACAGATAAGGAATTTCACTTAGTGAATGGCAGAGGCAAGCCGGCATAGTACTCTTATCAAAGCGACAGAAGAGTGAGGTTCTTATCTAAGATAAGGGAGAATGAAAAAGTTGAGAGTGTTGAGACAGCTGATGTAATGCAAAATATAATTTCTGAACGTTCCATGATATTCGAATTGAAATACACTGTACACGTAACAATACATGGTTGATTTTTTATTAGAATAGCGAAACTTGAATGGACCTCGTATTGCAACTAGAAGTGAAGTTATGGTAAAAATGCAAAGAAGTATTTTTATTTTGAGATAGTATAATTTTCTCATCCACGTCTGACATTGTGTAAGATACGTTTACACTAATATTAGGAATTTGCACATCACAAAGGCCACAAACTGCTGTCTTATTACTATCTTTCCTTACTATAGCCACACTGCACTTACGGCAAGCAAAAAATTAATGTTATACATATCGCCTATTTGATAGGAGCCCAGGCCAGGTATAGGTTATACGTATTGTATGTGCATTAAACTTGTCCAACCATATGCTCAACCCACTGGTTTTTGTCGCTCACACGAAATATATGGAATCGATTAAATAATTTTGAACAGTCGCCTGGCTGTTTGAATACGGAGTTTATCATAGGAAATAGAAAACAACGCATGGGTCCTAATGTCAATAAATGGTGAATACTAGTCCCTAAAAGCCGTGTCTCAACAAGCCTGGCTTATCTGAAATCCATAACTAAGTGACCTTGTCCCACTCCACGTCACACTCACCGCAAGTTCGTGAAACCAGTGACTCCCTGCAAGTACAGGTCCGGTACCAATAACATGCAACACATCGGCTTTCATTTGCCACGTGGCACGTAGGCTACTGTGCTGCACATGTTTACAATGCTAGACTTCGAGAAATGCAGTTCAACATCAACATTATTTAGGGTCCATTAAGGTGCCCCCCCCCCCGCAATCTTTACATTAATCTAATATTAAAATCATGTAATTATTGTACGCAAATGCAACATTTTGCACCATCTCCCCCAACAAGTTAAAAGCAAAATCAAAATGGGGGCTGGCTAACTTATGGCAGCTCTCCCCTCACATTCTTTAAATACGAAAGTGCATCATTTTTCAACCTCGTTTACTATTTTTGCACCCCCTTGAACGTGTATCCACTCTTTCAATGTTGGGTAAATATCGTTTTGTTTAATACTGAAAGTACCCTTTCCAGTAAATTGTCTAAAAATTAAAATGTTATCAAATAGGGATGTGAAAAATAAGTTTGTTCTTTGGTAGCAGCCTACAATCCGTTATGTGTGGTAGTAGTAGGTTATGAGAAATAATTGCCTCGAATCGAGATCGTGAAGACAGTTTCACAGTTCACACAGAATTTGAAGTTATACTAATTATAAAGAAATCTTCTCCAAAATTATAGGTTTGTGTTTTTGCATTCTAGTGCAGTTTTACAGCGTATAGACCGGAAACGTACTAAGTACACTGCAACTGCAAGGCATGCTGGTTGCACTGCAGGAAGACATTATGAATGCGGCCGATTATCGCTAATCGATTTGATAGTTTTTCATCCACGTAATTCATCCACGAAAACACGATGTTTCTGTCGATCCTTGAAGCCGGAAAACGACCGCGGTCAGGCTAAAGTTCCGCCCAAGATTGCTTGCCCAATGATACTACGTCACGCATTTGAATAGTTTGCGGAAAAACTGCGTTTTTTTTCATGCAAAATCTAATCGTTACGAATTATGATCAACGAATAAATCGCGATTAATCTGACGGCTGACGATTGTTTTTATCATACGATTATCGTTTGTAATTTTTAAATCGTATCAACTGATCAATAAGACGATCCTTTGAAGTTAAGTTTTTTAGTCACACTGGTTTGAACTATATAACATTGGGGGTGAACTAAGGTAACTAGAACATTTTCTTCAGATAATTATTGTGCGTTGCACTGCCATACCAGACCGGGAAGTGCCGCTCATGGTGCCGCTAGACCGCTGCACTAGTGCAACGTACACTGGAGGGACTGGACAAAAGAACGCGATCAGTGCAGGCCAAGAAGGGACTTGTTTCGTGTTGCAGACATCGTGACGTGGCTCCGCCTCCACCAGTGACGTCACAGACCTGAGTGGGTTTGTTTGCGGCCGTCAGTTGCTTGGAAACCAGCTGGGCGCGCGAAGCGGTCGGTAAGCGTCACCTCGCGCACAACACATCTTTGAAAACAGTGAAATAAATAGTATACTTTCAATTTTCTTTATCGATATCAACGCAAATTAAACTTCTTAAACTGTCGCCGTGCGGGGTGGCTGATAAAACCGACTTTAAATGAGTTCGTTGATTTGTTCAATCCTACGGTAGCCTTGAGTCGCAATAAACCATGGTGGCAACCATGACAGCAGTAACGTATATTTGGTGTTAAATGTGGCGAGGCATTGGAATCATTGATTATTACTTAACACATTGAAACAATAATTTGAGTATTTTTTAGTAAAACTGACCGTTATATGAGCGTAGGGGCGTTATAGAATCAGTATTACAGTTGCTAACGGATACCACACAAACTTCTTGGATGAAGTGGAGACAGGAAAATGATTTTCGTCAATCTCCGTTCAAACTTCTGGAAAGTGGTCGTTCCAGTGTTGACAATGGGGTAACACCAACAATGTCCCTTGGGTTTCATCGCCTGGTGACGAAAAACAAAACGCTGTGTTCTGCTACATGGCCAAGACCTAAAATGAAGAGGTCGAAGTGCAAAGTGAATGTGACACTGAACGACGGGGGAGAGTCGGACGATGGCCGCCCTGGGACTGCGACCTTGGAGCGGCCGAAAGTTCTCGACGTCTCCTTCCTCGGCAAGATTGACATGACGAACTTGACCAAGAAGAGTTTGATGTCCATCGCCAATCTCTGTATCCTACCCGTCAAACAGGAGATACGTCGGAGTGGGGGGTGTTTGACGGTAGGGGGGACTCACAAATCCAAAAAAACTACCCCTCAACATTCCAACTCCAGCTCCCCGAGTCCTAGCCTGAGACAATCTCGTCGAAGTGTAGGTCTACTCGCAAAGGAATCTGTTTCCGACACAGAGAGTAGTAAGACCAGTGTAGTTTCTCCTAGTCCTAGTTTGAAAGGTCCGACAAAAAACAAACATTTAAAAGTACGATCTCAGGGAAGTTTGCTAAACCGGGAGAAATCCCAAGACGCGAACAAAAACGATAAAGAGTCTACAAAAACTCTGAGTCGGCCTAAAACAGTGATTCCAAAGAAGTCTAAGCACGTTGACGAAGTGTTTGGGGGTCAGATCGTGGTCCCGGAGCCTTGCACGACGTGCGGTCGCCCGGAGCTGCCGGAGCGGCTCCACAGTCATCCGGTAGCCACCCGGACATTAGCGAGGACCCCACTGCCGACGCCGACCCCGGCGCCGGTCAAGAGTTCCGTGCGCAAGCCGGTGGCCATCAAGTATCGCAGTGATAAGACGGCAGAGTCCGATAAGAAGGAGGCTGTAGTGGTACCGGTCAAGACTAAGGGACCGAGAACAGTTATGTGCTACGTGTGTGGGAGGGGCTTCGGTACAGCTTCGTATCCCCTGCATGAGCCGCAGTGTCTACAGGTAAGAGTGGTGCGTGGTGACCTCACAAGGTCATTGAGAGCTGTGAGGAGATTCGACTCTGGTTTAGAGACGCTCGATGGGGAGATAACTAAAGCCCATAAAAAGAAATGTTTATATTTTTAATGAAATTCAAATATTATTTGCTCGGACTAATTTCTTTCTTTTTGGGTATAGCCTAATTATTTTCATAAATTATATTTCACCCCGGGTTTACGAGACTGTCCAGATTCCTTTTGGAGTTTGGCTGGGATGTGGAACAATTGTGTATTTTGATTTGGTATAGAAGAGCTATTTTTGCACTTGTTTTAGATGCACAAGTAAGTTTCAGAACGGGAGCCATCTCGGCTGTGGCGGCCATTTTTAAACATGGCAACTAGCTAGGTTACTTGAAATCAGATGTAGGGGCCTTCCAAAATACGAAGAAACTACCACCAACCACTAAACTACTAAACCATCCAGAGAACTCGAATAATGTCATCAAATTTTGGTTAGGCGAGATGAGAACATGAGTGCCATGCATCAATACGACATCTTTCAGTGACAAGTTTAAAAATTAGTTTAGTTGACAAGTTTAAATGCATTGGTTCCTTTGAGGGTATGTAGGCCTATTTGTAACACATCAAGAGCCAATGTACGCGTGTGTTTGTGTACTAGATGGCCAACATAGGCCTATAGTATTATTTTCTATTAACCAACAATGAGGTTTCGCTCTTTACAGTAACAGTATGCATAATAAAAAATAAAATAGAGGGGTACGACACGTATAGCTACGTAAAACAACGAGGGCATAGTCTGCATAATCAATAGGCCATTGACACTATTATAGTATAAAATCACTTCATACATTCAGATTGGCTTTTCATAACTAATTAGATTTTGTCTAAGTCTGGCAAGTGTAAAGTGTAATCGAAGTGCACAATATTTATTATAGATACATGAATAAAATACAATACAGTACAATCTAAAAGATTATTTTTGTTAATCTTAAATATCTAGGCCTACATTTAAGATAGAAAGATCTAAATTAGATAAATAATTTGTATGAAGCTTAGCACATACAATAATACAATTTAAGCATAGAATAATACAATCTAAGCACAGAATAATGCAATCTAATGCAATCTGACTATAACTGCTATCTCAAATATCTAGTAAATCAAGATAAATAATGAATGCACGAGTCATATTCGTTCTAATTCGTTCACCTCGCTGGCGGTCATTTTTAGATATAGAGCCTACTTTGTTAATGTACTAGGTGAAACTAAGTAATAAGTATTCATAAGTATTCATAAGTAAGTATTACACAAGTATTCATAGTCGTCCCCTACCCCTAGGGGCGCCTGATGTTGCTAAGGATTTGTTTTCTATATGGAAAATAACATCCATGGAATTGTTACTTGGCAACACCGGGCGCCTCTAGGGGTAGAGGACGACTGTGACTACTGTGAGCCAGATGAGTTCGAATAATGGTGTACAATGATATCTAAGAGTAAGACCGTATACATTGCTTGGCTATACAACAACTTCGAGAATGTGTTGAACGAAAATGAACTGTTCCTACGAGCTACTAGATGCCCATCAAGTAAGGAGCCAAATCCGTTCTTAGCTCGTTCACCTGTGGCGGCCATTTTTAAATAAGCCACCTACTCGAAATAAGATGTAGGCCTATGTATACTAAAATACCACAGAATAGTGGCACATGACAACTTATTTACCACTAAAACAACCCAGGGGAACTCGAATTTGTAAATTGAAATATGTTGCAACATATTTCAATTTACTGCTAAAAAAAGTAACCTGCGAGGTGGTGTCGTCACAGGTTACTTAGTAGTGCAGGGACGCTTGTGACAACTACCAACCTAAATCTAGTTTCATCTCATTCTTATGCCTCCGGTATTGTAGTGATAATATTCCGCCTCTGTTGGCAGACGTGGCAATATAGGTATTGGGAAATAAAAGGGAAATCCCACGAATACCTTTGAAATAGACCGCGTCTCCACGCGGTCTATTTTGCGGTTTATTTCGCGGTCTATTTCTTCACTTCTAAAGGTCCACATTGCTTCTTAGGGCTGGGCCACCACTGGGCGTGTAAGTCAGTGTGCGTGTGTGTATGTGTTACACTGGCAACACTGTAGACATGAAGACGTCACCCCAGTCACGCGTGTCAGTGACGTGTGTGTGTATGTGTTACACTGGCAACACTGTAGACATGAAGACGTCACCCCAGTCACGTGTGTCAGTCACGTGTGTGTGTATGTGTTACATCGGCAACACTGCAGACATGAAGACGTCACCCCAGTTACGCGTGTAAGTCAGTGCGTGTGTGTGTGTTACACTGGCAACACTGTAGACATGAAGACGTCACCCCAGTCACGTGTGTCAGTGACGTGTGTGTGTATGTGTTACACTGGCAACACTGTAGACATGAAGACGTCACCCCAGTCACGTGTGTCAGTCACGTGTGTGTGTATGTGTTACATCGGCAACACTGCAGACATGAAGACGTCACCCCAGTTACGCGTGTAAGTCAGTGCGTGTGTGTGTGTTACACTGGCAACACTGTAGACATGAAGACGTCACCCCAGTCACGTGTGTCAGTGACGTGTGTGTGTATGTGTTACACTGGCAACACTGTAGACATGAAGACGTCACCCCAGTCACGTGTGTCAGTGACGTGTGTGTGTATGTGTTACATCGGCAACACTGTAGACATGAAGACGTCACCCCAGTCACGCGTGTCAGTGACGTGTGTGTGTATGTGTTACACTGGCAACACTGCAGACATGAAGACGTCACCCCCGTCACGCGTGTAAGTCAGTGCGTGTGTGTGTGTTACACTGGCAACACTGTAGACATGAAGACGTCACCCCAGTCACGTGTGTCAGTGACGTGTGTGTGTATGTGTTACATCGGCAACACTGTAGACATGAAGACGTCACCCCAGTCACGCGTGTAAGTCAGTGTGCGTGCGTGTGTGTTACATTGGCAACACTGTAGACATGAAGACGTCACCCCAGTCACGTGTGTCAGTGCGTGTGTGTGTATGTGTTACACTGGCAACACTGTAGACATGAAGACGTCACCCCAGTCACGCGTGTATGTCAGTGCGTGTGTGTGTGTTACATTGGCAACACTGTAGACATGAAGACGTCACCCCAGTCACGCGTGTAAGTCAATGACGTGCGTGTGAGTGTGTTACATTGGCAACACTGTAGACGTGAAGACCCTAGTCACGCATGTAAGTCAGTGTGCGTGTGTGTTACATTGGCAACACTGTAGACATGAAGACGTCACCCCAGTCACGCGTGTAAGTCACTGTGTGTGTGTGTCTGTTACATTGGCAACACTGTAGACATGAAGACGTCATGCGTGTAAGTCAGTGTGCGTGTGTGTTACATTGGCAACACTGTAGACATGAAGACGTCATCGCAGTCACGCGTGTAAGTCACTGTGTGTGTGTGTCTGTTACATTGGCAACACTGTAGACATGAAGACGTCATCGCAGTCACGCGTGTATAAGTCAACGTGTCTGTTACAGAAATGGCAACGAGAGAACGCCGTGCTGCCGTCACATCTGCAAAGACCTTCGCCTCGCAGACCTGACCTACCCGCAAACTCCGAGGAGTGGAACAGATTAGCGTTCAAGGCATCTCAGGTTGGTGTCAAGTCAACCCCACGTCAATACTGGGGCAAAGTGGTATCTCCAATCCTATTCCGTTATCAGCGCCACATAAAGTCTTACAGTGGCGTATTCACGGGGGGGGGGGGGGAGGGGGGGGGACAAAACGCCCCCCTTTTTGCAAAGGAAACATGGAAAATGACCGTTTACATTTCATTTCAATAGACAGCATTTCAATAGACAGTACCAATAGACAGTATTGTAATAGACAGTTAGATGTTTTACTTTATAATTATTGTATATTGTTGTAATTAAAAGCAAAAGCAATACGAAAAATATGCAAATTATTGATTGAGGTTCCTTTTATTAGCGGTGCTAAGGAAAAAATGTGTTGCCAGAAACTCAGTAATCTTGTTTCAGTTGGCCGCTGTAAAACGCACAGATTTGCAAAATTACCTTGACGAGATTTTTTTCGGGGGGCAAGCCCCCCGGAACTCCAATTATGTTTCGGCATCCACTCTCTATATGGGTTGAAAACCCCCCCTTTCCCAATTCCTGGATACGCCACTGAAGTCTTATCTCCCCTCCCGAGTCCTCAACCATTTTGTTCTTATACATTGCTTGTATGAGGTAAACACTATAGTGAGTGTATTGCAGTCCGTTCTTGCAATAAACCCCCTAGCATGCCAGGGGTCCGCACCCTCCCCACCGGTGGTTTATCAATTACGCGTGAGATGATGTCACCTATTTAAACGGTAATTATCTATACAGGTGGTGGATTTACAGCAACACGGCAACAAGTTTTTTCGGACCGGTAGGTCACGTGAACCAATCAGAAACTTGCCGTGACTTTTTTTATTGGTTCACGTGGTGGGAAAAAAGGGTCGCCCTATGGAAGCACCTAAGAGAATCAATATGTGGCAAAATGAATACAAGGTCGAATTGAAAATATTTCTTTAGATGACTACATCACACAGATATAAATAGAAACTATTATTATTTAAACTTGGGGGGGGGGGGGGGGGGGGTAGAGAATCTCTTGAACAATTTGGGTAAGGCCCATTGCCATCTTGCGTTGTGGATAATCTATTTATTTAATTTTACACGAGCATTTACGAGCATTTTCATTGTATAGTAGCCACGCCGAAAGAAGCATGGTGTTGTCATGGATAATGTAATATTGAAGTGAGCCTGAGATGTCTATTGTGACCGACTCGAGCCTGCCCCCGGTAAGGGTCTGGACTCACTGGCAGTCGACAGCTCAGCCCATGAGCCATTCAACCCTTCTATTTTGTCTTGCGGTCTCCAAATACATTTTATTTCTCAACATGCTTTTCGTAAATCATATTGATTTTCTTGCTGTATGTTGTTCGTGTCTAAATATTGATCATGAGACTTTTTGAGTTTGTGTTCTACGATGAAAACAACTGATTCCATTCGGCGATTTGTTTGTGATGTGATGAAAACAACTGATACAATTTGGTGAATTGAACCAGTTCAGTTGTTCAGTTGTTTTCGTCATATGACAAAGAATCAAAAAGTCTCATGATCAACCTTTAGCCACGAACCACATACAGCCAGAAAATTAATATGATTTACGAAAGACGTGTTTAGAAATAAAATATAATCTATAAATCGCAAGACACAAGAAAATGTTTGGGACAGGTTCGGACCATCCACAAGCTTAGATGTGGATTGAACACCATTGGTATTACGGAAAAATCGGTCGAGAAGCTACTTCTTGCTCGAATTATGTTTTAAAAACAAAATGGCGGCAACATGTGGGATAGTTATGTTATGTTATGTCTTATCTAAAATAACTACACAATATTTCAGGATGATTATAGATTTATTTGAACACTTTTAATAACACTTAAAGCAACCTTCCATGTTTGAAATTGGACACCCAACTCCCGCGTCGAGTCATGGCTATCTGGATGTTTTAACAGTATGACCAACTTAAGAACTAAACTAAACTACTTATGAAAGCTAGGCTACAACAACCACAACATCAACAGCTGTGTTAGTAAGGTTATGTACGGTATATGTGACACCTTCCCTTTTAAGTTTCTTAAAGTTATGCTAAGATTAAATAACCACTCTATATGATTGTGTTCTTTTTAAAAACATAGAATGCAAGTGTCACTGATCATAACTGACATTCATGAAGTGATCAAAGTTTAAGTTTAAAGTTTGTAATCAGAATATTTGATGGGCACTGTCTTGATGCGTTGGGGCCTAGGCGAACGGTCTCCACAGGATTGGTTTGTAGGCCTAGTTGTTTCTGATTCTTCATCTGCAGTATGATTGTCCTTACTAGGTGCCTGGATTGCAGGTATGGAAAGATTACCAGGATCATTTGGTGTATTGCAAAATGTAGGAATCGAAAAGCTAGGAGTGATGATAGGTGGTGGGTTGGCTGATTGGCGAAGATCGCGTCTGTTTCGGCGATAGACAGCATCTTCTTCTGTTGTCACTATGTACGATCGCGGACTCGAATGAGGTTGAGTGACGACAGCCTTCTTCCACACTCCATCTTTACGAACCAAGATACTTTCTCCTTCCTCCAGCTGACACAATGGTTTGGAATGTTGATCATAATATTTCTTTTGAGTCATTTGACGATCTAGGAGATTACGTCTTGTCTCTTCCAACTGGACGGTCTTTGGAATGAGTAGGTTTCTCTCAGTTGGCAGCTTAGTGCGAATACGTCTGCTCATTAAGAGTTGGGCTGGCGATTGGTCCAAGCCTTGAATTGGGGTACTACGATAGTCCATTAATGCTATGTAGTGATCAGTTCCGTCTTCTGTAGCCTTTTTCAGCATGCGCTTTGCTATTTGAACAGCTCGCTCTGCCATGCCATTGGATTGAGCAAAGGTAGGGCTTGATGTAATGACTTGCATGTCCCACTCCTTAGCCCAACGTCGAAACTCATCGCTATTGTAAGGCATGTTGTCTGCTCGCAGTATTTCTGGTATGCCGTGTCGAGAAAATGCAATAGTGAATGTTTTAATGAGATCTTTAGCAGTTTTCCCAGACAGTTGTTCTATTTCAAGCCATTTCGAGAAGTAATCAAAGATAACAAGAAACGACTTCCCTCGGAATTCAAATATGTCGGAAGCTAGTTTCTGCCAAGGCCTATCTGGTATCTCTTCTGGAATCAGTGGCTCTTTCTGATTGTTATTTTGAAACTTTTCGCAAGTAGAGCATTTTTGTATCATCTCCTCTATTTGCTGGTTCATTCCCGGCCAATAGAGAACTGAACGTGCCTTTGTTTTACTCTTCTGTATGCCCTGATGACCTTCGTGTATTGATGTGAGCATTTTAGAACGCATTGACATTGGAACGACTAAACGCTCTCCCATGAACAAAAGTCCATCAGATTCTGAAAGCTCACCACGGACCTTCCAAAATGGTCGTGCATACATCAGCACATCTCGCATGTAAGTAGGCCATCCGTCTTTATGATACTTTAGCACGCTTTTTAACGTTTCATCTGCTTCTGTTGCTCTTCTTGTTTCTTCTTGTTTCTGTGGGCTAACCGACAGATATTTCGCTATTTGATGTACTACCATGCTCATCTCAGGGTCATCTTCGACAAGATCCTTCTGAAACGCTCTGGATAACGTGTCTGCAAGGAATAGTTCTTTCCCTGGCACATACGTTACTTGAAGATCGTACCGGAGAAGCTTTAATATCATTCTTTGAAGCCTGTTGGTTACTTTGTTGAGTTCTTTCTTCATGATTGGAACCAACGGTTTATGGTCTGTTTGTATTACGACTTGACGACCATACGTATATTGATTAAAGTGTTCTACGGCATAGACTATACCGAGTAACTCCTTCTCTATTTGGGCCCAAGTCTTCTCAGTATCAGTTAATGACCTGGAAGCATATGCAATGGGGTGGCCATCTTGCAAAAGACATGCACCTAATCCATTTTGTGATGCATCTGTCTGAATCGTAACAGTTTTCTTCATGTTAAAGAATTTCAAGACAGGAGCTTCGCATAAGTTCGTCTTCAGCTTGTTGACAGCATCTTTCTGGGGTTCATCCCAGTGCCAATGTATAGATTCCTTTAGAAGCAAGCGCAACGGTGCTGTAGTTTCCGAAAGCTTGGGTATGAACTGTGACAAGTATGTCACCATGCCTAGAAATCTTCTCAACTCTTCTTTGTTTGTTGGTTCATCCATGTTTACAATGGCACGCACACGTTCTATATCTGGCTTTAACCCATCCTTGCTCAGCTCATGTCCCAAATATTTCACAGTTTGTACGCAGAACTGAAATTTCTCTCTGTTGAACTTTATGTTCTTCTCACGGGCTCGTTTCAGGACTTTGTCGAGTGTTTTGTCGTGCTCTTCTTTAGTTGCCCCTGCAACAATGATATCATCGAAAACAGCATTCACTCCTGGGATATCGCCAAACAATTCGATCACTTTCTTCTGAAACACTTCAGGACCTGACTTGATCCCAAACGGAAAGCGACAAAACTGATATCGACCAAAGGGAGTATTGAATGTACATAGATTTGAGCTCTCTTCGTCTAATTCAATCTGCCAAAAGCCATTTCGCATGTCCAGAGTAGAGAAATACATCTTACCGTTCATCTGTACAGCGATGTCTTCCGCAGTTGGTATCTTGTAATGCTCGCGTCTGACTGCTCGATTTAAATGTAATGGATCCAAGCACAACCGTATCTCGCCATTCCTTTTCTCCGCTATCACCAGGCTATTCACCCATTCGGTTGGATGATCTACTTTACGAATCACTCCCGTCACCTCAAGCTTGTCTAAAGTCTCGCGTAGCTTATCTTGAAGACCAAAAGGCACTTTCCGAGGTGGGTGTATAACTGGTCTGACTGTAGGATCGAGCTCTATGTGATGTTTACCTGGAACTGTTCCCAGACCTTCAAAGACATCTTGATACTGTTTTAGAACTGAATCCATATCTTCAAATACTTGAACGTTGTCAATACGCTTGATCAAACCTAGATCAACACAAGTTTTTAAACTAAGCAGAGGCTGGCTATCTGCTTCAGTTACAACAAACTCAAGACAAACTGAATTTCCTTTTGATTTGCAACTCACTTGAGTTGTACCCACAGGTTTAATCTTGTTCTTTCCAAACGACATCAACACCGTGTTAGTATCTTGAAGGTGGGTTGTCCCTGGCAAGGTTTTAAACACTGCTAGTGGAAGCACATTTACCTGGGCACCCGTATCAAGTTTGAATTTAATCGTCTTACCTTTTAGTTGTAAGTTTGTGTACCAAGCATCTTCATTACATAATGAATGAACTTCTTCGATTAAATAATCACAATGTGCTGGTTGTGAAGATTCAACTTCTTTCACTTGCTTGTTCGTTTTAGGCTTTTTACACATCTTACTGAAATGTCCAGTTCCTTTACAGTTGAAACACTCCTTTTTATATGCCAAACACTTACGCGGTTTGTGCCGTGCTCCACAGCGCTTACACTGAAACTCTTGATTCTTATTGCCTTCGTTCTGTGTGCTAGGACTAGTGGTGGACCAAGACTGTGGCTTTGAGTTCTTCACAACGTGAACCTCTTGTGAGTTATCTTGTATAATTCTCACCTGAAGCTGGCTTAACTCGCTGGATCTGCACATTGTCACCGTCTTTTCCAGGCTGACATCATCGTCTTCCAATAACCTTTCTTGGATCTTCTTGTTACGGATACCAAAAATGATCCGATCCCTTATTAGGCTATCTCTTTGGTCACCAAAGTTGCAGGTAGAAGCCTTAGTTTTCAACTCAGTTAGAAAAGCGTCAAAAGATTGACCTTCTTGTTGTATGACGTTTGTAAAGTTAAAACGCTCAACTACAACCTTTTTCCTGGGAAGGCAGTATTGCTCAAACTTTCCCATTACTGTGTCAAACTGAGTAGATGCCTCATCATGACCATATGTAAAATTATCATATACATCCTGAGCATCTGTACCAAGCAGATTAACAAGCATTGCTATCCTTTGTTCCTCTGGCTTCTTTGAAAAACCAGTAGCAATCATGTACAGTTCGAACTGTTTCCGCCATTTGACCCAGTTAACACTTAAATTACCTTTAATGTCCAAGGTCGGCGGCTTGTTAAAGTCCGTCATCTTTTCTTTTAGTTGGATTCTCTTCGTTTATCCTGGTCCCTTGTTGCCCTATGGCTATAGGCTAGGTCACCTCACTAGTTACCAAAACATGTTCTGCAAAATATCCACGAAACCTTTCTCCCAGAGGTACACGAGTTCATTATCTGACACCATGTTATGTCTTATCTAAAATAACTACACAATATTTCAGGATGATTATAGATTTATTTGAACACTTTTAATAACACTTAAAGCAACCTTCCATGTTTGAAATTGGACACCCAACTCCCGCGTCGAGTCATGGCTATCTGGATGTTTTAACAGTATGACCAACTTAAGAACTAAACTAAACTACTTATGAAAGCTAGGCTACAACAACCACAACATCAACAGCTGTGTTAGTAAGGTTATGTACGGTATATGTGACAATATTTGGTCATATTGTAGTAAATATATCCTTTCCGTGACGAATATGTTCATTTGAACGCGATCCGATATGTAAATTAGATTTCTATTGCTGACAACAAGTGAAGTAACTATGGCAACTAAAAATCACCATGGAAAATCTAAGCTCATTGAAAATAAAACTGGACCCCGTGCTATATTTCTCACTCAACGGTGCTACCAAGGTCTGCGCGCTTGATCTCCGCATAGACTAGCGGAGAGTCGGCGTACCGACAAACCTAGACGACGTATACCGACGTACCGACGAAACGAACCATAGACGGAGATCAAGTAGACCTTGCGTGCTACCCGTGAGTTATTTGGAAGGCTGTGCTGCAGCTGTGTGTGCATGCGCTACTCGCTAGTTGATTGTTGACGATGGCCGTAGCTTTGAAAACTTATCGACAGTATTCGATCATGGAGTTGTATCTTACTATTATAAATCCTTGGTTTGATGTCGTTCCTTGTGGACGCTTGCTCGCTTAATTACTAACGCGTCACACACACCATTTTCATATTTCAAAATGGCTAATTGTATGGAAGGAAATGGTGGTAGCCGGGGGGGTGGGGGTGAAAAGCTATTTCTTTTTTGGGGAAACATCCTCCACCCCTTCCCTATTCGACCGTGGGCATAGCCTCTCCCCCTGGCCCATGTGCACAGGCATGTCCGTGGGTGCCCGGGCTCGGTCGCTTGCCGTCGTTCCTCGCCCCCGTACTCGCGTCTCATGAGTTATGAGTCAGCCGGGCCCAGATCTGTATATGGCGTGACTCGGGACTCGGCCGCAACGAGTCGGGGAGTGGGAGGCCTCGTACTTCCTTGTTACGGAATAAGATGACCCGAATGCCTGCCTGCCTGCTAGGCAAATCAATAACAACTAAGTTATTGGTTGAGTCGGCTCAATTATGATTTTTTTTTTAAAGACGTAGGCCTACTCGACAGCTAGAAAATATGTCGTCGGTCGAATCAGATCCATCACACATTGGGGGGGGGGGGGGGGGGGGAGGGGAGGGTTGGTGGGCGTGCAGGTCGCAAAGAGGGCAGCAATGAACGAGACGGTGCAATATGAATGATACACTTAAATATGATATTTGCGACCGCAGTCTTGATTCGTCAGAATGTTTTCCTTCATATGTTTAAATGTGCCATTATCTAAATCTAAAACATAAACTATGTGAGGTGGGAAAGCGTTTTGACTTATAGCGTTACTTTTGGTTTTGTAAAACAAGGAAATCAGTGGCGTATCCAAGGAGGGTGCCAACAACTTCCCTCCCTCCCTCCCCTTCCCCCCCCCCCTCACGCTTTTGCGTGAAGCAAATGGAAAAAGTGACCTGACCTTTTACCTTTCAATTGACAGTATTTTCTTATTGAATATGAATGACATTGGTTGTGGTTAAAAATACTCGCATTCATCTCAGTTCACTACATCTCAGTTCTTGTCGGGGTGGGCCCTAAAACCACAGCATTTAAAAAGCCACGGGATCGCCATGACCTCGCTGCCCCGCACTGCCACTTTTCGATCCCTTTCCCTACCCATTCCCCCACAGAGAGAGAGAGCGAGTCCAATGACATTCAAGCATGTGGGCGTGTCTGACCTGACAACCCCGTACTCCCTCCCAGACGAAAACATCTGCAAATTATTGTAGCTATATACAAGACGTTGCTGTTCCTTTTATTGGTGAGCCTACAGACAAAATAGGTATGTAGATAGAAATTTAGTAATTTGTTTTCAGATTGCCGCTCTAAAACGCACAGATTCCCACCAAAATAACCTTGCTGAGAAAAACTTAGCGGCGGGGCAAGTCTCCCGGACCCCCACTTGTCGTTTGGTCCATAAATAATATCGCACCCCCCTTCTGAATTCCTCGATACACCAAATTACATGAATAGCTTGCGGCATTTTAACAGCATATTGATTTTATATAGGGTATGGAATATTTTATGCCGTTGTGTTGTCACTTTATCATGGTTCCGTTCGACCTTTCTACATATCCTATACTCTACATGTCACTGTAACAGCTTTCTACCGTCTCAGCACACCCATATGCAATCTATTACACTGCAGATATTCCATTCATCGTTCCTCATGTTGCTGTTTGTCCTAAACAAATCACAATGTCAATAATTTACCTTGAATACATTGAATGGTAACATGATTGAATGGTAGGGAATTGATTAAATTGAATGAATTAAGGTTTGATGTGGATTTATGATGTTTTTTATGAGTGCTTTCGAATGATTGTCCACATAAAATTGTTGTTTTTTGGGCTTTTCCGTGTGTCTGACGTTGTACAGTTCAGAAGGTATAATAGCAACTCAAGTTGCCTACGTTCAAACGGGGCCAAGTCCATGTTTAATTTGTTGCAGTTATGAAGTTAACAGGGAGGAACATTTCGCCACTTTTGAAACACACACTGAACTTTAGGTGCCCTTAAAGTTTAAACATAAGACATGGCCGTTTTTGAACTTAACTTTAATTTGTGGATGTAGAAGGCATGGATTTGGTTTGGTGACACTCCTAAGTCATTTTCTGTATTTTTAGACTTGGCGCCGTTTTAATCTAGGCAACTCAGTAACGAAGAATCGAAGTAGTGAAAAGAAGTCGTAGATAACTATAAGGACTGAACGAGTGAACGTGTGTGTGTACTGACTGAAACAAGTGTCTCACAAGTCGCGCATGGCGCATCCGTGGGTGGATGAGGTACCTCACTCACATAAGTGATCTGAAACCTACACATCAGACCCATAACGTGCTCAAGGTTGCTTGTAATAGCTGTTGTAACCGCCACATCGTCAAATCAATATCTCGAGCATTTAAATTAACATCGGTGAAACACGGAGGTCGAGTACGTCCATCGTCTTGATTACCCTAGTTGCAGCGCTCGTTTCTACCTGATGTGACGCTGGGATTCGTATGGCTAGATTCAGATTTTTCAGATTTCAGATAATTTTATTCTCACACAGAATACATACATGTTTATTGTTTACTCAAAAGTGGCTATTTATATAAGTTGGAGAAGCCTGCAAAGTCATGGAGACCTGAGTGCAGGCCATTTACAAAATAGTGTTGGATATTAATTTTGTCAGATGGCGACAATAGGCGTACTTAAAAGGAAATTTTTGTGATAATACAATTTATACAATTATATATAGCTAGAACTAAATGTATTGGGGGAAGTTAGTAGACTGATGTTAAAGACGGTGTAAAAATACAAGTTTAAAAAGGTGTGGTTTACAAATCAGGCATTTAAATTAAGGGCTGGGGTAAAGGGTAAATTAAGGGCTTCAAAATTTTTTACCAGTTAGATCGTCTAGATTAGCAATTGTTGCACAAATATGAGACGTTAAGCCCCATTGATCAATCATCATATTGCCCAGTTAGTTTAATAATTTTTCTACTTCATTATTTTGTGTAGTTGTAAATGTGGGAATGTGTGTGAGCAATTCATATGTTTTTGCTTCACTTCACCCAGGATAATAAAACGTCTTTTGTCTTCATTTTACGTGGACCTACTTACGTTTTATCTATAATATAGATATAATTAAGCGAGCGAAGCGAGCGTTTCCACTAGACTCTTATGGCATTTCGTTCTGTTTTTTTTTTGTTTGTTTGTTTGTTTGTTTGTTTTTGTTTGTTTGTTTTTTGTTTTTTTATGTCCGTCGATAGCGGTCGAACGGAAAGTCCGATCAACTTGAAATTTGGACCATCCACAAGCCTCGATGTGGATTGAAGGTGTATAGTTTTGAGGCAAAATCGTTCGAAAAGTTACAAAGTTACACCATAGTTACTGCAAAATATTTTTCTGAAACAAAATGGCGGCAAATGTGAGATAGCCAGATTTTTCTACAGTTTTTTCCGGTCACGAATATGTTAATGTAATGGCGATTTGATAAATATTGGCAAAGTTACACGAAAGTTACTCGAAAATATTTTTCTAAAACGCAGTAACGGCAAAATGTGAGGTGGCTATCTTATAGTAAATTTTTGTCCGGTCACGAATATACTAATATAAACGCGATCCACTACGTATTAGAGGCAGAAATTACATTTCTATTGCTGTCAATAAGTGTTAGTAACGGTGGCGGACCGTGTTGAAATCATGACCACGAAAATTCTTAGCAACGCACATTGCACTGCATACAACAATGTCGGAAAGTATAATAGCCATGGAAATAAGAACAGTTTTTGCAATGCGCATTCTTGAATTGTTGTTAAGCGAGCGAAGCGAGCGTTTCCACTTGACTCTTATGGCACTTCGTTCTGTTTTTTTGTTTGTTTGTTTGTTTTTTTTTTTTTTTTTTTTTTTTTTTTTTTTTTTTTTATTTATGTCCGTCGATAGCGGTCGAACGGAAAGTCCGATCAACTTGAAATTTGGACCATCCACAAGCCTCGATGTGGATTGAAGGTGTATAGTTTTGAGGCAAAATCGTTCGAAAAGTTACAAAGTTACACCATAGTTACTGCAAAATATTTTTCTGAAACAAAATGGCGGCAAAATGTGAGATAGCCAGATTTTTCTACAGATTTTTCCGGTTACGAATATGTTAATGTAATGGCGATCTGATAAATATTGGCAAAGTTACACAAAAGTTACTCGAAAATATATTTTTGAAACACAGTTACGGCAAAATGTGAGGTGGCTATGTTATAGTAAATGTTTGTCCGGTTACGAATATACTAACGTAAACGCGATCCGATACGTATAAGAGGCAGAAATTACATTTCTAATGCTGTCAATAACTGTTAGTAACGGTGGCGGACCGCGGCGAAAACATGACAGCGAAAATTCTTAGCAACGCACATTGCACTGCATCCAACAATGTCGGGAAGTATAATAGCTATGGAAATTAGAAACATTTTTGCAATGCGCATTCTTGAATTGTTGTTAATTGTTGTTTGTATTAGCATTGAAATCTTTTCGCCAGAAAGTTCGTAGATATTGACGCGCTCGCTTATCAACGCGTCAAACAGAGCGTTTTCCTAGTTAATTGTTGTTCGTATTAGCATTGAAAACTTTTCGCCAGAAAGTTCGTAGATATTGACGCGCTCGCTTAACAACGCGTCAAACAGAGCGTTTTCCTAGTATAAATAAACACAATATTATTTATATTCTATTCATTTATTAAGCGAGCGAAGCGAGCGTTTCCACTTGACTCTTATGGCACTTCGTTCTGTTTTTTTTTTGTTTTTTTTTTATGTCCGTCGATAGCGGTCGAACGGAAAGTCCGATCAACTTGAAATTTGGACCATCCACAAGCCTCGATGTGGATTGAAGGTGTATAGTTTTGAGGCAAAATCGTTCGAAAAGTTACAAAGTTACACCATAGTTACTGCAAAATATTTTTCTGAAACAAAATGGCGGCAAAATGTGAGATAGCCAGATTTTTCTACAGATTTTTCCGGAGTATTGGCTAAGTTACACAAAAGTTACTCGAAAATATATTTCTGAAACACAGTAACAGCAAAATGTGAGGTGGCTTTCTTATAGTAAATTTTCGTCTGGTCACGAATATACTAATGTTAACGCGATCCAATACGTATTAGAGGCAGAAATTACATTTCTATTGCTGTCAATAAGTGTTAGTAACGGCGGCGGACCGTGTTGAAAACATGACCACGAAAATTCTTAGCAACGCACATTGCACTGCATACAACAATGTCGGAAAGTATAATAGCCATGGAAATAAGAACAATTTTTGCAATGCGCATTCTTGAATTTTTGTTAATTGTTGTTCGTATTAGCATTGAAAACTTTTCGCCAGAAAGTTCGTAGATATTGACGCGCTCGCTTATCAACGCGTCAAACAGAGCGTTTTCCTAGTATTACAAATAGACATGCCAGCCAAACGCGCTATAAGTCGTCTAGAACTGAGTAAACTAAATGTACCGACGTGTTAAAAGCTGCCAACATTACTTTTCCGACTAATGCAAACATTATGCGTCTACTGGTAAATGTTGGCAAAGTTTATTTTGACTCTTTACCCCCCAAAAGTCAATAACTCATTTTATGGTAATTTTAGAAAAATGAGGACAAAATTAATAAAATTTAAGATAAAATATATTTTAAAATATTTCGTTATAGAAAATGTAGTCGGTCATAATTTGGCTAATTCAAAATGTATCCGTTTTAAAAATAACCCCGTCGGAATTGTGCTATTCAAATTCTAGATACAAAAAACTGTGGGGGTGACCTGTAACCGGATAATTTACCAGGGTAGAATGTGATGTCACAGGACAACTTACCTGGCTGCATGGTCTTGACATTATTAGAACTAGCACAGGAACAGACACAGACATACAGTGGTAAACGTTTATATCAGGCTTCGTCAATAATATAGCCGTTGTGCAAACAGTAATCATGCAGTGGTGTAGGCCTATACAAGGGGGGCAGGGGAGGGGGCGTGGCGACAAACGTTTTGCAATGAAAAAAATAAAATAACTTTTTAGCTTTCAATGAAGACAGTGTTCTAATGAATACAGTACCAAACACTTGAAACATATTAGGATAACGCTCTGCTTGACACCTTGCTTTCATTTCAATTCACGCAGGTGTTGTTACAATGATAAACAAATAGTATTTGATGATTTTTGCAAATGCCATTTACACTAAAATGCGCAGTCGAAGATCTACTGTGTGTTTAAATTGGTGTATAAATAACGAGTTGTAACTATTATGTGTTGGTACGTCATGGGATTTGTCTTACCTAATTATTGGCGGGAGCATTTGTTACCGGGGTGAAGCGTCTCTAGTAAACATTGTTGCCGCTTTGTCCGAGGTCGCTAGTGCTTCACGCGACCTGACCAAACAATATACAAATCAATACACCGGGAAAACGCACGACTGTTGGCGAGTGTCCAGTGGTGGCTAGCATACCTTCCACAATAATCTTGTGGACATGCTAACGTGACGTCATAGATGAGTGAGTTGAGTTGAGCCAATGCCTCACTCATTTATGACGACAGAATCCACAAGGTTGCTGTGGAAAGTGAAACTACTTTAGTGACAAGTTGACGGCAAATATGTTCTGAAAATTCCTATGCGGTTGCAGTGACAAAGCGTCGGAGTAGATAATGTCGAGACAGTTTCTTATACCCTCCCCCAAAAATGGTATGAGAAAAATATAATATTATAGATACAATTTTATTTCAGAGAAATGTTTTAAGAGCGTTCGGAAGTAGTCATTTTACTGCTAAAACATGCGTCTACAAACTTACACTCCTCACGCCTAACCCGATGGATTTCTCTCTAATTGTACTGCCAAGTATAAAAGTGTCGAATTGATGACTTCCATTACAACACAAATCACAATATATTACTGTATATAGGAGAAGGTCCCCTTTTTGTAACTGTGTGTCCACCCCGTTGACTGCCGCTTGAAATTTTCGACAAAATTGACATTTACAACACTGTCATCAAAGGAGGCGACGGCTAAGATCGCCCTTTGTGTGTAGTGATTGGCAGGGTGCTTCTTAGGTTGGCACGCAGAGTAGATCCCCTCTTGGAGCGCCCACAGGTCTCAGGGTGATCGTTTTCTATTGGTCGGAGGTGTTTTACAGAAGTTTCTGTATTTAGTGACGTCACCAAAATCTCGTCGTCTGCTACCAGCACTGTAGATTGTATAGGACGTGTATCTTTCATCGCACACACACTTCACATGTATATAATTCTACATAGTAGAGCTTTCCATCGAAATAACAGTGAAACTTCTTAGCAACGCACATTGCACAGCATTCAACCATGTGTTATAGATTATTAAGGTTTATATTAATATAACTCTTTACTACTATTATTATTATTTTATGAGTACCATTTCTTTATTAGCCTATAAGATCATCTCGAGCACTATAGGCTCCGCCCTGTGTATATGTTAGTTATTTAGAAGGCTATGGCCGACCGGGGATGAAGTGACCTCGAGGACACACCCCTAGTTGTTGGAATTTAGGTCAACGTAAGTGTAAGTCGTCAGAAGGACTCGCTATAATAAGTATCAGTAAAGCATCAGTAATAAGTTGTAGTTTATTAATCATCAGTAAAATAGTCAGTCTACATCAAACCTCAAGTGTTTTAAGTTACCAGCTCCTGACACCCCTCATCAGCTCCTCACATTTCAGAAGTGGAATAAAAACTACCCTCGTTTGACCATCCGAAAACGTGTTCAAGCCTACAAGCAACCACCTGTTGTGAGTGTTCGGTTAATATTTAATAACTTTTGTTAAGAAGAAGATACGTTCGTGAAAATCGCAGCAAAATTTTTTTTTCTCTTGGACTGTTTGGAAATATTATTTTGATCGCCCGTCTGCAGCCAGTGAATTTTCGTCGAATTTTCGTTTTATTATTTTATTTCAAGTTTTTATCGTAGCGGCCATGTTTGTGTGAACAGTGACGCGCGCAAGGATACATGCCGCCAAAAGTGTTACCCAGCCGTGGTACGTACTGCAAATTCTCTCGTGGGCGGAACCACTTGTAGCCGTCAGAACCACAGCCTGCTAGATGCTGTATCACGATCGTAGTACTCAACTTCCGCCAATCAAATAGAAACATGGATGAAACCAACTACGAAAGTATGAATAATCTGGCTCTGTTGTCAACCGTCAGCAGTCTTCAACAAACAAATACGCCAGTGACAGATGAAATAATGGAAGCTGCCTCTATATCCGAAGCCACCATTCAAACTACCCCACATCCAAATCAAGTCCCCACAGGTCCTGAGGGTCTCAGTATGAAGGAATTTATGACCTTCATCTTAGAACAAAATCAACAGCGTGATCAAATGTTGATGAACCTCCTGGCCACAAGAAACACCCCACCACCAGATAAAGCAGATTCATATCATGTTATGCCCGACCTCGCTCGCAATATTCCTAAGTTCAATGGAGAAGGTTCGAGTAATCAAGCCCTGGACTGGTTACACTCGTTAGAGAGCGTCTCCATGCTTCACCAGTGGCCGGAAGCTTTCACCCTGGAAGCAGCCAGAACGCATCTGGTCGGGGCTGCTCACCATTGGTACTGCACGAACAGAGATGAGATTACTCTCTCGCTACCTTTAAAAATAAGTTTAAAAATACCTTCGTTGGGTCGGTCAGTTTACCAGAATTATGGAAAAAGATGTCTACTCGGGTTCAGGGTCGATCCGAAAATACTAGTCTGTACTTTCATGAAAAAGTCCGCTTATGCAAAGACCTAGGATTACCATTCGACGACATCAAAAAACAAATTTGCATTGGGATGTATTCACGTTCCTTAACAGCCATGCTCCTTTCGCGTTATCACCATGACCTTGACTCCTTATTGCATGATATAAGAGATTTTGAAGAAGTTGACCGAGAGCGCAGCAGCCGTATCAACTCTATGAGACAACCCGATGAAAAGAAAAGAGACTTCCAGTTACGCTCCACAGTAAGTCAAACCGCTTCCCCACAATCTGCCAGCAACAACAGTGCCGCTAGTCGACCTTCAGTACTGCCCAAGCTTAATGTCCAGCCACAAGAAACTTCATTCAAGCGTGAGTCTAAGCCACTAGTAAACGACAAAGGTGAAAGATTATGCTACAACTGTAATAAATACGGGCACATTGGGCGCGATTGTCCGCAACCTATGAGAAAACTACTTTGTTTAAAGTGTAACAGTACAGACCATACGCAACGACATTGTCCGACTCATCCAACAGCTATCCGCCAGGCAAATGACCGCGAGTTTGTTTCTCAACCAAACAGACAATATTCGGTTTCAAATGCTACTCCATCGGATACGATTCATAAGTTTGTAAAGAACGCTAAGCTAAATGAAACCGCAATCCAAGCATTGATTGATCCCGGCAGTGCTTGCTGTACCATACGAGCATCTGCCGCAATCCAATCTCATCTGCAAATCGAACCAACTAATGAAACTCTGTATGGCTTCGGTGATACCACGCAAGCAGCTACTACGGTGCTGGGAAAAACCGATGTCACAATTGAAATGGATGGTGTTTCTGCAAGTGTACCTGCCTTCATTGTACCAGACAAAGCACAACCTCTCGATCTCCTAGTTGGCCGTACGTGGACGGAACTGCCGAACATTGCCTACATTCGACTAGATAATTCTTTGCAGTTTGGGTACCGAGACACCGACCCATTCAGAGACCTTCAAGTGCAACCCAATGTTGAAAAAGTCAAGTTGACTGTTCAGGAAGACACGCTACTACAGTCCACCTCGATTAATTTTGTTCGGACTACTTGTGACCTTGCCAACGGTCTAGTTCTCTTGACACACCCTTCGAAACATGACATTCTACTCGAAGTCCGTGGTGACAGCGTTGTGGTCCCGATTGTCAATCAAGGACCCGAGCAATGTACTCTCGCCGCAGGCTCGACATTAGGGCGAGCTGAGATAGTAACTCTGGATACTACACAAGTGATTGACCAACTGAAGACTTGTCAACTGGTCACCGACACCACATCCAACCCGTTGCCTATAACCAGTGATGAGATTGTTACAGGACCTGCTATCACATGTGACCAAAAACGTCAGCTACACCAGCTTATAAACAAATATCGTTGCTGTTTTGCACAAACTCTAGACGAACTTGGATGTACGCATCTTTTAAAGATGGACATAGAGGAAACAAAAGGAAGCAAACCAGTAGCTGCAAAACCATATCGAGCCAGCAAACAAGAACGGTTGGAAATCGATAAGATAGTTAATGAGTGGAAACAACATGGCCTTGTTACGGATACTTCATCACCATACGCCAGCCCCGTCCTCTTGGTTAAGAAGAAGTCAGGTGAACAACGTCTGGTTGTTGACTACCGCCGCTTAAACGCCCAGACCGTCAAAGAGCCCTATCCCCTTCCGAGCATCGACGATCAGCTGGAACAACTAGCTGGAGCGAAACTCTTTACCGTACTCGACCTAGCACATGGCTATCTTCAAGTGCCCCTTTCAGATGAGGCAAAAGCGAAAACTGCATTCATCACGCCCGACACTACAGGACAGTTTGAGAGGCTCATCTTCGGGCTTGCAAATGGCCCTGCAACGTTTACCCGTTTGATGTCACGAGTTCTTGGATCGTTACGAAATACTGTGGCGATGTGTTATCTTGACGACATCTTAATTGTTGCAAAGACTTGGGAAGAAATGCTCGAAAAATTGGAATTAGTTTTTCAAGCCCTTAAGAATGCAAACCTAACGTTGAAACTGCGTAAATGTGAATTTGGCAAGAGCGAAGCAAATTTCCTCGGTTTCCAGATATCCGAAGGCCAGCTTTTTCCAGGACAGCAGAAGATTCGAGCCATAGAAGAATACCCCACTCCACAGGACGCTCATGCGGTACGCCGTTTTTTAGGACTAGCTTCTTTTTTCCGGCGCTTCATTAAAAACTTTGCTACACGTGCAGAACCCTTGACCCGTCTGACAAAACAAAATGTCGACTTTCAGTGGACACCTGATCAAGAGAAATCCTTCCGCGACATCCAGCAAGCACTCGTGTCAAAGCCCTGTCTCCAGTTGTACAACCCAGCAGCACGAACAGAAGTCCACACAGATGCCAGTGCAAATGGCATTGCTGGCATGCTACTACAAGAAAATGAAACTGGTCAGCTATGCTTAGTGTATTGCGTCAGCCGCAAAACATCGCCAGCTGAACGTCTTTACCACTCCAGCAAGCTCGAACTACTAGCCATTATATGGACCCTTGATCGCTTACGACAATTCCTCATCGACATTGACTTCACAGTGGTTACCGACTGTCAAGCCCTGATTTACCTAAATGCTCAGCGAACTATGAATCCACAAGTAGCACGTTGGTATAATCTCATACAAGAGTACAGCATTAAGGACATTCGTCATCGCCCTGGCATACGTATGAGCCACGTTGACGCTATGAGTCGCGCTCCAGTCGAAGACGCAGGTGACGATATTATGGATTCCGTACTTGATAACCGCCTTGACGTACTTGTCTCCATGACTCTTGCTGACCAAGTCCTATTGTTCCAAAGAAGTGATGAACACCTCAAGAAACTCATTGTCATTCTCCAGAAACCACAAGATGACAGGAATCCAACAGAACTCCAGATGACTTCAGGTTACTCCTTACAAGATGGACGATTGTTTAAAACAGTCACTCAAGATGGAAAAGATTCTCTACTATACGTAATTCCGAAATCCATGCGCAAGAGTTTAGTGGTCAAATTCCATGACTTGATGGGCCACTTCTCTCTCGATCGCGTGATCGCAAAAATCACCGAGACATACTGGTTTCCTGGTATGCGCCGATATGTGCGGCAGCACATTAATATGTGTTTGGATTGTCTTCTCTACAAAGCACGTAGTGGAAAACAGCCAGGATTTTTGCATCCCATTCCTGCTGGCGAACGCCCGTTTTCAGTGATCCACATTGATCATTTAGGACCCTTTGTTCGTAGTTCTAAAGGGCACCAAGAAATCTTGGTATTGATCGACAATTTAACGAAATTTGTGCGATTGTATCCTGTCAAGGACACGTCGACCAGTAACGTATTAAAGTGTCTTGACGACTTTATCTTGGATAAAGGATTACCTGATAAGATAATTTCAGATAGAGGTTCTTGTTTCACATCGAAACGTTTTTCCGACTATTGTACGTCACAAGGCATTCATCACACCCTTAACAGCACAAAGCATCCTCGTGCAAATGGACAAGTTGAACGCGTCAACAGAACCTTGATACCTGTCCTATCGATGGCAATTGAAAGTCAAGATCATCGCGACTGGGACCAGCATGTAAAACGCTGCGAAAGGGACCTTAATTGTGCCATTTCTAAAACCACTGGTAAAACGCCATTTCAGCTCCTCCATGGCTATAAACCTCGCTTTTATGACGGTGTTTTACATCAAGCAGCAGCAACTATCAGCAACGACACTTGGAAACGCCCTGAAGAACTCCAAGAGATTGCTCGTGAGGACATTAAAGAGTCACAATTGCAAATGAAAGTGGCGCACGACCGATCGCGCTACAAAGGGTTAACTTACGATGTGGGTGAGATTGTATTCATGAAAAAAGCACCAGTCAGTTCTGGAGCCCCTACCAAAACTCATCCGAAATTTCGAGGCCCTCTGGTAGTTGTCGAGGTTCTACCTTCCGACACCTATCGTGTCAGCCAATTAGACGATTCGGAATCTGGACGCTTTTACTCCACGTCAGCACACGTGTCGCAGTTGAAACCGTGGAAGTGTGTAAATCAAGATGATGATGACGCCAGTAGCGACGGTACTGAAAGTGACCCCACCGACAAATTGGACGATCAAATCCTTCTCAATCAAACATCATCGAAAGACTTACCGCCACCATCGGAAGAATTACCGCAACATCGACCCCAAAGGAAAGTGATAAAGCCTGCATATTTAAAAAACTTTGTGTAACTTGGCTAATACCTGTTAATTGTGGACAATTAACTCCAGGATGGCCGAGTGTTATAGATTATTAAGGTTTATATTAATATAACTCTTTACTACTATTATTATTATTTTATGAGTACCATTTCTTTATTAGCCTATAAGATCATCTCGAGCACTATAGGCTCCGCCCTGTGTATATGTTAGTTATTTAGAAGGCTATGGCCGACCGGGGATGAAGTGACCTCGAGGACACACCCCTAGTTGTTGGAATTTAGGTCAACGTAAGTGTAAGTCGTCAGAAGGACTCGCTATAATAAGTATCAGTAAAGCATCAGTAATAAGTTGTAGTTTATTAATCATCAGTAAAATAGTCAGTCTACATCAAACCTCAAGTGTTTTAAGTTACCAGCTCCTGACACCCCTCATCAGCTCCTCACACATGTTGGGAAGTATAATAGCTAGGGATGTCAACGATTACGATTAAATCGATTCGATTAATCGATTATTAATCGAAAACGATTAATCGATTATTTAAAAAAAAAATCGATTTTAAATTTTCGCGCTTTTTTAAATTTAGTTCTCAAGATCTGCCGCCTATTCGAGCGCGAGCGCTAGCGCTAGCATCGCTATTGCTCAGTTTCATTTACAGTAGGCCTAGGCCTAGGCCTAAGAACAGCAACAGCATAACTTTGCGTCATAATTTGAGCCGAATTTCCAGTCATATTTTGAATAGCTGTGTCTAGTCGCCTACCCTAGACCCAGCATTCGACGCCTACGATCTATAAAAATACGAGTTGTTATGTTTGTTCACAAATAACAAGAGAAGTAAGGTTAGAAAAGTCGCTACGATTCTTAGTTCACATCACGTAAATTTTAATTACGCTGCACATGAAAATAATAACATTACGACGCATATTCAGCATACTTAATTACTTATTGGTTTAAAAAAAACGGGAAGTGAATAACTATAGCCCTTCAGGCCTAGCTAGGACAGAAATTATCGTCGAAATCTTGGACAGAACATAACAAAAATACTCCGTGACGTAAAATATATCGATAGTCGAAAAGAAGTCGAATTGCGAACTCGTGGCTTGCGCGGGCAATTCAAACTAACCGAAACCAGACCGAAGTTTGGAAGAAACTTGCTACTATACCGACATTTAACAAAACGATTAAAATCGATTAATAATCGATTATGGAGGTGAAAGTGAATTCGATTATCGATTATAATAATTTAATCGTTTGACATCCCTAAATTAATAAGGCCATATCACATTAGGTTCCGAACTGACAATTGCAATCGTAGATTCGAGCTTACGATTGGCGGCGCATGCGCAGTAACTCAGTTCGGCCAGTCTACGGTTGCAATCTTTTTATAGACCGAGCTCTAAAATAAGATTGGGAATCGTAGATCCGAGTCACGTGAACCAATCAGGAAGGAGAACGGTTAAATACGAATTGAGCACTGTCACAACATAACCTCAAGCAACAACTACTTTAATGGAAACAAAGAGCCAATACGTTTAATTATATATTTGTTTGTGATTAAGGCTTGTCTTATTAGTTATTATTATTGAATTTATTTCCTAGTTGAACGATTTTAGGATCTACAGCTGGTCAAGTGTGATTGGATAATTGTAGATTGCGATTGCAATCGGCGACTCCAGTCTACGATTCCAATTGTAGTGTGATATGGGCTATAGCTATAGGCCATATCACATTAGGTTCCGAACTGACAATTGCAATCGTAGATTCGAGCTTACGATTGGCGGCGCATGCGCAGTAGCTCAGTTCGGCCAGTCTACGGTTGCAATCTTTTTATAGACCGAGCTCTAAAATAAGATTGGGAATCGTAGATCCGAGTCACGTGAACCAATCAGGAAGGAGAACGGTTAAATACGAATTGATCACTTTCACAACATAACCTCAAGCAACAACTACTTTAATGGAAACAAAGAGCCAATAAGTTTAATTATATATTTGTTTGTGATTAAGGCTTGTCTTATTAGTTATTATTATTGAATTTATTTCCTAGTTGAACGATTTTAGGATTTACAGCTGGTCAAGTGTGATTGGATAATTGTAGATTGCAATTGCAATTGGCGACTCCAGTCTACGATTCCAATTGTAGTGTGATATGGGCTTATGGAAATTAAAAAAATGTTTGCAATGCTCATTCTTGAATTCTTGTTAATTGTTGTTTGAGAACTTTTCGCCAGAAAGTTCGTAGATATGGACGCGCTCGCTTATCAACGCGTCACACAGAGCGTCTCCTAGTATAATTAACATAAGCTGCGCTCCAGAACTCATATGACAATCTCGGATAACCTGCCATGGCGTCAGAATAGATTGGATGACAGCATAAAAGGGACACTGGTGAAATTTATCGTACCGGTATGTGGTAGACCTAAGTGGTGGGAAATTTGCATTTGAAGGTGAAATTTGATCGTATAGGAAGTGCATTTAATGTCAGAATCATCGCTTGGTCATTCCGATGGTGGCATAGATATACTTTTCGCAATTATAATACTGGTTTGGGATATAACAAGCAAACATATCATCAGTTAAAAGGTCATCAATTCAAACTCGCGCCACAACAAATCCGAGAAATCGCGGTACAAGCGGTTGAGGTGGATGAGAGTGGGATAAGATTAAGAAGACATATTACTCTTGGCTAAGTTAGATTAGTAAATCCGAAAAATTCTGGAACATATAATAATATGAATGGCTCACGAATCTTCTACATTGGTACTGGCTTCTATCTAAGGTTCCTCTCTCTTTTCTGGCTTCTGCTTGAATTTTAAAATATTTAATAAAAACTGTTATTTCGCATTAGCTATGTTGAGTTGAGTTGCCTCACCAGGTCGGTGAGGCAACTCATCGAGGCAACTCATCGTAAGTGTCATCGCACACTCTCGCGGGGACATTAACGCTATCTCTTGACAATTTTAAAGGCATATTCTCGGTGCAGTCATATGGACGCACATGACAGAAACTTACCATCGCGCGTGCCGCTTTCGTTTACCTCGCCAGAGTCAATAAAGAAGTTCTCCCCAAACTGTTTTACCGACTCTGCTTGGCGTCTCGCCTCCCACTGCCCTCGCGGCCTCGCCTTGCCTGCACTGTGGCCGTACCTGGACGGTCCTTTCCAAATAATTCCTATTTCTCGAAATGGCAAATAGAATTCGCCATTAAAATACCGGTCAAATGGCCCGCTAGGCGGCAGACCAAGTGGGTTGTGACGTAATAGAACCACGACAATTCCGATACAATGCTGCAATAATTATCTACTGTCATTTATCTCCAAGAATACAGTCCAGAAAAAAATTACTTCTTTTGAAAAAAACATGTTGTCCTTCCAGGCCCAACTGGTACCGTGCGAGAATTGCGGACGTACATTCAACCCAGACCGGCTTGAGGTACACATTCGCAGTTGTCGCCCAGATGACAAGCGACCAGCCACACTACCTGTAAGTAGTGCCTTGTAGTGCATAACACCCTCCTGTGACATATAGTGCAGCCACACTACCTGTAAGTAGTGCCTTGTAGTGCATAACACCCTCCTGTGACGTATAGTGCAGCCACACTAGCGGTAAGTAGTGCCTTGTAGTGCATAACACCCTCCTGTGACGTATAGTGCAGCCACACTACCGGTAAGTAGTGCCTTGTAGTGCATAACACCCTCCTGTGACGTATAGTGCAGCCACACTACCGGTAAGTAGTGCCTTGTAGTGCATAACACCCTCCTGTGACGTATAGTGCAGCCACACTACCGGTAAGTAGTGCCTTGTAGTGCATAACACCCTCCTGTGACGTATAGTGCAGCCACACTACCGCTAAGTAGTGCCTTGTAGTGCATAACACCCTCCTGTGACATATAGTGCAGCCACACTACCTGTAAGTATAGTGCCTTGTAGTGCATAACACCCCCCTGTGACGTATAGTGCAGCCACACTACCGGTAAGTAGTGCCTTGTAGTGCATAATACCCTCCTGTGACGTATAGTGCAGCCACGCACTACCGGTAAGTAGTGCCTTGTAGTGCATAACCCCCCCTGTGACGTAAAGTGCAGCCACACTACCGGTAAGTAGTGCCTTGTAGTGCAATACCCTCCTGTGACGTATAGTGCAGCCACACTACCGGTAAGTAGTGCCTTGTGGTGCATAATACCCTCCTGTGACGTATAGTGCCGCCACACTACCGGTAAGTAGTGCCTTGTAGTGCATAACACCCTCCTGTGACGTATAGTGCAGCCACACTACCGGTAAGTAGTGCCTTGTAGTGCATAACACCCTCCTGTGACGTATAGTGCAGCCACACTACCGGTAAGTAGTGCCTTGTAGTGCATAACACCCTCCTGTGACGTATAGTGCAGCCACACTACCGGTAAGTAGTGCCTTGTAGTGCATAACACCCTCCTGTGACGTATAGTGCAGCCACACTACCGCGGTAAGTAGTGCCTTGTAGTGCATAACACCCTCCTGTGACGTATAGTGCAGCCACACTACCGGTAAGTAGGGCCTTGTAGTTCATAATACCCTCCTGTGACGTATAGTGCAGCCACACTAGCGGTAAGTAGTGCCTTGTAGTGCATAATACCCTCCTGTGACATATAGTGCAGCCACACTACCGGTAAGTAGTGCCTTGCAGTGCATAACACCCTCCTGTGACGTATAGTGCAGCCACACTACCAGTAAGTAGTGCCTTGTAGTGCATAACACCCTCCTGTGACGTATAGTGCAGCCACACTACCGGTAAGTAGTGCCTTGTAGTGCATAATACCCTCCTGTGACGTATAGTGCAGCCACACTAGCGGTAAGTAGTGCCTTGTAGTGCATAATACCCTCCTGTGACGTATAGTGCAGCCACACTACCGGTAAGTAGTGCCTTGTAGTGCATAACACCCCCCTGTGATGTATAGTGCAGCCACACTAGCGGTAAGTAGTGCCTTGTAGTGCATAATACCCTCCTGTGACGTATAGTGCAGCCACACTACCGGTAAGTAGTGCCTTGTAGTGCAGTGCATAATACCCTCCTGTGACGTATAGTGCAGCCACACTACCGGTAAGTATAGTGCCTTGTAGTGCATAACACCCTCCTGTGACGTATAGTGCAGCCACACTACCGGTAAGTAGTGCCTTGTAGTGCATAATGCCCGTCCTGTACTCGGCTGATTTTCAAATTTGTGTCTGCATAATGATCTGAAAGTATGCCTTTGAACTATATGGGCATCACAACCAAAAGTTTGCCCAGCCTTTAATTAACTATAGGTATGCTAGAAATTGGACTATACACTGTTCCTTGTCACAACATAAAATTAAATGCAATTATTTCGAACCCTGATCAGAGCTCTTCAACAGGCGAAACCACACTGCATTACATTGCATTGCACACTGCATCAGTGTGGTTTCGCCTGTTGAAGAGCTCTGATCAGGGTTCGAAATATTGCGTTTTAATTTAATGTTGTGACAAGGAACAGTGTATAGTCCAATTACTAGGTTCTTTTAACGTTTTACCTGTTCTTCTATGTTTCCGTTTTAATAAAGAGAACTAGAACAGCAAAAAATGATTCAAATCCTGGTGCCCCCTTCCCCCCTCGTGGTTGAAAGTATTGATTACAGAAAGATTTTGTGATTTGTTGGAAAGAATAGCCACATCTTGTTGCATGTTTCAGCGGGCGCCGGACAGTTCAAACAACGGGGAACTCGAGAATGGTCCAGCTTCACGCGCTGGCCCACCTGCCGTGCACTGCTTCATTTGCGGTCGAATGTTCGGCACAAAGTCCATCTCCATCCACGAACCTCACTGTCTGGAGAAGTGGAGGGTGGAGAACGAGAAACTTCCGTCTAGCCAGAAACGGCCAGAGCCCGTCAGGCCGGACACAGGTGGGGGCTCGCACCAAACAGAATGTTTCTCTTTTATTTACATTTCATTGTATAATTTAGACAATAAATACATTCGTCTTTGCGTATGGTCCGAGTGCGAGTATGGGTTCCACACGTTTATTTCTATTTTTGCAATAGTTATTTGAATAGCATTTTCAAGGACACTGACAAGTTATTTTCCTTCTTGTTTTGAGATTTTTGGCAAGTCCTGAAACACACCTTAACACTTGGTTTGCACTTTGCCTAAACCTCCAACCACAACCGGAAATAAATGAATTGTTTCGACGATTGCTCGAGAATGTCGCGTGTCGAATCTGTACCGACTCAGCAATTCTTACCAAATCTGCAAATATATCTGAAGAACTTGTTTTAAAAATACTTTTAATAAAACTTGTTTTACCACGTGTATGTTACGAGAGAAAAATGCCTCAATTTGAAACAGGTTCCACTGTAACCTATAGTAGAGAAGTTCGTGAAATGTTATTATCTCAATTATCTTCAAAAGGGTTCCAGAAAGGTAGGCCTACAACGTTATTTTTGTCCCGGTTGAAAAGAGGCTGATTCATTGAGCACCGTTTCAATCGAGCACTGTTCGTAATTTAACCCTCAAGTTTAAGTCACAAACTGTATGAATGTAAGTATAACGCGTAAACAGATAACAGATGTGAAACGTTTTATGCCAATAGAAGAATAAGGTTAAGTTCCGTCGCGTTAACAAGCAATGCAAGCTGTAAAATTCTCAGAAGAGACGCGTCGCTCCACGCGGTCTATTTCAATGGAATTCGCCACAGGATTTCCCGGAACCTGCTTGTTACTGTCCACTGCATGAAGTGCACCAGGCCCGCTTGGAATGTGCCTAGACAACGCCAGCTAACAGATGTGCTTATAGTATCACTACAATACTGGACGCATGAAAACAAGATGTAACTATAGATTTAGGTTGGTAGTTGTCACATGCGTTACTTCACTATTATAATCCATGACGACAGAGCTTGCAAGTTATCGCGACGGAACTATAATTCATTGTTTTTGCATTGTGTGTGTCCTGTGTTCTGTGTGTGCCAGTGCAACGCACTCAGTCTTTACTTGCATGGCTAGGACTTGCACCCGAGCATGTGGCTGTTGCACCACCACCCCCGCCACCTCCCCCCGCCACCAAGAAGCTCCCGGCGGGGGTCGGCAGAAGAGGACGTTCCATCCCCTGCTATTTGTGCGGTCGGGCGTTCTTCTCGGGATCCATCAACATTCACGAACCACAGTGCCTCACAAAGTGGCACTTGGAGAACAACAAACTGCCGCCCGACAAGCGCCGACCGGAGCCGGAAAAGCCAGATATCAAGTTTACGGGTCAGTCGTAGCACCAAACTATGGGTCAGATTGTGTAACACTTTTCCTGATCTCAGTCCGAACAAAGGAGCGCATATCAATTTTGGGATTCAGGCTTACAGTTTAATTATGCAACCGCATTGCAAGTCACTGGGTTATACAAGTGTAATCAAATGATGAAAAACGTATTTTACACTTACACGCGCACTGTGTTCTGGTTTCAAAATTCTAACAAAATTCAAATTGTACAGTTGTGAGCAAGGCGACACACACCATGGCACGCTGTCAGTGTTGTCAGTGACAGTGTCAGTGTATCATCAATAATATAATTACAGAAGACAAAGATATTTAAGATTTCCCATATTGTGAGTCTTATTTGTGATTTAACGTTTTATGACAAGTGATGAAATCTGTGGCAGGTTATGAAAAGGCCCATGTTTCTCTTTGGGGGGAAGGTTAAGTTAATGTATTCCTGTTAGGGTATGGCATCACCCGCATCCTTCCACTACTGCTTCATCCCTACTAATATGCAGTTTATTTTTTTCAGCGACTGGGGCGGTCGACTTCCAAGGAACTATGGACGCTATCTGGGAGACGCACCTGCAACAGCTGGTACCTTGCAAGCACTGCGGCAGAACGTTCAACCCTGATCGTGTAGATGTGCACGAGAGGTCGTGCAAAGGACCCAGGCACTGACAAAGCCGACACCATGTACCAATAATGTATATATATTTATTTCTTATGTTACAAATAAAAAAAAATTATAACAATTTAACTACTGTATAGACATGATTTCATAACATAGGTACTCTTGACCTGTAATCATAAAAAGGCTGACACTCATATGTAATTCTGTATCTATCAGCAGTATTAAGCAAGGGCAGTATGGGTGGCTCTTGTGTTACTTATTTCATAACATAGATAGCCTAGGCCTACCCTCGACCTGTAATTTGGTTTGTAATTTTGGGCTTGATTTTGTCAAGCCGAGCTGTATAGGCCAACAAATCTCGGCTCGGCTCGAACATCTAGCTTATTTATCCATACTCGGCTCAGCTCGACTTAACAATCTTAGGCTCGCACACTCCTTAATTTTAATAGTTTTGTTTTATTCCCATTAAATAACAACGCACAATCTTTTCGAGACATAATTTTTATTTTAAACAGTGATATAAATACATGTGCATACCTAATTGTTTCTTTGAAAACATACATATATATATACAACTATAAAAACCATTCAGACAATTTGAACTAAATAATATATTAATATGATGATGAGTGACATGAGTTTTATGATGAATGATACAAGCACACCTATTGAGGGTGAAGCCAGAAATCAACTTCATGGTCATGACTATGTACATCTTTATGTTCCAAGTGTTTCCATCAATTTCCTGGCACACATGCTGGGGAACTACCACTTTGATAAATTAATCTAAAATGAAGGGTAGAATATCCTATACCTTGTAACCTAATACTCTAGGGATTAGCATTGATGTCAATTATCGCTATCGATCAATTGAGATAAAGAAACATAGCATGTATTAGTTATTTCAAATTAGTATTTTATCGCACTCATAATAGAGATGACATCGGGTAGTAAAATTCGGAACCGGTTCCAGCTCTCATATTACCCGGGTACCCAGATCCTGAAAACATATTTTTCAATGTGTAGGCTTGATTTGAAAGTTGTCGCTAGGCCTTCGGAAGTGCATGGGGCGCGCAGACGAGGGACGAATGATATGCACGCTGCCCGCTCGGTTAGCATCTCGGAATATGCCCGCAGTAATGTCGATAAAAAACCAAACATTCTCAACACACAAGTGAAGCACGTATATAAAACAGGATATTACAACAAAAATAAATAGTAATAGAACAAGTCCTATTAGCCAGAATGTTTACCAGAACGTTAAACAAAGAACCAACAGTAGCGAATGTAAGTCGGCTCGCGTCTCTTCTGTTCCCAACTGAGGCACGTTTGTGGAAGGGTGGGGGAAGGGTCAGCGCATGCGATACCTGCTGGCTCCACCAGAATCGACCGCAGCAATTTAGCCTAGAAACGGACTAAGAAATTACCCGGACCCAAAAAACGACACCGGGTAATATTTAGACCCGGGAACCCAACGTGATTAGTTGTATCCCTACGGCCTAGGTACTTAGATACATTTTATTATCGTTCCTTGTTTACGTAAGGCTGACAAAATTAATTACCTAGCTCCCAAGTTCATACTGACAGTTGTGACACTTGCTTAACATAACCTCACTCTCGTCATAACAACATTGTCAACTTACCGGTAGGATGAAATCGTTCGTTGCCATTTCAAAATCTTATTCTTATGCTTGCAAATGGTATTTGACTTTGCACCGTGAACTTTTCCATGTTATTGGCACTTAAAATAACTTTTTAAGCTTGGTTAAATTATGTACGTATCTGATTTCGGGGGATTTCGGGGGGGAACCCGATGTCATCCCTAACTCATATAGAAAAAAATAAAAATTGCAATTAAAACCAATAAATTACACGAAGTACGGATTTTTGTTGCCAAGGTTGGCAATATAGTTGCCCGAAAGGCAACAGAAAGGCAACTAGTTGCCTGAAAGTCCCAACGAAAGTATTCTGATGCTTACGACACAGCTAATTACTTCGCTAATTCCTACTATCTAATCTAAACAGGTCCATTGGGGGTAATTTCAAACCTAAAGTCGGTTACTTGTAACGGTGGGTGTGGCTAAACCGCCTGTGTACTTGACTAAGCCTAACCATGCATTTACAAATGTGTGAAAGAACACCAGGTATCTCTTGATTTTCTTTCAATTGGCGCGGTTGAAAGGTAGACAATTACCTGAGATCGGTATGCGAATACTTTAGTTTAGTATAGCTTCGTTCACCTGCCATACACTTTACACAAGTGTCAGGACCCGTATTCTATAACTCTCTCAAAACGGATTCGGTCGGAAATTGCAACAATTTCGGTCGATAGCGATAATGTAACTTTTTTAGTGTCCAATACCGTCGGAAACGGAAAACGGATTCAGAGGTACCGAATCCGATTTGGTAGCCTTTTATACGCCGAAATCAGATACGTACATAATTTAACCAAGCTTAAAAAGTTATTTTAAGTGCCAATAACATGGAAAAGTTCACGGTGCAAAATCAAATACCATTTGCAAGCATAAGAATAAGATTTTGAAATGGCAACGAACGATTTCATCCTACGGGTAAGTTGACAATGTTGTTATGACGAGAGTGAGGTTATGTTAAGCAAGTGTCACAACTGTCAGTATGAACTTGGGAGCTAGGTAATTAATTTTGTCAGCCTTAGGTAAACAAGGAACGATAATAAAATGTATCTAAGTACCTAGGCCGTAGGGATACAACTAATCACGTTGGATTGACATCATATGTATGCAAACTAGGTAGGCCTAGCTTTCTGTGGCTTGTAATCTAGGGTCTATGGATAAATAAGCCGCTACAGCTTTTGGGACATGGGATGAAGGCCCTAGCCAAGTATAGAACTACTCTAAAAGCACACGCGTTCCCAATAGGCCTAGGCTAATCTAGGGCTAGGCTAGGTAGGCCAAGCCCCTACACAGCTTTTGCTAGGCCTAGGCTTTTTATCTGTGCTCTAAACACATGCATCATGTTTACCTCTTAGATCTAGGCCTAGGTATATTCTAGAATCACAGGCAATGGGGTTGTTGTTGCTCATATATATATATATATATAAAATCTGTGATTGTTCATATATTGCAGTAAATACTGTTTTTGCTCCTCGCTCATCTTAACATTCTTAATCGGAGCCAGTTTTTAATACGTATTTTAAAGTGACAGCTCTATTTTTTGTTTGTTTATGTATTTCGTTCCCAGCTTCCGAGTGTATGTCTTTTGATTGGTCTACCGCCTCGGTGGCTCAGTCGATTCGGATGTCAGCCGAAACGGAAGTAGATCAATTTCGGTACTAGTTATAAAATCGCTGTTCGTTGTCCATAAATTTAGCAAACGACCGAAACGGAATCGGATTCGGTTGCTAATCGGATTCGGCACTAATCTGTTTCAGGAGAGTTATAGAATAGGGGTCCAATACTTGTCATTCTTTTGTACCTGTGTAAGTCAGTAGAAATAATTGTATGGCATTCATCTTTAATCAAAACTTCCACTAGTGTAGCCCGTGCAGGAGATTTTTTTTTAGGCATAAAAATAATTTTGGTCTAGGCATAAACAAATTATCTGAGATCAGAAACGCAGCCATACAAACATTGGATTACGTCTTGAGAACATCATTTTTACGGTTGTAATAATCGGTAGGCCTATTCATGTTGAACCTCAATTTTATACAATATTTTGACATCGTCTTTACCCCGGGTCTAGAATTGGTCCAGGGTAGCTCTACCTGTCGTAAGAAGCAACTAAAAGGTTGACGTCGTATGACCTAGCTGTCTAGTATGTTGTAAAACAACAAGTAATAAATTAAATAGGCACATATGTCTTTTTCCTTCTGCTCTTATGCCCATATTGAGATATTCATGACTTTATCTCGATAACCAATGGAGGCACGATGACTTCTTTCCTATCCTTACCCTTTGGCTTTCCTTCACAGTGCATATTCAAAGTCGTACATTTGAATAGATATATGTAAGTAAATGATCAGCTACAGGTAACACGGAAGTACATGTCAGATTATGTCTACAAAACATCAAATGTACTGGCAAAATATTCAGAAAAAATGACTTCGGCCTAGACAAAAAAATTTTTGCAGTTGTGGAAGCCAGGACATGTCCCTTTGTCCGAATTGCCGGAAAGTAAATTTAATTCTTCAATTGTGTCTTAAACACTTGATGAAAATGACAACGTAAAATGTGTGAACTTCGAATTTTTCACCTTCCATCGCATATTTTGAACGAAACTTTAACCCTACATGATGAAACGAAAAAATTAAAACTGTATACATTTATTGTTTTCAATTCACAAGTTGCAAGACATAATAAATCATAAGAACAGGCCATCTCAAAACACATTCTGGTTGCTTCTGAGTTAGTTAAATTTAAATATGTCACAATTTAGCATCACTGTATCAACTAACTATGCAGACAACAGAGCATGCACCTTTTATGCACCTGCCTGAAATGATTTAATTTAAATTCAAATGCCAGAAGTAATCAAAACTCATTGATTCTCAAAAAAACTCGATCATTCCACTTATTCCACTCCAAATTTTGTGTACTAGCACACCTTTAATAAACATTTTTATCTGCAACAGAATTTCATCAAATCTACGATACTGATATGATAATATATATTCGTACCTGACAAAGCCTGGTTGCTAAACCCAAACACAATATGTAACCATCACTATTTACTTATCAAAATTGAATAGCGATATTGATGAAAGAATCCGCCTCTCAACTGACCGCCGATACTACCAAAATGCTCAAAGAGCGACACGGCTGCCTGCCTGCCTATCTCCCCACCCAGTGACGCTGTGGCAAGTTCCGCCAAGCGGCAAAAAATCGTGCTTACCAGCAAACAGGCAAACACGCACACAGGCACACACATACCTTGTGTGACACATCACTCTTTTTTTGAAACAGATCATTACATGGCATATCAAAAGTGTTTCGAAACCTTTGCTCGGCCTCAAAAGTCCTTCAGAATCTTCACGATTTGTGCCCAAGTAGAAGCCGGCCACCAAGAACCGTGAACGTAACCTACATGACATGTGGGCACAGTTATCAGCAAGGCAATGAATTACGGTCTAGTTGCTTCACAACAGGGGGCCCGACGTGCTCGGTGTGTTGCCGAGTAGCATCGGGAAGTTTCCTTCTGTCCAGTTGATGAGTTTGTGTTCCGCCATCTGAGATGATTGGAAGTGATCCTTCAACAACATCTGCGAGAAGTTGCAGTGCATCTGGTAAGCATCAGTTTCTCTGCTCGGGTCACCGCACAGGCGGTAGAGGTCTACAACAAACAATGAAACTTTTCTCATTTTCCTGACAGCCATCATTTTTAGGGGTAGATGAAGGGCCAGTATTACAAACTTCGGATAAATATTTAGAAGGCTACTAACTTGTTTTCCCCAAGGCAACAACCAATTTATGATTGGATGTTGAATAATGAATGAATGTTGGTAGGGGGGAGGAAGATTTTTGTTGTTACAGTTGAATTTTTTGCCCTTGTGGGGAATATTGGCAAATGAAGGCGACTAGCAGCTAGCAGCTGGGATCTTACGGTAATATGAGCAGCTACTTTGGCGTAGCGTAGACCTAGACCTAGACCTATGCATTCCATAGCGAGCGCCAGTCGATCTGAAAAGTGACAGCATCGGTTGTTCTTATGTTTTTGTAATGAGATTTGATGAATGAAGCACGGTGGTGCGGGTAGTATCCTC